>LPNX010338531.1:197633-336513 GCA_001517045.1 Pseudotsuga menziesii | reverse complement strand
AAAGTGCACCGACGCAAATCCCCCCAAGTGGGTGGGGAGGCTCCCTCTAAAGGAGTCTACTCCAAAAAAAATTATTATGGTATTTACAATGCTTGAGATGGATGCCAATGGTCCTTACAAATCTGGATCCAAAGGCTTACAGGTTTTTAGAAAAAAGACAAGATCAAGAATGGTGCTCCAGGAGGTCTTTGAACAATGTAGATCCTTGGTTTTTCAGTAGCACTTCTCCTTGTCCTGGTGATAAAAATGAAAAACTAGCCACCTGTAATGCACCAAATGTGCCAAATAAAGCATTAAGAACATAAAAAATTTAAGTACTTAAATGATAAACAATTAGCCTAAGTATTAGTCAATCTTGATCTACTGACTGTAAAGCTTTAAGATTAAGATCTAGCAATGTACTTAAATAAATCAGCCTTTGAATAATCTTCTAAAATAAACTAATTTACTTAAGCATTTTACAAAGTAACAGGAACCAAAGATAAAGTTTGATTTAAATTAAAGGAGAGAGAGAGAGGGAAAGATGGAAGCCTTGGAATATTTGGGCCGTGGAGTCTGCAAGTGGAAAGCGGAGGGACTATGCTCTTCAAAATTTGTTTGAAAGATGGAGTCAACCTAGATTAACCATCCCTTTAAGCTAGATACCTGCAACAACTTAAAAATCTTTGCACAAGAAAGGTTACAAGCAAAGGTCTTGCCGGAAGTAGAAACTTGGAAAGCATGCAATTAAACAAAATGTACATGCGAGCTAAGAGATCTACAACCATCAAACAATAAGAGCATGAATCAAACTAGAACAATCTCTTATCCTACTGGGAGATAGGTCCACTTGTAGGCCCACAGCAAACCAAAGAAATGCACAACGAAAAGAAGCTAATACCGGTTACCTCATAAACCATGCAATAATCATCCACACACAATGATGCTCGACACAAGAGATTTTCCTCCAAAGCTTTCTTTTATTCCATAAAATACTACGATATTACAAGTACACAGCTCAACAGCCTTTCGATCGTCTCTGACCATGCCAAACAAAGAGCAAGATGCTTACTTAAATAGCAAAAATGACCCCAAGGGGGACGTATCCATCACTTGAGTTAAAGAGGGCGTGAACTTGGGTCTTTGAGAAATCAAAGGGATGTGTGAGATTTGAAATGGATGAGAAGGTGCCACATCTCAATCAAGAGATGCGCCCCGCACCAACCAAGTGATCATATCCACACGTGCGATCTTTCCCTCATGGCATATTGGCAAGATGAATGATGGATTCGCATAAAGGCTTGAATCCATAGTATGCAATAACAAAGACTTAATAACGCATGGGGAGGGGTCCACTCCCCTTTCCATTCGCTAGCCCTCACATGCTAGCGTGAGCTTCCACCTCCTTGACGTCACCTCTCCTATAAAACAATTCGCATGCCTCGGTATGTAATGGATACAATATTACATGGTTTAAATTATAATGTTTTAAGAGGAGAGGGGTCCACCCAATCCCACTTATCACCACCACACACCATTCATGAGCTTTTTCTTCATCCTCGCGTCATCCACTCTTTGAAATAATTCATGACTTCTTTTTTAAACCAAAGTTTGGATAGCCTTCACATGGGAAAGAGTCGCATGATTAAAGGTGACATCATGCCATGTCATTCAAACTAATTTTTTAAATGAATTTTGATTTTTTCAACTTTGTCCTTCATGCCAAAATGTCTTGATTTAGCATTAAAACACCCTTTTGATTCGTCTTTAGGTGAATAATGCTCCACGGGGTGTTCTGGCTGCCCGACTGATGTGGAAAGTGGTCCTTGAGGTAAAGTGGATGCTCTGGGTGTGAAAAGGAGTGTCCCCATTTCAGAAACAGACTCTGTATCTGACTTTTATAACATTTTGAAAAATTTTAATTGAACCATTAAAAAATGGACTAATTTTGCGGGAAATTTTTATTTTCTCGGACTTTGACGAAACTCTAAGGGGACCTAGCACATGTCCATACGACTCAATTTCAATGCCTAGCATGTTGAAAAACAATGACACGAAGGCTCTAATAACCTCCTAAGGCCGAAACACCAAGACGACTACCCCAACTTTGGAGGTGTGAGTGAAAAACTCAGAAATTATTAGTCGTTTGTTTCAACAACCAATAATAACCGAGGGAAAAAACACTCTGAGCTAGTCTGCTTGATGCTTAAGTCTAAGAAGCCGATCTTTTTATAAAAAATTAAATGCTAGGACATTTTTTACAATTTCCCCAAGGGGGTATGAACATGTGTTACAAAAATTTCTGAACAGACTCCCAGAAAAAAGGCCGATGGACTTCTAAACTCTGATCATGAACAAGTGTACTTGTTCAACTTCGTCGGCTTGCTTGAAAAAACAACCAAGTACAACTTAGGTGGTAACAATACCTAGTTGACAGATTGGCATTTCAAGCAGAGACAGGTATATGGATGAGAAGGTATACAGGCGGTTTTGGGATTTAAGATTGCCTCTATTGGTTATTTTAGTAGCTCTAACTTGGCATTGGTTAGCTTACTGTGGTACAATTTTTCTTGATGACTTATATCATGAGTGGTTATGAATTCTTGTATGTAAGGCCTTTATATATGCTCCTCTCAAACAAGCTTATGTTATCTAGCTAAGTTGGTATCACCTTTCACTATTTTAACCCATCTGTATCCTCCATAATGATGCCTTACCTTGACTTGATCTTTGACTTGTGAGAGTGAAGACACTTACTTTTCCCCCACTGAGTTTATGATGACAGACCCCATGTTGTATTGTGTCTCGGCTCTAAGTTGTGCAACAAAACTTGTCAAAGCCTTGATCCTTCTAGGCCAGGAGAACCTGTTGGTATTGGTTCCTAAGCATAGGTGAGTTGTATTTTGAAGCCTTGACCTCTCTGGTAGGTTGCTCCCGATGTTTGGTCTTGACTATGTATATTCCCCCTAGTTGCCCGAAGAGTTGTCAGCTAAAACTTGAAGCAACATGTTTTACCATCATTACATGCATTGTGAAATGCAAGCCCATGAATAAATCTGTAAATTGTCTTTAGACAACTAAAAAGGGATATGAAATGAAATGTTAAAGGCCTAAAAAAGCACTGGATAAATAAATGCTAAATCTAAAGACTGTTGACCATATTATTAAATGTAATGATTAATTCCTCACGGAGCCTACGGGTTTTAATGTGAGATGGAGAAAGGGACAACTAATTCGAAGTGTCCCCTAGGATCTCATCACTATAGTTACTTGTGTACTCAACGCAAGAGTCCTAGAAAAGATCCTCACGGAGCTTGATTCAAGCTTGGATGTGAGTTGTAGACTTGATTGTTAAAGTTGAATGGGCACTCTTCAGATCAACTCCCTCTTTTGTGAGACACCTCCATTCCTTAATGTTCTCTGTTTATCATGAATAAAAGTGGATTTCCTTTGTCCCCATGTTTGAAAGATCACTTTGTTAAAGTCATCAAGTCATCCCCTTTAACTTATAGCCTTGGTTTCACCACCTCACCCATCATATCTAAATGCCTAAGTTTTGCAAGAGATCATATTTAAAGGGCTTTGTAAAAGAATAAATGGTTACTCTGATTTTAGTTTGATGTTTACTTATATTGTTGTACCACTATCATGCTATGAATGTTTAAGTTGGCTACTAACATAATCATATGAGCTTCATTTGTCCATTATGTATTCAGGATTATATAGATTATTACTCCACCATCAGTTTGGGTACTTTTGACCAGGCCAAACTAGTTGACTGAGTCAAACACGGTTCCCAAGGCGATTACTACAAAAATCAATAGTGGTTATATTTGCTCCAAACATGCCCAAGACCAATACTACAGTCTTAGTTTTCATCAAATGGTCACAGTTATTGAGTTTCAGAGTTCATTATTATTTTTAAGTGATTCTAGCCATTATTTTATTTTTGAGATGATGTTATTTTTTGTTCTCCTAGGCATTTCAATGGATCAACGAGTATGAGTAGTCACTAGTACCATTATACCATATCTCTGGATTCATTTTTGTAGTCCCTTTGTCCCAGTTCTTAGCCAATAGAGAGTTATGATGATTTTTATTATTTTTTGGATATTGTACCAACAAAAATGAACTATGAAATCACTTGAGGAAATCGATTTGGCTAGGGAAGTCCAAGGAAATGACTTGGGAACGATTTTTGACGATGTATGATGGCTTTCCAGATCACTCTACACCAGTTTCACTCAGATTGGAGGCCCAGATTATTTTTTTTGGCTTGTTTAGGGAGGACATCCCCCATGGGGCGAAATTGAATATATGGCCAAAATAAAAGGGTCTAAATCAAGATGTATCTTTAGAAATATGTTTGGGGGGGACCTAGTGACCCCCCCATGTCCCCTATGTGTTAAACTTGCAAAAAGAATGATTCATCATGTTGTAAAAATGGGCTTGATGAGGTAATTCGGCCCCCTCAAATGTATTGATCCATGAGAAAATAAAATATGTAATCTCCATCGTTGATGATGTTTTGATCTCAACCGTTGGATGAATATGTAAGATACGGTTTGTGTCTCTCAAAAGCTATATAAAGAAGAGACCTCGCCTCATTGTATCCCATCAGGAATTTGGCCCCTTCCTGGAAATAATAATTATAGAAGATCTTTTGGTTGGCTTGTGAAATCTCAGAGCAGTTCGTGACTCTTGTGTTTTTGTGTCTCTTTGGACACTGGATGTTTATCTTTTATTTTCTTGACATATCTTTGGCATGATCTTATTTTTGCAGGTGGGCGCACTTGGTAGAGGGTGATTTAAATGGGTGTCTCTCTTTCTCTCTCTCTGGGACGTCTCGAGGGGTATTCTTATCGATTTTGGTTAGCATTCGATTCGTCCTTTCTTTTGATTTCTTTTGAAAACATTTTCTTTCTTGTTGAATTCCAATCAAACATGATTTTAGTTTTATTTATTGTGTTTATTTGTCTTTGGCAGGAGGGGTGCACTGGATCTTCAACCAGGGATAGAAATAATCATTCAAGTTGACAATGTTGGAAAAAGGGCAACATCTCATGGCATCTTTCATTTCTTGGTAAGATAAAATTTCTCCCATCTTTTATTTTTCAGTAATTCCTTTCTCGGTCATAATAAAAACAATAAAAACCCTAAATTTAAAAGCTTCATTTCTTAGATCTATAGGTTCTAGTTTGCGGTTGGCTTTACTATTTAACGCCCACTTTAGAAATATTACAAAAACCTATGCTATGTGGGAGCACCCCCCACCCCCTCGCTCCCGCTCCCAAAGCTCGCTTCCTTCGAAAGCTCGCTCCCAAAACGCTCCTATTTTTGGCAGCACGCTCCCAAGGTGCTCTCGAGGCGCTCCCTTCCTTTCCTATACTTAAAGATCCTATACTAGGTTTATCATTTGATGACAATGTTATGGTACCTCCCTTCTTTTCCAAGCTCCTACAAAAAATTTTATGGTTAATCATTTGATGATAATGTTATAAGTTATAACTCCTAGATGATTGATGTCATATGGTTTAATCCATGTATTCTATAGCTAATTCAACATCTTACATGTTTTTTAGATATAAATCCATCAAAATATATTAAAATATATATTATACAAAAACATTCCCAAAATGGAAGCTTTTGAAAATTTCGCTTTTCGCTCTGCTCTCGCTCCTCGCTCCCTGCTCCCAACAACATAGATAAAACCCTTAGATATAAAATTTCACGACCGTCGGACTCCATTTTCCCACTCAAAACACTAGTTTATCCTTAGAGTAGGGACGTCTTCCTTGGGAAAAGGGTTTATCTTTCATTCCGCAAACTCAGTTTTGCTAGTGTCAATTCAAATTGTCATATCTAACACCTAGCATAAATTATTTGTGCCTAATTCTATTAAATTTCACCTATTTGCCCCTAAATCTAATTTTCTTGCTTAAAAACCTAGGGCAAATTAGGGCTTTTTACATTGGCACTTATTTTCTCTTAGCGATTATTAAAGTCTCTAATTAACCATATTACTAAGAGATTCAATCAAGATCCCTAGGATTATTCACTTCACATTTTATAGGGTCATCTTGGATATAGGGACACTCCATAAGCTTGGTTATTCACCTAGTCTAAAGTGTCGGTAGCTTTGGCCGATGTGACAATTGATTTATTCAGAGATCTTAGCTTCCATAGTTCACAACTATAGTTGCCTTTCCCCTTTGCCATCCTGGATAGGACCACCTTACGGGGCAACTACAAGAAAGATCCACACAAATAAGCTAAGAATCAACCATAGAATCATCAATTAAATAGTGGGGCATCCGACAAGCCTATGAGTGGAAATTGCATCAAAGGATCTCAGAGGGGTCTCCCTTTGCAAAGAAACAACCATTGGCTTGTTAAGAGTCACTATGAACCACCGTCAGTAACTTGAGAGGAGGCTCCTCATGGCAAAAAGATATGCAAGTTTCTACCTGGGGTACAAAACTACAAATCATATTTTCACGCTCAAGGCCATCCATCATCACTCTCCAAAAGTCTTTGCTACTTTATGAACTTTTAGAAAGCATTTGACATAACCACAAGAGAGGCATTGTTTCAAAGACTCTACAACTTGCATTTTGAAGACACTCCTCGATGCCATCATGAGACTATAAATCAGCTCTTAGTCATCTCCATATAGCCTACAACCTTTCTAATTTCAATCATAGCTCCATCTAGGTTATGTACAGTTTCCCCTCTCAATGACTCTCTTTAGGATTCAAATTTCACATTGATGAACTATAGTCTTTTCTCCAAGAGCATATTTAGTACAATTATGGTTATCTTCTACACGTGTTGATATCTATTTGTTACATAAATAATAATAATAATAATAAATACATAATACATAAACAATATATAAATTAATAATCAACTTATAATTACTATTACCGTAAGAGGAAACGAATCCTCCCAATAGGTGCCTAAGCCATATTTAAAGGAAGACTTTCAATTGTAAAATATCATCAATCATTTTATTCAATATGTATTATTTACTATGAAGATGGATCTCTTCTTTATCTGGATACGAATTCTGCCATAACACACGGATCCAGTGTTATAGTGGGGTATCAGATCCCCTTCTTGGGCTTGATTCCGGGCCTTTGGCCATTAATTTTATTTCGTTAAAAAAAAGTAAAAACAAAAGAGAAAGTAAAAAGAAAAAGAAAAAGTAAAAAAGAAGAAGATAAGAAGATCCCATGAAAAGGGGAAAGAAGAAAGAACGAAAAAAAACAACATACGGTTTATAAAACCAAACCTTGGTTTTAAAAACCACACAAGGTTTTATTAAGCCCTAATTCCCATGTTCACCCAAAAAATATATACTATATATATATAGATATATATATATATATATATATATATATATATGTATAATATTATTATTATTATTTATAAAATAATAATAATAATTATCAATATTTTTTAATAGTTAATTGGATTTATTATTAATTAACTATTAAACTCATACATTAACCACGAAGTCATTTAAAGAATAATAGGATGAGATCTTCAATTGATTTATGAGGAAAACAGAACAAGTACTTGACCATAAGGAACAATCGAATGAAAACGTTGTTGACAAGACCTTCAATAAAATAAACCTATGTTGCACGAGGACCTGTCCCCCCTAAAATTTCACCTGTTCCCTGCGTTTCGGGGTTCCGGGGACTTTGGAACTCCTCGGAAACGTCCCCAAATGGCCGGGGACTCCATCGGGGACTCGGGACTTTTTTGCCGTCCCCTAAACGTACCCCCAAAAATCGGGGACTTCCCCAAAGTCCCTCGACCAATCGGGGACTCCCACACGTCCCCTTTTCTGCACATTCAAAAAAAATTATAAAAAACAAAAAATTAAAATTTTGATTAAAATTTTAAAATTTACAATTTAAAACCTAAAATAAAATTTAAAAAACTTAAAAATTAAAACCCTATTCATCTTTTACTATCCTAACTCGCTACCGTGAATGTTTTTACCATTAGAGTTTGCTCCAACACTGGATTTTTTTTACTTTGTTGCTCCAACACCGAGTCTGCAATCACCGGTCTGCTCCAAGCCTCCAACGCTGCTGCTCCAACCAGCTCCAACCCACGCGGCCTCCAACTCCAGCACACACGGCCTCCAGACTATCCGGTATTTTTTTTACCCTTGTTGCTCCAACACCAAGTCTGCATTGTGCAATCACCGGTCTACTCCAAGCCTCCAACGCTGCTGCTCCAACCAACGCCAACCCACGCGGCCTCCAACTCCAGCACCCGCGGCCTCCAGCACCCACAGCCTCCAGACTGTTCGGTATTTTTTTTACCCTTGCCGCTCCAACACCGAGTCTGCATTGTGCAATCACCGGTCTGCTCCAAGCCTCCAACGATGCTGCTTCAACCAGCTCCAACCCACGCGACCTCCAACTCCAGCACCCGCGGCCTCCAGACTGTCTGGTATTTGTCTCGAGCACAACGAACAGTCCGAAGTCGTGGTTTAGTGTGGCTTGTATCTCCGAGTCACATTGGGTTTATATAATATATGATTTTTCCACTTCTTACTATTTTCTACAGTCCGAGGTCGTGGTTTGGTGACAGTCCGAAGTCGTGGTTTGGTGATCAACAACGTGCTACAGGTACACCTTAATTTATATTTATTTTTGAAGAAACTGAAACTCTGTATATCTATTTATTTTTATATTTTTAAATTTTTGTTGAAACTTGAGAGTTAAAACTTAAGACAGTGAGTAAACTACTAAACTTTATAAGTTTATTGCATCTTGATTCAACTTCATTTTTCATTTTTTTTTTAAATTTCAAACTAAGCTTCAAAGTTCATACTATCATAGAAATGGACAGCAACACTCCTGCTACTGAATCAGAGTTTGAAACAACAGGACCTACTGAAAACTCTACCACAATCAATGTGAAGAAACCATTGCTACAATATGTCAACAAAATCACCCAGAATAAGAGAAAAAACAGTGGCGGTTCAGAGGAATGGCAGTGCAAACTCTGTAATCACACATTTAAAGGCTGCTACACCAGAGTTTACCATCATCTTTTGGCCATTCCAGGGGATGGAGTAAAGGGCTGCTCCTGCCCATTGGAAAAAAGAGTTGAAATTACCAGACTTCACATGGCTGCCACAGGGGGCACTGTAGAGGTAGAGGAAGAAAGTTTTGTTTTTAAAAAACCTAGACTTTCAGGATTAAAAGAAGTCAATGACAAAAGTGTAGTTGATCCACTTGAGGGTTGCAGTGTATCTATTTCAACTTCAACTAGAAAAGCTAAAAAAAGTGCTATTGTGACAGAAATGTTCAATGTACGACGCAAGAATGAGGCAGAGGATGCCATTGCTGAAATTTTCTTTGCTAATGGAATATCTTTTAATGCCACCCGTTCCCCTCAATACAAAGAGATGATGGTGAAAATTTGTGCTGCTGGCCCATCATTTCAACCCCCTGGTTACAATAAATTAAGGACAACATTGTTAGATAGGGGGGTCTCAAAGAATCAAGGGGTGATGGAAGGCCTTCGAAAATCATGGGTTGATTATGGGTGCTCAATCATCATGGATGGTTGGACAAATCTTTGTTGAATATCATTGTCACCTCTCCAAGCAGTCCATATTTCTTTAAGGCAATTGATTGTTCTGGAAAGATGAAGGATACTGCCTTTCAGTATGAGGTATTAAAAGATGCAATTGAGGACATTGGTTCGTCAAATGTAGTTCAAGTTATCACAGATGCTGCACCAGTTTGTAGGTCTGCAGGGTTGATGATTCAAAGAAGGTACAAGCATCTATTTTGGACTCCTTGTTGTGTGCATGCTTTAAATAATGCACTCAAAGATATAGGTAAAATTTCTTGGATCAATCGCATTATTTTGGATGCAAGAGATGCAACCACCATGCCTCTCTAGCTATTTACAGGATTTATGCAAATAAGGAGTTCTTGAAACCAGCAGATACAAGGTATGCCACCTACTTTAGTCTTCTTAACCATATGCTAGAGGTGCAACAGGCCCTAAAGTCCACTGTTATTAGCTCTGAGTGGACTGCATGGGGGGAATCCAAAACAGATCAAGGAAACAAGGTAAGACAAATGTTGTTGAATGATGATTGGTGGGTTGATGCGAGATACATTGTCTCTTTCACCTCTCCAATAGTGGAGTTAATCAGGTATGCAGATTCAGATTCCCCTTGCCTTGGGGAAATATATGAATCAATTGACAACATGATTGGAAAGATCAAGTCCACCATTCGTGAGAGGGACCCCTCTTTGGATTATTTAATGAACTCCAAAAGTTGATAGAAAAAAGGTGGAACAAGATGAACACACCTCTTCAGATGGCCGCTTATGCACTTAATCCAAAGTGGTATGTGGAGAGAGAAGGAAGAGTTCCACCAATAGATGACCCTGAGGTGAAACAAGGTTTCATTGATGCCATAGAAAAGATCTATACACAAGAGCAAGCAACCATAATTCGAGAGCAATTTCTTGATTTTGCATTGATTAGTGGCCCCACTTTCCCCAAAGCTACAAAAGCTGATTTGCTTGGTACGGCACAAAAAAGTCCTAGTGGATGGTGGAGGATGTATGGGGGCAATACTCCAGATATCCATACTCTTGCTATGCGTTTATTATCTCAGGTTGCTAGTTCTTCAGCTGCAGAAAGGAACTGGTCCACATTTAGTTTTATCCACTCTATTAAGAGAAACAGGCTTACTTCTATGAGAGCAGAAAAACTAGTTTATGTGCATAGTAGTCTTCGCCTTCTTACAAGGAAGACACCAGAGTATTTACAAGGACCAACAGCAAAATGGGATGTAGATCCTGAGGATGCTTCACAAATTGATGATGATGATAATGGGCCATCCATCCATACAAGATTGGTTAATGTGCCATTAGAGGACATGGAGTTGCGGTTGCAGGGCATTGATGATGATCAGAATGAAGGAAGTGAGGCTCAAGCATTTTTGGATAGTCTTCATGAAGAGGATCAAAATTTATGAGTAGCTTCAACCTTCATACTACTATGGGCATTGATTCAGAGACTTCTTTTTTGTTGCCTTGAGGCATTTTGGCATTTTGTCATTTTGCATATGACACTACTACTAGTCTACTAGTGACTGTTTTATTTTAGGCATTTTTGCCATTTTGAACTATTATTTATGCTTAGATAGACTCTTCCTTTTGCATATGAATTTCAAGTTTTAAACTTTAAAGACTGGAAGATATTTTAATTTCATGCTGCAATCATGTTTTGATTTTTCATTTTTAAAATTTTATGACCCATTTATCTCAATCAAAGGCTGCAAACATATATGACTTTTAACTTTTAAGTTTTGATGTTTAAATGTTTCATTGTTTTATGATAAAAATTCATGGAAGCTATTTTAATATTATGCTGCAAATACTTTTTATTTTTAAATTTTAATTATATATATATATATATATATATATATATATATTATTTTTAAATTAATTTTTATATTATATAATTGTCGTCCCCAACCTGTCGTCCCTTGAAAAATTGGGGGTGCGCTCTAGCCGCCCCGGAAACTCGTCTCCGCGTCCCCTGCGTCCCCCCGTCCCCAAGACCAGTGCAACATAGAAATAAACCAACAAAGTGAACTAGAGGCCTCACGAGATGAAGACTTGGAAATTAAATCCCAATCCAATTTTCAAAGGTTGCAAGAAAAACATGGTAAAGAACATGAAAGTGATGGAATTGAATCTTGAGGTCTTGGACAATAAATTGAATAACACAATCGGTTCCATATCACCATCCAGTTTTCATGTCAATAAAGATGAAAATGTGCCCACAAGTGTACCGGAAAAAGCACTTGCACAATGTTCTCAACCACTTTTGCGAGATAAATCTAATGATCTGAATTATGGAGTTGAAAGCCGTGGAAGTATTCAATACCTATTTAAACAGGATGAAAGAGTTTATGGTGGTTCTACAAACACAAGTGTAGATAGTTATGCAAACATGGTGCTCTTTCCAACTGTTGCTTACATTCCAAATAATGTTGAATATAGTCGACCCATTGGTGTCGAACCAGGTGACACAATAGTTATTCCATCCACATGTTTAGGAATTGCAAAAAGTGGAAGTAAAGATCCACAATTCTTCATAAATGGAATCCAAAAGACAACATGGAAAACCAATAAGTACAAGTTGTATTGTTTCAAAAACTCACCACTTAAGCAGAAGGGATTACAACAAAAGTTCCAAAATCATGTCCATAGAACAAAATCGATCCAAGATTGCAGTGTTCGAGTCATCACTGAGAAATTTCAAGAACCCCAACCCGGTTTCAGTTTCAGTTTAGTATAAGGTTTAACGCCCAAACCCCATCATTGCATGTGCAATGAAATTTAAAAATTTTTATTGAAAACATAAAACACACGAGATTTCTTTTCTTCTTTTGAATTCTGAAAATTTTACCAGCCCTAAATTCTTACTCAAAAATTTAAAACTCAATGACACAAATGAAAATAAACACTCAAATTTTCGATCAAACTAACCTAGGAAAAACCCCGAAGGGAAAACCTCTTCTTCAAAGAGATATTTAATTCTTCAGGCAAATTTAATAATAAATTACGGCAGTACTTATCTCAACCAAAACGCCTTGGAATTTGTGCCAAACAATCACTTAATGACTTGCTGAAATTTTCCAAACTCTATCTCGAAATTTGTGCCCAAAACCTGTTGTACCATGTACGGTCCATACGTGTGACTATATAGACGCCTCGATTTTGTGCAAACTCTGCCTCGAAATTCGTGGTGTACTGACATTAATTAATGTTGTACCTGCCTTGATTTTGTGTTGTACGATCGCCTCGAAATTTGTGGTGTATTGTTGCCATGAAATCTATGATTGTATAGACTATACCAACTGCATTTAATGTTGTACGTGTGCTGCAATAAATGTTGTACGGACACCTTGGGAATCGTGCCAATCCGCTAGTAGAGTTGCCTTAAAATTCATGCCCTTTCTCGTCTTCTTGAATTTGAAAATTTTTGCAAGGTTTAACTCTCTGAAATTTCTCATGCTCCTCTCTCAAAATTCTCTCTTGTGAAAGTGAACAATGATCTTTGTTTGCCTTTCCCGAGCCATTTTTGTTTGAGTAACTTCCACATCTAGCTCAATGGCTTATAGATTAAAAGCCAACTAAATGAGATCTAGGGCCCATCTCATTTCCTCATTAAAAATAACTTTTAATTATTAAAATGAGAATTTAATGCACACCCTTATTAATACTCATAAAGTCACTTTTAAAATATAAACTCAAACATTCATTAAAATGTCACTTTATCATAAACTCATTCTCACCTTTTAATTAGGCTAAGGACCACTTATTAAAGTGTTCTTGTCCACCCCAAGGCATGAGTGAACAAACACTTCCTAGGTAAAACTTCAACAATCACTTCAAACACAACCCATAATAAGAGAGCATCAACACAGCTCTGAGGACAAAGCTGCCCTTAAGGGAAGGCCAATGTTACATAAATAATAATAATAATATATACATAATACATAATCAATATATAAATTAATAATCAACTAATAATTACTATTATCGTAAAGAGTACACGACTCCTCCCAATAGGTGCCTAAGCCATATTTAAAGGAAGGATTTAAATTGTAAAATATCATCAATCATTTTATTCAATATGTATTATTTACTGTGAAGATGGATCTCTTCTTTATCCGGATACGAATTCTTCCATAACACACGTATTCGGTGTTGAACTATCTCAGTATACCCTCCGCCATTGGTTACATGCTCTTTGCATTCCTCTCAGCCAGTTCAAAGTGGATTCTAATAGACTTCGGGTACAAACCGACCACCAAATCGATCGTTCTGACAGGATTTGCCAACTATGACATCTTCAAGAGGTCGAAGGAGGTTTCATTGCCTTTTTAAGGGGTCTCCAACCTTCACCAGCTTCTTCAAATACCCTAACCATAGAAGCTTGGAATTATACTCTTAGGAGGCCCTCAGGCTCCAAGCCGATATTCCTTAGCAGACCCAACAATCACTTTCTTTTTTACAATGCTATCCTTAGGAAGGGCCACTAAGAAACAATCTCATAACAACACAAACTTGGCCTCCAGATCAGTGCATACTTGTGAGATATTCCCCCATCCCACGAGATCTCAATGGCATGACATGATCAGATCCCTCCCTATGAGGTATACAAGACCCCCCCCCCTCTCCCAAGGCCTTAGCAACGGGCTATCTCCTCTAGACAATAGTGTAGTTGACAGTTTAGACCTTCCCCCAGTTCTTCCTCTGGACACCATACTATTTTGAATTTCCTTCATTTGGCCTCAGATGTTAGGAGAAATGGATCTATTCCATGATAGAACTACCTCATCACTCAGATTTTCTTATTCTTAGATCTTTCACTCCAGTAAATCTCCACCCTTGTGTGGCCTCCCACATTCGGGGTCAAGGGTCTTCCATGTTTCTCATGCTTCAACATAGACTTCTCACATTGCTCTACTTTACTTTACTATATTATTTTTTATCTTTTAAAGGAGACCATTTGGTACTCCTGTTTTGTAATGGTATCATTATACTCAATAGTCCTATTGATCTACTTTTGTAGTCATTAGTTCGACATTAATAACATTGTCACATCTTATTTGCTTCAATTTGCTAATGATTTAATCTTTCTATCATCATCACCTGAGGGCCTACAAAAATATATAGATGCTTTATACAACTTTTGTGATCTTGAGCAATTGACAATTATAACTAATAAAACCAAGGTTATGATCTTCAACACATTGAAGTGTGCTCTATCTAATTACCATATCTACTTTCGAGGAGAAGAGATCAAGATCACTATAGCATACATATGCTAGGGGGTTTAATTCACGTTTCGACTTGCAACATGCACTCCAACCTTGACTCAACAAAGGATATAGCTCCCTTGCCCTTCTTGAGAGATAGTGCTTCTAAAACCATTTATGAGATATCTCATCTAAGATGCACCTATTGGACACGATCAGTAGATTTGTGGTAATTTATGGGTATGAGGCAGAGGGACTAAGCTTGCTTCAAACTAAATGGGATAAGATAGAGCGATTCTAGACCCTCCTCGGGTACATCATTTGATGTTATGCATTGTCCCCAAGCCATTGTTTAAGAAAAGTTCAAAGCCTAGCATTTCCACCTTGAGGCCATCTTTCGATTGGTCTAGTTTCTTCACAAATTATAAATCTTGGGGACTATGCCTCCAAGAGAGATCAATATCCTTATCTAGCAGTTTGTCCTTCGTAGGCCATTGGCTTAGCATGTGCCCCAATGAATGCCCAATGTTGGTTCTCAAAGGTCTCTTCGTTACTCCAGTCCAGTACCATATCTCCAAATTGTCTTCCCCCTTTTAGGTACTCCCTAGATTAACTAGGTCACCTCCTTTCATCTAAGCAAGTCCTAAACCAATCATTTAGAGAGGACATTTATAAACAATATATCTAGGTCACTTAGATCATGTCCTTGGAGGGTCTTGGCACTAAGATGGCCTTATATTCTATGCACCTTCTGGAGGTGAGGGATGATCTCATTGTCCAACCTCCTTACAAACAAACATTGGATGCACGCCCTTACAATCCCCCTTGGCCAACTTTAAGTGATCTCCCACAAACTCTAGATTATGACAAAACACCACACATAGAGATCAAAAAAGGTTTGCCAATAATGACACTTACAAGAGCAAAAGATGGAGGAGCACCTCATTTTCCAATGGCCCATCTACTATGAGATTAGAAGGAGATACTAGTTCCTTTCCACCTTCTTTAGCTACCCACTCAAAGATGCCTTGCTCTCTTCATGAGAAAAGTATTCAAACACAAATCTTATTCTCTACATATCTCATTGTAAATGTAGGTCGATAAGGGAATCACTCCATTCTTCCCAGATGCCCATCTAGCTAAGGCAACAAGTAGCACACAAAGATCCACAATACTTCAAATTCAATTCAATGTACTCTTAAGTTTCGTCTCGACCCCTCCCCCGAGGGTAGATCAAACTCCACAAGGCCCTTGAGGAATTGTCATTCTAGGATACAAGTCATACACCACCCAACTAATAGATTATTAGAATTAAGTGGCCTAGTAATTAGGGTCCCCCTATCAACACACTACTCAGGTTCGTTTCAAACAAGATTCCAATTGAAAGTTGGAATTCCTTTCTCTTATGCTCCTCCAAGATCTTACATCCAAGACATCTTAACCCTATCCACTCCCTAAAGGGTGTCATTTGGCAATGCATTAGCCCTTTCATAGTTACTAAAGACTCTGTTGGGGATCATGTATCAATGTTCCTTTACTTGTCCTTAACAACTAGTCCTAGCTCTAGCATGGTTTGACATTTTCTCTTTTGTTCAACACTGAAACTCCCTACCTTTGTGGCTTGAGACGGTGTTCATCTATCTCATTCTTACACCACATATGGAGCTTCACCAACTCAATGACGGGGTGGGACTAGTACTCGTACTTGGCCTACTACTCATTGGAACCATTGCCTTAGCTAACCCCTCAGGCAAAATTCATGTTGGTATGCATGGGTCTCAAATCTATTGGAGCCTGTTGGCATTATAATGGATATGCTTCCTCTGTTTAGGTACTCCTAGACGCACCTGGTCGTCTCTTACCTACCAAGCAGAAGTTGAACATTATCACCCAAGATTATAGCAGTATAACTTAGGAAATTGATGCAGGTCACTTGGATCACCTCAAGGCAGGTGACATCCAAACATGGCCTTTTATGTTGAGCACTTCATGGATCTGAGGAATGGTCTCATTGTTCAACCCCATTACACACTTCATCATTGGGCACATGCTATTTGTATTCCTTTAGGCTAGTTCATAATGTGTTCTCATCATCTTCGAGTGGAAACAAATCACCAGACTGATAGATCAAACAAAATCTGCCAAGTTTACCACCTTTGAGAGGTTGAGACCGAGAAACAATTAATTTTTCATAATTTTGTTTACTAGAAAACTCAACGATGATTCCATTGACATTTTAGGGAGCTTCTCCCTAGGAAGCTCCAACCTTTGACCAATTTCTTCAAGTATCTTAACTACAGATGCCTAGCCCTTTAAGTGCAAGAGGCCTTATGGCTTCGCTCCTTCATCCCCTAGTAGCGATCACATTTTGGACCAACCTCACCTCAATGGATTATTTCCTTATTTTTAGTGCTCCCATCTTCTAGGGACGCCAAGAGAAAAATAAATGACACTATTGTTTCCAACCCCATATCAGTTCGGATGTTGATGACTGCCTCCACCTTTGTCTGACCTCAGCAACATAGCCAGTCTCAACCCCATACCACAACCTGTTGATTCTTCTAGGTCACAACAACAAGACCCACACCTCAGGAAGTAGCGCATTAACCAATCTAGGTCCTCTTCCTATTCGTCCTCCAGATAGAGCTCTATTCTGAGTTTCCTTCATTCGGCCTCGGATCTTAGGAGAGATGGTTCTAGCAAACCATGACAAATTTACACCTTTTGTATAACAAACCTTATATCCATTTTCTTTGTACATCTCTTTCCTAGATCAACTCTCCATCTTTGGAGCTCTCCTTCTAGTTTTCAGGTTAGATTCATACTTTTCTTTATGCATCTCGCTTTTATAGGACACTCATTACCAATCCCACTTTGTATTGATATCATGGTACCAAGCAGTCCCATTAACCTACGTTTGTGATCATTTATTGAACATTTAATAAAATTATCTCATCCTATCAACACACGTTTCTTAGCATTTCAATGTAAACACAAAACAAGCCCATGTACACCTTCTTTCTACATCCCTTGGGCTAGAAATTGTGGGCTTCTGAGATTGAAACCTTGAAGAGGAATGGGCTGCTCTATGGTGGCCACTAGTTGAAACATATATGATGCCCAATGGTGATAATTGGTTTAAAAAGACAAATGGCCATAGTTTGACAATTTTATGTATTTTTTATTCTACAAGTTTTTTAAAAGGTTCCAATCCAATTTGTAATTTTGGGGCAAAACAATTCCAATTCTAAAAACTTTAAGATTCACAGTTTGCTCACACCTCGTGAGCTAAGAGGGATTGGCATGCATTGGCTTCACCCATTTGGTGGAGCAAAACATGTTGGCCTTGTTACCACACAAACTAGCATCATAAGGCTGAAGCTTTAAAATCAATGAAAGCTCATGTATAACTGTTGGAAATTGTGCAACTTCAGAAGTTATTCTTATTGTACTTGTATTGTATTTCCTTGTACCTGCTACAGGAGTTCATATTGATGTAACTACTCATGTAAACCCTAGAAAGAATCAATGTAAACCTTGGGGAAAGGATACAAGAAAAGAATAAAAATAAAATTGTTTTTGTATTTTCCCCAAGGTAGGTCGGCCCCAGTCATTTTCCACTTGGAAAATCAGTATAAATAGGAGGCGCCCCTCGTCATTATTACACACATTCACAACAAGTCACTCAAACAAAAAAGGTGCGCTATTGTAGTCTAGGAGAGTAGTTTTATGGGGTTGTATCTTAGAGAGGCATTTTCTCTCTCTCTCTTCTTCTCTCCATTCTCAAGAGTTATCATCTCTATACGAAGCTTTCTAGGTTTTTCCTGATTGGGTTTCCCAAGAAAAATTCTTGTGTTTCTTGTTTCTCTACTTTGTCTTTCATCTAGAGATCCTATTGTTTATCTACAATTAAGTTATACTGCTATAATCTTGTAAAACTACCATGGTATCAGAGCACTTCTAGAAGAGGCCATTGTCGGAAGCTAGGGTTTGACCTTTCAAGGCCTTCCCTCGACTCTTCTGTAGAAAAAGGGTTGTGGAAACTTTGCTCTAGGGGATGCGCATCTTTTGGTTAAAGAAAAACCAAATTCCAAGAAGTTTCAATTTTTTACTGCGGGAAGAAACTAGGGCATCAAGTTTCAGAGGTTTCCCTCCTCTATTTTGGCTCGACCTCACCTTCCCTCAACTCACCTTGACAGGGCGCATCTATCTGTGAGGTTAGTTTCTTCAAATTCAAAAGTTCATTTTTGACCTAACTTCTGCTAGGGTTTTTGGTTCATATCTGCAGACAAGATGATTGGAATGAAGGTTGAAGATCATCTTAATGGGGCTACAAACTTCATATCCTGGAAGCCTAGGGTTCTTCTCATTCTAGAAGAAAATGATCTCTTGAAGTTTGTCAATGAGAAACTTCCACAACCAGAAGCGAAAGAAGCCAAGTCCCAGTGGAGGAAGTGGGATGTGAAAGCAAGAAGGATTCTGGTGGACTCAGTCAAAGATCACTTAATTCCGCAAATCTCATAAAAGAAGACGGCTAGGAAGATGTTCAAGACCTTGAAGAAGTTATTTGAACACAGTAGCGTCAATGTGACTCTCACATTGAGGAACAAACTATCAAATATGAAGATGATGAAGACCAAATCTATTGCCTCTTATTTCATGAGGATCACCGAACTTCGGGACAAACCAAGGTCTAGTGGAGACAACATTGAAGAAAAAGAGCTTGTCATGACCACTCTAAACGATCTTCCACCATCTTGGGAGTCCTTCATCCAAACCATAAGTGGTCGAACTAAGTTGCCCAAATTTGACAAGTTATGGGCAGACTGCACTTAGGAAGAGACCAGGATTGCAGCAAGGCAAAGACTCCACGATCCTTAAGTTGAGGAGAATCAAGCCTTCATCACTCATGCCAAGAAAGGCAGGGAAAAGAAAGGAAGTTTCACAAACATAAGCACCGAGCTAGGAGATCAAGTTCTTCTCCAGATTGTAGGGAAAACAAGAAGGATCTATCACGCATACAATGCTATAAGTGTAAGAAATACAGTCACTATGCAAGCCTGTGTTTTAGTTCAAACAAGAGAAAGCATGAAGCTTCAACAGCCGATGTGGAAGATGGTCATCATCACAAGAAACAAATAAATGAAGATCGTACAAAATTCTTCTTCATATCAACTAATCGAAGTATGATTCCCACCACTAGTGATACATGGCTCATAGATAGTGGTGCTTCCAAGAATATGACTGGTTATAAAGAAAACCTTTCAGAAGTTGTTGAGAAAGAATCCCATCTCCATGTTGTGCTTGGTTATGATGCCAACTACACTGTGAAGGGATTTGGATCTACCTCTCTTCAGTTAGAATCCAATGACTTCCTACATCTGAATGATGTGTTATATGTACCTGGTATGAAAAGAAACCTTGTCTCCATCTCCGCCTTAGACGACAAGGGATATAGAGTGACATTTGCAGATGGAGAGGTGCTCGCATGGCGCAACGATTCTAGCATGAACACAGCAAAAGTAATTGGTGTGAGGGAGGAAAGTTTGTATCGTCAGAGCTCTCTACCAACTCAAGCCTTAGTCCATGATTCCACTAACATCAATGAGCTATGGCGCAGAAGACTACCTCATCTAAACTATCAAGCTCTCCCAGCATTAAGGAACATGGTGAGGGGTCTACCAAAGATTCATGTAGACCATGATGGTATATGCAGAGGATGTGCATTTGGTAAGAATACCAAGGGTTCCTTTCCGAAAAGTGAAAACAGATCCAAGGGAATATTGGATCTAATCCACTCTAACTTGTGCAGATCTATGACGGTTACTTCATTGGATGGTTACAACTACTATGTAACATTTATTGATGACCACTCACGAAAGACATGGATATACTTTCTCAAGACATAGGAATCTGATGAAGTACTCGGGAAATTCAAGGAATTCAAAGCACAAGTCAAGAATCTGTCAGGAAGAAGGATTAAGATCCTAAGATCAGACAATGGTGGAGAATACACCTCGATTTTTGCAAGGAAGCAGGAATTAAGAGGGAGCTCACATTTCCCTACAACCCTCAACAAAATGGGGTTGCAGAAAGGAAGAACCAAACAATTGTGGAGGAAGCCAAAGCCATGATACATGACCAGAGTCTACCAATGTTCATGTGGACAGAAGCATCCAAGACAGTTGTTTATGTACAAAACAAATGCCCTCATAAAATCTTAAAGAACATGACTTTGGAAGAAGCCTTCACAAGAGTGAAGCCAGAAGTGGGTCACCTTCATATCTTTGCTTGTCTAGTCTACATTCATGTTCCCAAGGAAAGGTCAAAGTTAGAACCTTCAGGAAAGAAGGGAACATTCATGGGATACAATGAGTCTTCAAAGTTCAAAGGCTTACAAAATATACATCCTAGGATCAAGGCAGATAGAAGTCAGTAGGGATGTGACCTTTGAAGAAGAGATGGCTGTCCGAAAAGGAAGAGGATCTGATGTGGAGATCAATGAAGATGAAGAGATGAGATCACCTTCGCCTCTAGAAGTTAAGAGGGAGTCTGAAGAAAAGAATGAACCGATTGATCCCACTAATCCAGTTGAGCCAATTGATGCTACCACAAATATGGCAGTAAGCCGAAAAAGGCCATATGATAGCATGGAAAAACACAAGGCCAGATTTGTTGCCAGAGGATTCTCTCAGAAAGAGGGAATTGACTATGATGAAACATTTGCTACTATGGCTCGATATACTTCCATCAGAACCATCATTGTTATTGCTTTAGCTATGGGATGGAAGTTGTGCATCAAATGGATGTAAAGACCGCCTTCCTCAATGGTATTGTCGAGGAAGAAGTTTACATTGAACAACCAAAAGGGTTTATTGTCCATGAGAAAGATTCTCACGTATGTAAACTGAGAAAGGCATTATATGGGCTCAAGCAAGCACCTCGTCCTTGGTATGGATGAATAGACAGATACCTGGTAAACTTGGGATTCACCAACTGTGATGCGGATCCCAATCTTTACTACAAGATTGAGGATAATGAGCCACTAATTTTGGTTCTATACGTGGACGACTTGTTTCTCACAGGAAATGAGAAACTAATTGGATGGTGTAAGAAGAAGCTTGCCTTTGAGTTTGAAATGAAGGACCTCGGATTGATGCATTACTTCTTGGGAGTAGAAGTATTGCAGAGGTAGAAGGAAACTTTCCTAAGTCAAGGAAAATACACCATTGATATTTTGAAGAGATTCGGGATGTTGGACTGCAAGTCCATGGCTAGCCCGATGGATGCAAATTCAAGAAGCTGAAAGAGTCTACTTCAAATTCTGATATGATTGATCCCACCATGTATCGTCGGTTAATTGGCTCTCTGATGTATCTGACAAACACCAGACCGGATATATATTTTGTTGTGAATGCTCTCAACCAGTTTATGAGTGATTCGAGGCAGATTCACTGGGTTACTGCAAAACATGTTCTCAGATATTTACATGGCATTGTGAGATATAGTCTAAGATATGCTTTAGGATGTGATTTGACATTGTAAGGATTTTGTGACTCAGAGTGGGTTGGGTGTGTTGCAAACAGGAAGAGTACTTCCGGATGTTGCTTCAGTTTGGGCTCTGTAGTGATTTCTTGGTGTAGCAAGAAGAAGACCTCAGTAGCACTTAGCACTGCAGAGGCCGAGTATATGGCTTCCAATACAGCAGCCCGAGAAGCAGTATGGATTCGAAAACTCCTTCTAGGATTGTTTGGTTAGATTCCAAGACCAACTGTAATTCACTGTGATAATCAAAATTGTATACAGATGTCAGTGAATCCCGTATTTCATGATAAGACGAAGCATATAGAGTTTCGATATCACGATATCCGTGATATGGTACAAAAAAGTGCGATCGAGTTACAATATGTTCTGACAGATGACCAGACTGCAGATATTCTTACCAAGCCTCTTCTTAGGACAAAGTTTGATTACTTTCATAGAAGACTTGGAGTAGAAGAAAATGCATCCCTCGTGGAGAGGGAAAGCTTAGATTGATATCTATGATGCTTTCACACAGGTGCCTCTACTTGTTCTGAATCTCAGCCAGGTATGGGAGAAATGCCATCAGCATTGGGAGCAAATAGCCGTGTATAGAGATGACCACAATACGTTCGGATTCTCAATCTGGTGTTCTTTAGAGTATTCCCACCAGCTCTTGAGATGAACAGGTTGTAGCTGGTCATGTACACAAGTGGCTTTTGCTCGCCCAAGTCCTCAACCAAGTATGGGAGAAAATCCCATCGGCATATTGAGACGGGCAGGACATAGACGGTCGTGTGCACTAATGACTACTATACGTTCAGATTCTCAATCTGGTGTTCTTTGGAGTATTCCCACCAACTCTTGAGATTTTCAGGTTGTAGATGGTCGTGTACACCGGTGACATCTGTTGGCCCAGGTTCTCAACTTGGTGTAGGAGAATTCCCACCATCACTTGAGATGAACTGATAGTAGATGGTCGTGTGAAGCATGTCTAGGTTCTCAGGTAGAGATGGACTTATAGCAGAGCTGATCAGACTTTGATGACACCTCTTGACGGATAAAGACAATGTTGACAACCTTCAATATGTATAGAGATGATCGAGACAGATGAGATGTACAGAAGAGACCCGAATGTTCATGATGCTGATGATGACCATATCTGAAGAATACCTTCCTTGTTGAGAGGGAGTGTTGGAAATTGTGCAACTTCAGAAGTTATTCTTATTGTACTTGTATTGTATTTCCTTGTACCTTCTACGTGAGTTCATATTGATGTAACTACTCATGTAAACCCTGGAAAGAATTAATGTAAACATTGGGGAAAGAATAAACAAGAAAAAGAGTAAAAATAAAATTATTTTTGTATTTCCCCAAGGTAGATCGGCCCTAGTAATTTTCCACTTGGAAAATCAATATATACTATAAATAGAAGGCGCCCCTCCTCATTGTTACATACATTCACAACAAGTCACTCAGACAAAAAAGGTGCGCTACTGTAGTCTAGGAGAGTAGTTTTATGGGGTTGTATCTTAGAAAGGCATTTTCTCTCTCTTCTTCTCTCTGTTCTCGAGAGTTATCATCTCTATACAAAGGCTTGTTGGGTTTTTCTCGATTGGGTTTCCCAAGATAAATTCTTGTGTTTCTTGTTTCTTGTTTCTATGCTTTATCTTTCTTCTAGAGATCCTATTGTTTATCTGCAATTAAGTTATACTGCAATAATCTTGTAAAACTAACAATAACTACGAGGGAGGCCAATGTCACCACACCTAGCCCTCTTCTGCTCTTTAGGCTACCTCTTCTCTAGCTCAAGGGAGGAGATCCTAGAGTGTGATTACTGAAGTCTAGCAATTGAGCACAAAGTAAAATTGAAGAGTAACTCTAGCAAAACAAAGTGTTTATGTTTTTGTAAAAGATAAAAGCGATGAAGGGATTGGAGACCAGTGTGATATCCAATGGGAAAATGAGGCCAACCAAGGATCACATGGTTGGGCCAATTTCATAGATCACGCAAAGGGAAACTTCTAGAGCAGAAAATTTCAAATAGACTGAAAATTGAAAGATATCATGGAAGGCATCGAAAAACACATAACCTAGGGCAGAAAAATGTGCACCTAAACTACACTTCCAACTAATAACAACCACATAAAAGATAGAGAGCCTACTCCTTTTATTACCTCAAGGCCATTGATGGTTTGAAGATCCATCAACCAACCAAGCATGAGCAATATGAAAAACCTTCAATGGAGCGCTAGCACCAACCATCCATAAGAGCCAAAAGATATTTTATCAAGTCCAACAGGATTTCTCCCCCAATCCTAGCATGAGTACAAACTGTCACAGGGTTCGCCACATTTTAACCATTAGGTTCAAAATTCGGCGAACCTTTAAAAAAATGTTTGACTTCGTCGGAATTTGTCCGCTAGATCAACTTCAAAACTGTCTGCTTCCCGTCGCGATTCATACCGTCTCCTTCTCGCTGCTAGCCTCACTGAATGCAACAAACAATCTTACTTGAACCCCTGTCGTTTCCCATCACCAGCTTTACTGCCGTGAACCATGTCACTGCTCGTCGCCAGCCTTACCACCCTAGACCCTACTATTAGTCTATTCACACCCTGCCATCAATCTTGCACACCAACGACCGCTTTCTATCAGTCTTAAAATCGCCACAGCCCATGAACTCTGCTAGCCAATAGTCATGAGTCTTAAATCATCGCTTCTCTTGATCACAGTCGACTAGGTAATAATATATACAAATATATGTATTATGATTTTAGATTTGAGTTTGGTTATGGAATTAAGTTTAAATTTTAATAATACTATTGGTCTATTTATGATTAAGTCAATATGTTTATTTATTATGCTTTTTAAAAATATTTGTTTATTTAAGTTGCTTTTTTAATATATTATGTTATTATCTAAGTTGCCAGGAAACTTGGGTACGGAGACGAGTACAAGAATGGGGACAGGGACAGGGATGCCACTTTTTGAAACAGGGTACTTGGGTACGTCGGGTGTACCGTATATATCTTATAAAAAAATGTCACAGTCAAATCATACATGCATATTTCAGATTTCTTCATAAATTATGAATCATAATTCATAATTATAGATTCAATGATTATATGAACAATGAACATTCACATTGAAAATTTGAAACATAAAATTTGATAAATCATAGACTCAGTAGATATCAATTGTAAGACTGGAAGTTACATAAAATCTGATAAATCATTGTACTAGGCAGTTGTAACAAACAATCAAAGTCAGAGCTGAAGGTACACTTGAAATCTTATTTTAAACACCTATTTGTATTGTTGTTACAAGAAATAAAAAATTGCAAATTGCCAAATATATTCCTAGGTTGATGTGAGTGTATTTCTCAGTATTAAATACATATGTATATTTTTTATGTGCACATTTGGTAGTCAAATTATGTTCCATGAGTGTTGAACACAAAACCATAAACACATTCATTGTAAATCAATGCAAAATCAGTCTACGAGATTTGGACAACATTCTGTGGAATTTGAATAGTGATGCAAAGTGTTTGACATAAGTCTTAAACTAGACTCCATACGCAGTTAGCAAAAAATTAGTTCAGATTTGGTTGGGGGTCATTACATTTTCCCCAACGGATTGCATTTTACTGAGTTGGGCGTACACTCGAAGTACCCAAACATGGGGTACGTCAAACCATTTTGCCTATAAGTACCCCTTTTTTATAATGGTGTCTCGACTCCCGAGTACGTGGAGCCAATATGGGGTACATCAGGGTACGGCAAGAGATGTACCTTACAAGTACCCAAGTCCCTTGTACGGGTACGCTGGCTACATAGGTTATTATTAATTTTGCAGTTTATATATATTTATATTTTGAAAAATCTATATAGACAAACTTGATGTCGAACCTCATCCCGAACTTCATAAAAAAATTCGAATTCGAACTAAATTTCAAGGTCGCCGAACTCGAATTTGAACCCGAACCATGCGACATAGACTATAAATGAGGAAGAGACTCTCTTATAGAGAGATAAGCTCAACTTCCTTTGCAATAAAATAACCATAAATTCTAGATCTAGCCTAGGTGAAGTGCTAATAGAAAAGTACACTACCCCAACAAACTCTAACAAAAGCCTAACAACCTCCATGAAATGAGGTTGCCTCCATGAAACAAGGGTGAATGATTTCAAACCAAACCCTAAATCCTCCAAGGCTTCCTCAATTGTAGCGCTCCAATAGAAGTGGACCAACAAATCAATGAATGGAAACCTTAGATCTAGGGCTTGAACCTTGACCCCCTAGATTCCCTCCCAATGAGAAATGTCCTCCATTAAATGCTCAACAAGACCTCCCAAAGCTGAAACGAACTCCATAAATGTGCCACAAACCATCCTCCATGTGGATCACTCCATCAAAGATGGCATAGGGAAAAAGAGTCAATGCAGTCCTCCAAGGTGAATGCTTCCAACAACTGATGCATGGAAAACATGAAAGTGTCCTCAGTGAAATTGATGCCCATTAAGGAAAGCCTCAAGATAGGTGATGTCCACATACTAACCTCCAATGCCACCTCATTACTCCTTATGTGGAGAATCAATTCATAAAACAAGGGGCCATCCTTTGGCTAGCACTTCCCTTAATAATGCTATTCTCATGCTTGGAAGAGTTCTTAGCAATCTTCTACAGTTTTTTGAAATCTGTGCTCCCGTCCTATTTGCAATGGAATTCCTAAGCAGGGTGCATCTCCTTTTCAGCATTTAGACACATCATACTCAACTGAAGCGCACATCTCTGGGACTACCTCGAGACTGTGTTAATAATGTAACAAGAGCTTCACCGTACCTTCATTATTCTGCTTGATCTGCCACTATTTCTAAAGAATGAAAAGATGTCAATAACTAGCCATCAGATCCTAAAAATGCTGAATGGTATTCGTCAGATCAGCTCCCATGCTGCTCTTATTGAGTCTTGCTGCTGGAACATGGACTTGTAAATGCAGCAATCAACACCCAACAGGGATATCACCTCACTTAAAAAAAGACAAGGTACATGACTGATTTTAAAACAGAATGTATTGCTGTCACATAATTTTTTAGCTGCTAAAACCATCTTCTCTGAGTGTTTAGAGCTGGCAGCTTCATCCCTGTTCTGATCTGGCAGGCAGACATTGAGTTTATTGTCCTGATCATAAGCCAAAATCAGAAAAGGCGGATCTCCTGGCATCAATATAGCTTTCAGAACTGCCCCTGTATGCGTTCCTACAATATCAAAGAGAAGACCTCCCAACAGTGCGTCCTTGCCCTGAAACAACCCCATTAAAAAAAAAAGTTCCATTCACAAACAGTTAAATAAATACTCATCCATTCAGCAATAGCATTCCCAAATAATGCCCCTACTGCTGGATTATTTCTGTTATACAAAGTAATATTGAGGCAAACAGATCGGATCCCCTTTGCCAATGTCGTTCTGCCACAAATATGATGATCCTATCAGTGAGGATGTAGGGCACATGCAGAAGAAATATGATGATCCAGAGTCCTGGTGAATGACTTGGGTTTTCTAGCTAAATGCCCCAGCTATACGGATGAACCTGCAAATAATCTTCTGGAATATACTGAAGCACTGGATAATGATGAATGCAATAGACACGGTGACAAACCTGGGTGGTTTATCCTGAAGGAGGCTAGGGAAGATATCTCACTGTCGAAACCCCGTTAGCTGAAGACGTCGTCTCCAACCCCAACTGTTGTGCCAGCACGCGGTGCTGCTACTCAAGAGCTCCAAAATCAATAATCATCCAAAGTAAAGTCTCCATTCACTTTATCTTTCTTTTATAGCTTTCAACTACGAAAACCCTAACTTTTGACCTAATTAGGTCACTTTAACTTCTAATTTGCAGTTGACTTGCATGCATGTGCATGGAGACTTAATTGGGTGCATGCATCATTAAATAATGCTTAGATGTCATGCATGCCGGGGGCCCTCTTTGACCCAATGGTGATATAATATTGATGCCCTAGATTTTCTGTAGATGGCATCAGTCTTCAGTTGATTCCCTAACTGTCAATAACCGCTCGAACCCACAGGAATCACATAGGTTAGCAGTTTGGTCCTCAATGCCTAAGCATAAGAGGACATTACACACTTATAGGAGACCAAGAAGGAGGAACATCTCATTTTTCAATGCCCTATTTACTATGAGAACAGTGGGAGAAACTATTTCTTGTTCCAAGGCTCAAGGTTCTCTCTCCACTTTCTTTCTAGTACCTTGACCAACGATGCCTTGCTCTCTTCATGAGAGAAGTGCTTGGGCATGGATATTTGTATCCAGGTACCCTACCCAATCCATAGACCCTCGGGAGGATCACATCTTACTTCCTAGTCATCTAATCTAATCAAGACATTGAATGGTAGGAAAAGCCCCATGATTCCTTGGATACCAAACAAGTGAGGCCTTAAATTTCCTCTCACTCCCCCCAAGACCCTCTCAAGGGGCCACCCCTCTCTTAGAAAACTATGAGGAGTTGTTGTTCTCAACCATAGGTTGTTTTGTAGCAATCCAACAAACAAATCAGATCACGAAGGCCACAAGGCCAACTCCCCCCCCCCACTCAACACACTTTTATGCAACTCCAACCAAGTAACCAGCTTTCCATCTGAAGTTTCTTCCTCATGGTCTTGGCTACTAAGAAAAATAAGAGCTCCCCGGGGTTGTGCTACCCCCAAGATCATAAATCCCACCTCCATCAACCACAACCATTCCCATGAGATATTATCCAATAATGTACTCGCCATTTCACAGCGACTGACAACTCAAAGGACACCCTCCCTCGTCCCCTCCTCTCGTACTTGATAACAAACTCCAACCAGACTGGGCATCTTTACTTGGCTTTAGTCTAAGCATTCAGGCTTTTCATATATTTGTCTAGTTTCTTTCTTTCAGATTTTGTTCTAGGATATGCTTTCACATTCCCACATAGTACTTTTCATTGAATATATTCCTTAGTACCATTGACCTAATTTGTGGTCATTCTTTGGAAATTAATAAAATTATCTTATTGCATCTATCTATATCTTCATGAAACACACCTAATCCTCTAAAAGGATATTGATGATGTGGAGCTTCAAAAAAGATTGGATGAAGATTGATACTGTATAGTTTCTAATTTGATAAGAATCTAACGTGTAGACTCTAGATAGCACGAACTACAATGATCATTGATGAGACAATAATCTTGAATGTAATATTGACATATCACATCTAATATTTATCATAACTCTATTTTTGGCTTTGTTTCCAAATTCATGATTGCCATTCTCTATTTTTCTCTCGTGGTTTTTTTGCATATAGATAGTATATATATAGCTCAGTGTATTTGTTGGAATATATTATATTCCTTATAAGGTAATAATGTCTTTGTTTTATGTCAAAAGTTGTCTACGATCTTATGTAGAAGTGTAATACATTTAACCCATAGTTATATGGTGGTGTATTTACTTGTGTAGAGTATTTGTCCATGGTATTGTATTAAGAGATGTTATTTTGGAGAATTATATTATCCCACATGCAATATGTGAGAGTAATTCCTCCTCATCTCTTAGTATATAATAGGGTCAACTGAGTCTCTACATATCATGTATTCTTGATGTAGTAGTGGTACTATTGTGACACTATTGTACATCATCTATATTCTTTGGGGTATTTGTGTTTTGCTCTCTTGTAAGATAGGAGAAGACATTCTGAAGATAATAGAAGACTACCTTCTCGTGGATGTAACCCATTAGGGTGAACCACGTATATCAGTGTTCTCTTGTCTTTTTCTTTTCATGTTCTTATCGTTTATGATATGTTGTTGGTTGCTTACATAGGTTAACTAGTTTAGCTTGACTCTACTATTCTAACATGGTATCAGAGCAGGTTGTTATGATCTAGTACCCTCTATACCTTTCAATCAATAACGATTATCATTTGGGCATTGTCATTTTGTTGTAGATTTGTTTTCTATCTGGTAGCCATTAGGCTTCTCTTCAGATCTGGGCATATTTCTGCATTTTTTTTACCCTAACCCTAACTTGTTGTGTAATATTTTTGCAGAATTTTTTTAAGGGTTTCTTGATGTTTTCTCTGTAGATCTACATGGTTTTGGGGCTCTCCTCGAGGAGATTTTTCTTCTGATCATAAAAACGGAAGTTATAAAAAAGGGTTGTAACTTGGTCAGTTTTTACCGGAATTTTTATTATAACCTGGTTTTGGAATTGGAAACGCCATTCTGGATCCACCGACGCGACCAGAACAGAAAACTGGGCATTTCTGGGCTTCTTTTTGGTAATAAAAATGGCAATTATAAAAAAGGGTCGTAACTTGGTCAGTTTTTACCGAAATTTTTATTATAACCTATTTTTTGGAATTGGAAATGCCTTTCTGGATCCACCCACGTGACCAGAACAGAAAACTGGGTATTTTTGGGCTTCCTTTCGATAATAAAAACGGCAGTTATAAAAAAGGGTTGTAACTTGGTCAGTTTTTACCGGAATTTTTATTATAACCTGTTTTTTGGAATTGGAAAAGCCTTTCTAGATCCACCCACGCGACCAGAGCAGAAAACTGGGTATTTATGAACTTCCTTTCGGTAATAAAAACGGCAGTTATACAAAAGGGCCGTAACTTGGTCATTTTTTACCGATTTTTTTATTATAACCTGTTTTTGGAATTGGAACAGTCATTCTGGATCCACCCACGTGACCAGAACAAAAAACTAGCATTTATGGGCTTCCTTTCAGTAATAAAAACGACAGTTATACAAAAGGGCCGTAACTTGGTCATTTTTTACCGGTTTTATTATTATAACCTGTTTTTTGAATTGGAACAGCCATTCTAGATCCACGCACGTGACCAGAACAAAAAACTGGGCATTTTTGGGCTTCCTTTCGGTAATAAAAACGACAGTTATAAAAAAGGGCCGTAACTTGGTCATTTCTTACCGGATTTTTTATTATAACCTGTTTTTGGAATTGGAACAGCCATTCTAGATCCACCTACGCGACCCAGACAGAAGACTGGGCTTTTCTGGGCACATTTTTTCAAAGGGTTGTAAGTAAAAGTTTCTCTTTCCTTTACTGTTTTTCTAACTGTGATTTTTGCAGATTCGGATCAGTATAGTAAAGTATTTAAGTTTTCTGTTATTCATTTCTGCATTTAGGTTTTGCTTCTAATCATGTTTATGAAGATATTATTTCTTGTTCTTGCTATATATTTGTCTCACATTTCTATATGGAAATATTGGCATCTTTTAAGGACATGGATCTTTAGTATTTTGTCATGATGATAGCTATAAACCATCTAATGCTTAATATTTTTTAAATATCCTTAAGAATTAATTGGTTCTTTTCTTTGTTTTGTTTATACAAATAGTTTTATAAGAACAATCTCATATGTGTTATCTAGTGATCATTATTTACTTTATTTATATGTTATTGTTGACCTTTGTGTAAAAGCAATTTCATTCTTTTATAAGTAATATCTTTATGATCATTATATGCTCTTGCTAATTAAATTCTTAAGTAAAATCTTTTTTTTTAATCTATGTGATATCATATTTTTTGGCTTGTCATAAGTTATATAATTAGGATATAGTTTCTTTTTCATGTATTGCAGAGACTGTATCTAGTTCCTGTGCTATTTGTCTCTAACATTCCAATATGGAAGCATTGACATTTCCAGGGCATTTCGTCTCTTGCATATTTACATAGTGTTAACAAGAAATGAACCCATGATTAAGACCATTAGTGACTTGTCATTTCATAATTTTTTATAAGTGATATCATGAGTTGATCATAAATTGCTATATGTTGATCATATTAAACATTTTGATTTATCTATATCTCATGTCATGTTTATTTTGATCATCTTTTACTTAATATTTATATGGCTTTGAGCAATCTTTAAATCTTTAACTATTTATCATGAGCACCTTGTTCTTGTTGCAATGAGATTTCTATTCTTATGATTGCAGAGATTATCTTGTTCCTACTTGTCTCCAACGTTCCTATATGGAAGCATTGACATTTTCAGGGCATTCATCTCTTGCATATTAACTTCATACTAATAAAAAATGCACCTATGCTTCAAATTAGTTGCTTGATGACTAAATTTTCATATGTTTAAGTGAAATCTTTGGCTCACTATTTATATGTTGTGGCTGACACTTAATGTGTAAAAGTAACTACATTTTCCTTAATGAGCAAGTTAATTTTTTATTTGATCATATTATGTTGCCATTCCTTTATATAATGTTTGCTAACCTTTGGTATATAAGCATTTTCATTTTTGTATGAGCAATTTTGTTTTATGATCTTTATATGCTTTAATCTTGAAAGTTCTTATGCAAATAAGTTCTCTGTTTAGGCTTTCACCTTATTCCAGAAGTAATGAAGCACCATCTTCTACTGTTAAGGTCATGATGTTCATCTGTATGATATCATTTTCGATGTATAGACCGTTGGGGTCTTGTTTCTTCAATGTTTGAGGTCTTCTACAGATATTTATATTGCACCTTGATTGGAAGAATGTCTGCTATCCACGTGTATTGGCCATCTGGGTTTTTTTGTACATTGTTGTGGTGTTCTTAGCCACATGTTCTGTTGTATCGGTCATCAGAAGGTATCTGTATACTGTCTGTATACTGGTGTGGATGTTATATCAGAGTTCTTCAGCTATCATGTATGGTTGTGATGATTCTTGTGGTGATCTAGGCATCTTACGATTGGATTCTGTCACATGTTCTCAGCATTTTATTGTTGGGTCTTTCATCGTGCAACCTGGTTTGTGTGCACTTTCATGATTCGGTAAGAAGCGGTTGTTCATCGTCAAATTCCATCAACCTAAGTGTTCTTTTTTAGCTTTGGTTCTTCTGGAAGTTGTCATCAAGGGGGAGCAGTAACGACTCCTTCCTTCCTTAGTGTTAGTGTGGGCCCTTCTCCCAGCCATTACTAAGGGGGAGTGTTGGAATATATTATATTCCTTGGAAGGTAATAATGTCTTTGTATTATGTCGAAAGTTGTCTACAATCTTATGTAAAAGAGTAATACATTTAACCCATAGTTATATGGTGGTGTATTTACTTGTGTAGAGTATTTGTCCATGGTATTGTATTAGGAGATGTTATTTTGGAAAATTATATTATCCCACATGCAATATGTGAGAGTAATTCCTCCTCATCTCTTAGTATATAATAGGGTCAACTGAGTCTCTACATATCATGTATTCTTGATGTGGTAGTGGTACTATTGTGACACTATTGTACATCATCTATATTCTTTGGGGTATTTGTGCTTTGCTCTCTTGTAAGATTGTAGAAGACATTCTGGAGATAATAGAAGACTACCTTCCCGTGGATGTAACCCATTAGGGTGAACCACGTATATCGGTGTTCTCTTGTCCTTTTCTTTTCCTATTCTTATCTTTTATGATATGTTGTTGGTTGCTTAGATAGGTTAACTAGTTTAGCTTGACTCTACTATTCTAACAGTGTTAGCTCAAGTGGTTAAGAGCTATGAATTGCAAGTAGGAGGCCAGAGGGTCATGTCCCTGGGCTGGCTGCTTTTGTAAATATTGTGGGCCTCATTCAATGTCCCTACCAGGTTAGGTTACAAAAATTGCAACCGAATGTTTTACCCCAGGCATCATCCTTGAAATGAGGGGAAGTGCCCAAAGGGTTTCCACTGTCCAGTGATGTGCATTCCATTGAATCTATATATATATATATATATATATATATATCAAATTTGGCATATCCTAAGCCGAACTATATTGTATCCAGATTGTTATAAAAAAAAATTGTATCGATTCCAGACACCGTAACCATATCCTTGTCTCTATTTATCAATGTTGAAAAAGTCGGCAAGGGTCCCGAATACAACTTCTCGGCAACATCGACGAAAAAATTGGGAAAAATCGAGAAAAGTCGGCAAACATTAAAAAATACAAAATACATTCCTTTTTTTCAGAATTTTAAACATTTAAAGCAACAATAACATCAGATAAACACATTGGAACATAAATATGGAGAAAGCATTGATATATATCATCATCATGTAGCCATGCCAAATGTAAAATGATACATCAAAGTCGATACTGTATCATGAAACATCATAGTTGTCCAATCAATGACTCAAAAGTGGATAACCAATAAAACATGACATCACATATATAAATGTATTCGAGGAAAACAAGCATATAGCTATCTAATATCAATGCTCTCTTCCTGAGTTTTCCATTCATACTTCATATTTTTCTCTACTCCAATGATTAGGTTTATATAAGGTTTTCCTAAATGCTTTTTATTTGTTCTTCCATCTTATGACTTAAACCTAATTTTTGAAAGGTATATTTTATTGATTTGGTTGTCAACAATTAAATGTATTACTTGTTTTGTATTGGTGATAAATCATAGATGTATTTTTCACTCCCAAATTGAATTTCCAACATGAGCCTCACATTTAGCCCTAACTCATCTAACACTTGCAATTGCTCTTTTTTTCCTACTATGTGTTAGATGATCACTCAAAATATGTTTGCTCAAAAAATTCCCTAATAGTGAAAAAAGTAATTCAATTACTATTGTGATCTTTGATAAACGGATACATATTTTGTATAGATTATCCTTGCATGGTTTGATGTTCAAATACAACAAAGTTTTGAAATATTTATACGGTAGAGGAAAGGTGTTAGTATACGACAAAATGGCTAAAATGGCAAATTTTTGGAAAATTAGCCATTTTAGCAAAAATGGAGATTTTTTGAAAAAGTCGGGAGTTTTTAGAAAAAGTTGGGACTTGCCATTTTTAGCCTCTACGACTTTTTGGAAAAAGTCGCAATTTTTTCTAGCCGATTTTTCGGCTAAGGGAAAAAATCGCGACTTTTTGAAAAGTCGGCGATTTTTCGGAGAGTTTTTCAACACTGCTATTTATATATGTGAAACTTAGGTTTAACGGGAAAAAAAAACATCAAGAAAGCAATATATTTAGTCTATGTAGCACGGGAACCATTCCCAACTTTTAGGAAACTCGTTCCCGAAGTTCCTACGTTCCAAGGAACTTTGGAACTTGTAGGGAACTTTCCCAATCCAATGGGAACCATTCCGGATGGTTGGAAACTTATTGGGAACTTTTACCCTCCAAAATCGAGAACTTGGGGACTTCTTTTTGCGCATTTCCTTCACTAGGAACTTCCACGCATTCATGATCGCCATGTTGGTTATTAACAACATTCCTATTTGCTTGCGAACGTACATATACATGGTTGACTTAAAAACATTTCTCTAGAAAACTAAGTTGCAATAAAAGTCTTTTTCATGCTACCTTGTCGAGTCGCTCATGCTAGAGTATTCACTCATCCCTACGCTGAATTGCAGTTATTGCTAATCAATAATAAATGTAAATCTATTTTGACTTTTTATATATTATTAAATAAAAAATAATAAATTTATTTATTTTACTGTTTACTTTATGAATAAAAAGTAATCTTTTAACTAATTGGAAATGGTTTTAAATCTTACTTTAAAACGAAATTCATATATTACATTTAAATAAAACATATCTTGATTTTTATTTTATAATAATTTAAATTTGAATATTTATATACTAAATACCTTGGCATAGAATGTTTTGTAAACATATAATATTCTAATACATTTTAATCATAGTTGACACAAAACTAAAAACTTACTTTATACATATAGCCACAAATATAGGGACTATAACTTATAAAAGTCCCCACTTTAGAAAGAGCCTACCTTATATAATCAATGGCGTGGATGGTAATCTTGATTTTATTGCCATTTCCATCTGCTAAGAGGTTCTAATTACAACCGTAATACAAGGGATAAGTTAAGTCATCCGATTTTTTTATATTTTTCTAATATATATTATTGACGTTCCCAACCTGCCGTTTCCTGCAAATTTGGGGGAAACTTCTAGACATATCGGATACTCGTACCCACGTTCCCTACGTTTCCGCGTTCCAGAAACTTGTGCAACATAGTATTTAGTGAATTAAGGGAAAAGTACAGTTCTGTTACAGCCTGGGTCAAGAAATCAATCCCACACAATATTAGGAAGAGGCAACAAGTATCAATTAGCTTCCCTTGATCACAGTTTCCTTGAAACAATACAGATTGGTAAAAGCAGTCCCTAAACTTGATAAGAATGGAAAAATGCCACACATCGACCTTGTGTCCATGAATTTGAAACCATTGTTAACTCATAAATATGGAAAAAATAAAGGCTATAGACTTCATCTTTGCTTCATAGAACAAAGCCTCCATTTCTAGTTCACATTGCACTTTCATCATGACCCATCATGGTCCCATAAGCATAAATATGTCCATGGCAGAAAAGCAACAACAGAATCCAGGAGTCAACAAAAATCATGATTTAAAAAAAAAAGATGAAGGAATACCAAACAAATCAATCCTACTCATGAATTGGTAGCCTGTATCTAACATAAATGTATGCATCAGCTAACTCGCCTAGAGATTAGAAGTAACCTGGAGTCTACCAGGTTATTGTCACAAGACAGGATTTAGTTATTAACAGTATACATGTTCAAAATATAAACAGACTTATTCTACTTTACAACAAAAAGGTCAAACAAGCATAATGAACCTTCAAAAGAGTGAATACTACTTTCTTCAAAATTAGTAAATGTTATGTCATAAGCCCTAGATCTTTCCTGGACTTCAAAAAATGTCAGAAACACTGCTTCATCAAAACAACTAAACAAATATCAGCAAATATTCCTCCATCAAACCCACCATCATGAAAAACTTTATGTTCTCGGATGCAAGAGACAGATAGTAATATAAATAAAAGCCACTAAACATTATGCATGTAAAGAATAAGACGCAATCCATTTAAACCACAATTTCATAGAACTAAGAAACCTACATACCACAAAACTTTCATAAAAGAGTTGGTTTCTCAGGGAAATGACATAATTAATCTTAAATAGAAGAATTCTAGTTGCACATTTAAAAGAAAGAGATAGCAAAGAATGAACGAAAGATGATATACTTTGCCATCATTTTGTTTTTAATCCAGCCTCAGAAAACATATATGAATAGAAAATAATGATGTTCCAATTTAAAGAGAACTTACCCTATTAACACGAGGAGGAGTCCCAGCTCTCTGTGTCTCATAACCAGTTCTTGGTTTTTTCTCTGCAGGCTTAAGAATCTGGAAAGAGCACATTAGTGTTTCATCAACACTCATCATTGCACCAGCATTGTCAAATTCACCACAATAATTTGGAGCTGAGAATACTGTAACAAGCTGCCTATCAGCAAAGAATTCATAACCATCCTCCACCACCTGCACAGCAAGGAAACCCATCAGGTATTTAGTCGTGACTTTTTTTACTTTTTAAGCAATAATTATCAAAATATATTTTCACAGTACCTTCAGTTTCTTGAAACCATATTTTGCTCGAAGCATCATCATACTAAGCATGAACTTATCTTCCAACAATAAAAAGATAGATAAGGAAGTCAAAATCAAATTATAAGATAACCTGATGTGCACGACATATGAGATCCAGATCAAGCTTTTGGAGAAGATCAGACACCTTGTCAGGACCAAATGTGTAAGAAACACCTCTGTCATTCATCCCCCAGCCTTCAATTTCTCTGTTAGGGTCTGACCAAAGAAGATCGCATAACAACCCTGTATCTGGCACATCTGTAGGTCGAGGTATGCTCCTTATTTGTTCCAAATTGCTCAGTTCAGGTGAAAGACCACCATGCATGCATAGGATCTTCTCACCTATAATAGCAGCAACTGGAAGACAGTTGAAACAATCCGTAAAAAGTTTCCATAATCTAACATTGAATCTGCGCTTGCATTCATCATAGAAGCCATATATGCGATTGATTGAGGCACATTCATGATTTCCCCTCAGAAGGAAAAAATTTTCTGGGTATTTAATTTTGTAAGCAAGGAGGAGACATATTGTCTCTAGGCTTTGTTTGCCCCGGTCTACATAATCCCCCAAGAATAAGTAATTTGATTTTGGTGGAAAACCACCATATTCAAAAAGGCGTAGAAGATCAGAATACTGGCCATGAACATCACCTACAAGAGCAATATGTAAAAATTAAAATAATTGGAAAATGTCATGCAATGAATGCTAATGAAAGGAACAATCCAAAGAAGTACAATAACTTCATAAAGATTCACATTTAGGTTCCAAGACCTGTGCTAGAAAGAATGGTACATAAATACATCCTTTGTTTGTGAACTTAATATGGATGAAGGAAACATGATAAAAGTAGACAAAAGCCTATCAATAAGTCAGGACTGCATTCTGAGTCATAACAATAAACCATCTCTCACCACCTACCTATTCTTTCTGGTCAGTGTGAGTGACAAGAAAAAGGCGGGCAGGTCTACGCACAGATCGAGATAGGAGCTAAGTCAAATCAAAGATTCAGGGTCCAGACAGTGGACCAACCACACGAGTGCGTAATAGTAAAGGCTAGTAGAAAGGCCAAAAAATCCACATATCTTGATCTTATGAATTTGGTATGAAGCACAATATTAACCACAATCACCTGTGGCTTATAGCATTTTCTGTGGGAGCAAGGAATGGGAAGGACACTATATTGAGAGAGCAACAACTGAGTCCACCACATGATGCTATTTATGGATGGTTATAACTTAAGAAGAAAGAAAACATAGCACCAGCTAGTCAATTGTTGACTTCTCTGTTTTTCCAGAAATGCTTCCTTTAAACTAAAGAGAAGCGATGCAACTGGCCTGAAGAGGTTGAGCACCAAAAGCAGCCCGCTTGCACAAGCGAATAAAGCATTGAAGACAAGCACTTCCATTCAGTTAAGCTGCTTCAACAAGGAGTACTCTTCCATCAAAATCACCCAGGATTTGCACTTGGCCTGAACCAATGATATGTGTCTTCAAGGGGATTGAACCTTGATGGGTAACCTGACATGCAACTGTCTTCACCACTTCACCAGGACCCCGTAGAATGACTTATCCTTCAGTTTTATTAAGCAGTCGAAAGCTGATTGTCAATAATTGGATAGTCACCAGCAAAGAACAAGAGCTAGGATTACACAAGAAGTTGATAAAGGCAAATTGGTAAAGAATTATATAGAAAAACAAACCTTCGATAGCTGACATAATGCAGTAAAAAGCTGGTTGTCAATAATGAGGCGGTTGCCTGTATAGACATGCGACTGCACTTCAAAAAGGCTTAAAGTAATTGTTAAATTATGGTTATGTGTAAGTTAAAAGAAACCCTTGATAGCTGACATGGTGCAGTGACGAGCTGGTTGTCAACAAGAATGCAGTTGGCAATTCAGACATGTGACAGCACTTCGAAACAAGTTGGAGTAATAGTTAAAAAATCAATTCAATAAAACAACCCCTTTTATAGTTTCCATCTAGCATTGTATTGCAAAATAGAGCTTCCAAGCTTACCCATGCTACAAAGGTTAGTTATGATGGGAAGGTCAAGGATACTCAAATTGGGGCTAGGATGTATTGATAAATGTAGGAGACAGGCCCAACAAACAATTCTTCTAGGTCCTCAAGAGTCAACACAAAAAAAGCTGCAGTGCAAACCAATTCTTATTGAACTTGCCATGGAAGAGTCACCGTTCTAGCAAGCATGACTAGTGAAGTTTTCTAACACAATGTCATGATTTTTTCTTTCTGAATTTCTCCTCCTAACAAAGTGATTGTTATCCCATCTGACAATGAAGGGTTCCCTTAAATGATCTAGACCACAGAAGCCACATGTGATAGTCCTCTCAAATTATAGAAGCTAATTAGTAATAAGCATTGAAAGAGAGCCCATGACGAAAACCCTGGCATTATTGACTCAAATGTAAGTTTTACAATATTAAATGGGACTATAGTGGCCTTACTTTGTTAAAAGCAAAGAAAAAGAAGTTAGGCTCTAGGTTCTCCTGATCAAGATGGAAAATATCAGATTAATCCCTGAGCAAAATAAGGTTGAGATTATAACCAACCAAAAGCTAATACATGGTTAAGACTTCATGCAAAATTCACACCAAATCTTTGCCCTTTTAAATAGAGTATATCTTTCCTGCCATCACTAGGAATTAATGAACTGGCTTTTACAAAGTTAAGATGCATCCAAGACAATCTTGTTATCATTCAGGATAGCATGGACCCGGCCTTGATTTCTAAATTCTTAGCAAGAAAATATATTAACTAAAGTTGAGTTTCAGAAATCATATGATAGAATAGAGTGGCCTTTGATCATTGAATCGGGCAATGATCACTCTGTGAAGGACTCAGGGGGCTAGGCATCATTAGTATACATTTCCATGACATTGCTCCCTACGCATGAAAGACCAACCAGCTCTTGTTAGGAATGAAGCCTGAAATAGAGTAATTCAAAATAATATTCTGAATGCCTCTTATCAATTCAGAAAATGATAATAAATTCAGCCCTTCATAACCTGATCCTCGCTCCAATTAGACTAAAAGTTTGGGCCACCTTTGCACTTGAGAAGTAATTGATTTTGAAATCCTACGAGGCTTGCAAGCTTTTCCTTACATGGTTACAACATGAACCTCAAAAGGGCCTATTTGTTAAACAATACACAAGGTGCATTCCCATTTCAACTCTAAAACAGAATGATTCAATTCTTATAAACTAAAAGGAATATTCAACCAACTTGGAGAGAATTCTCAAACAAAGTACATAAATTGTTACACATAAACTAGGCATTATCCTCCACTCCCAAGCAAATGGTAGGATGACTGGGCATGGAATGTATCTTACTATCTTAGCAATTCAAAAGTATTCCCCCTGATGCAACATATTCCCAACCTAATAAAGTTGAGAATGTAACGCAAAAGCTAAACAAGCTCTAGGGCACCAAATTATATGACTACATTTGGAACAAGAGGTTTGAGTGAAAATGACATGCTACCATTGAGCCTAGAATGCCTTTCTTTGGATGGTTTGCATCTCACCATGTCCTAGACTATGTTGCACAAGTTTCTGGAACGCAGGTACATCGAGTACACGGACACGAGTATCTGATACGGCTAGAAGCTTTGCCCAAATTTGCAAGAAACGTAGGGTTGGGAGCGACAATAATATATATTAATTTTTTTTAAATATATTTAAAAAACATAAAGTTAAAAAAAAAACATAATTGATTAATTTCATAGCTTAAACTATTTTATCCTCTTAATCCTCTAGTAGGGTCATGAAATTGATTCTTTTTAAATTTGCTCACTCCTCTAGGTCCACATTAAACAAATCTCATTGTACGAGTTTGTAAAGGCAGGTTGCATATTTTTCTAATTTCTTGTTCCAACTCCATCTGTATTATTGCTCTTAAGAAGGCTTAGTCTTTGGGTGCCTCTGCATTTTTTTAATGGTAACTACTAGTTACTTCTAATTTGAATGAACTTGATTGTTTTAAGTTCAACTAACAAACTTTCAAATCTTTAGGTATCTTGAGTTTGATATGGTTTATGATCCTAAATTGCTATATCAGTCAGTATGAATAACGTAAGCTAGCTATAATCATTTGAGATATGAATTAAAGTAGTTCAATATCTTAGTATGTGAAAAAACCATTTATATTCACTTAAGTACACTTGCAACATATATTGAGTATGAATGGATCTAAACATTTAAGAGGTGTGGGCCCTCTTTATTTATATAACCTTGAAAATAAAAAATGGCATTATTGATAGATTCAATTGAAATTTTTATTATTGGTGATTTCTTGACACAATAAACTTCAATCATTCAATTGATTTTCAACACTTTTCTTATGATTTTGGCCTCCACATGGTCAAGATCTTGTAGAAGCTCCCAATAAAAAGGGAGCGGCAAAAGCAAGTTCCCAAAAAGCTCCCAAGTTCCCAAGGAAGCTCCCATAAAAAAGCAGACGTTTCGTACCAGCTCCCAGCTCCCATGAGTGGGGAAACGCAAGGTACGGGTTACCAAAATCTCGGGAGCGGTACCCGTGCAACTATGGTCCTAGACTATGAGCTAAGGCTCTCCAAGTTTGGACTGGAGCCTTTGGAGTTGGAGAATGTGGCACGACTAAATTGATGTTGCATAGCTTTGGGTGGTGCTAGAGAGCTAAAGCATTATACAAGTATGTTTCCAAATTTTCTACTAAGGGTTGGTTATACTTACCTCACTTAAGTGGGCATAGTGAAAGCTTGGGATATACCCAAGTTAAAAGGGTTGGTTATAGCTACCTTACCTGAGCATAACAAAGGAGGTTGGGATATGCAACCCTTTGTTAGAATGGTCAGGAGCAAAGCTCACAACCTTTCAATGCCTTTTTCTTTAACAACAAAAAAGTGAGAGGCTAGTACTTCCCAACATATGCCATGCAATAAGGAATCCTTATTTGAGCAAAGATCAACACCAAGACCTCACCTGAGCTTAGGACTAGGACATTACCTAATCTTAGGACCAAGAAATTAGTTAAGCTCAAGTAATACTAGGGCCTTTGCCTCACCCAAGTAATAATAGGACCTTTGCTTCACTCAAGTAAAACCAAGACCATACCTTCACTATGCTCATGTTAGGATGACTTTTCCAGAGCTAATGTCACAAAGGGACGTTAAGGACTCTTTAAGAGAATATATTATTTCCTAGTATGGGCCTCATAAAGGAGTTGTGGATATTGTTGTAAGAACAGTGAATGTCGGATGCCTCATGCACTAGTAATTCTCTAACTGCATTGAAATAGCAGAAATGTTGATGGAGGAGAAAAGAAACGTAATGTAAAATGTATAAGTAATAAATATGAAGAAGATGGTTTACAATAATAATTGCCCCGAGTATTTATACCTTAAGTGGGGAAGAGAGGTGACTTTTCAAGTCACCTCTTAGTTTAATTACAAACATTTACTAAAATTAACCTAGCTTAATATTTAAATTTAACATTTGTAACATTGCCTTCTCCTTTTAAATTGCTTTGTCCTCAAAGCAGGGTAAAGACGGGTGTTGCTGAACGAATTTCTCTGTTTCCCATGATGCATCTTCTTCTGGGCAATTCTTCCACTTAATGAGGTATTCCTTGATCATTCTAGTGCGTAATCTCCATTCTCTGATGTTGATGATAGCTTCTGGTTCTAAGATTAGTTTCCCTTCTTCATCTAGAGTGGGGAGTGTTGTTTGAACTGATTGTTGTTGCCCAACAACTTTTTAAGATTTGATACATGAAAGACGTTGTGAATTCGACTTGTCTCTGGTAACTTTAGCTCGTATGCTACATTGCTAATCTTCTGTATAATTTGGTATGGACCATAGAATTTAGGTGCTAATTTGTTCTTTCCTTGTTGTTTTAGTGATAATTGTTTGTATGGTTGAAGTCTTACGAATACCCAATCTGCTAATTCAAACCTCTCTCGGTTCTATGCTGGTCTGCTTGTTGTTTCATACGATTTTGTGCCATAGTTAAATTATCCTTGAATGTTTGCATAATTCGTTGGTTGTCTTCTAGTTGATCTTTTACGGCGGGTACTTTTGTGCTTCCTTGAATAATTTCTTTCCATCGGGGTGGTTCATAACTATATAATGCTTGAAAAGGAGTCATCTTTGCTAAGGTGTGATACGTAGCATTATACCACCATTCCGCGAGATGTAGCCATTGTAACCATTTGTTCTGTTTGTTTGTGACGAAACTATGGAGGTAGGTTTCAAGAAACTTGTTGACCACTTCGGTTTGCCCATCGGTTTGTGGGTGATATGCTGAGCTCATATTAAGAGTGATCCCTGTTTGCTTGCAGAATTCCTTCCAAAAATTGCTTGTGAATTTGGCATCTCTGTTGCTAACTATAATTTTTGGGAGACCATGTAATTTGTAAATATTTTTACAAAACACTTCAGCGATTTGTTTAGTAGAGTCAGTTTTCTTTATGCCCATGAAATGTGCATATTTCGTTAGTCGATCTACTACCACAAGAATTTTATCCTTACCATCTGATAAGGGTAACCCTTCAATAAAATCCATAGAAATTCCCTCCCACTTTTGCTTTGGAATATGCAATGGGTGGAGTAGCCCTAGAGTCATGATATTTTCGCTTTTATTCCTTTGACATGTGTCGCATTCGGCTACATATTTTTGAATGTCCTTATGCATTCCTTTCCAATAAAACAACTGTATGGCATTGTAATATGTTTTGAAAAAACCTACATGTCCAGCAGCAGGTGAATCATGAGATTCTATCATTACCTTAGTTTTAAACCTTGATGTTGGGTTTAAATAGATCCTTCCTTTGTACCACAAGATGTCATTTCGCCACTCGAATTTTGAACCTCTATTTGGGTCTTCGATTAAGGCGCACGTGTTTGGATCTTTAGCGTATTATCTTCGTATTTCATCCAACCATTCTGGAATAACGATTGAAATTGCATATGTCTAGACTTCATCCTTTGTAGATAGAGCATCAGCGACTAAATTGTCTTTCCCTCTTTTATGTAATATCTCCATATCAAAGGTAGCGATTTTTTCTATCCACTTATGTTGTTCTGTTGACAATGTTTTTTGTTGGAGGAGGTATTGAAGACTGTTATGGTCTATTCTTATCAGTATTTTGCTCCCTAGATGGTATTGTCGCCATTTTGTTAAGGCATGTATAATGGCCAGCATCTCTTTATCATAACATTTGTAACATGCATCTTCATGACTAATCAGATTTGATCCTTTTTTCCGCTTGCTAAAAAATAGTTTATTGCTGGAAACAATATTTCTGAAGAAAAAAAAGCAAGGAAATACCTTGCTCTTGTACATGAATCGAGCATCTCCTAACATCATAGAGGTTGTATCATACGACAGAGTATGAAGTAAGGATCATATGGATTATGTAGTAAGGAATTCTTAAATGGCGGCTACATGCAAATCAATGGCAATAAAAATAAATAGCTCCAAATCCAACGATGGCTACCCAGTGAGTGACTTGATGTATAATCAACGAACAAAGATGAATGCAGCTCATCAAAACATTTCAACAGCTATTAAAACCAGCGATTGGCTTTCATTCCAGCAGCTTAAACAAACAGCGGCTCAATATACTTGGCGGTTGTTCTTTACTGGTGGTTAAGCATTTTTAAATGGCAGCTCAGGAAACTAATACAAATTACCGACTAATAAAAAATCGTGGCTCTTTAATTTGACAGCCCTAAAAACGTGGGCGGCTTATCTTTGCATGGCGACAGCATCATTTCTTCTTTACTCGATGGCGATGTCTTCTAAATCTTGGCTCAATTCATAGGTATGGCAATTGGACATGCTATGATGGCTCCCTTTTCTTATTCCAACTGTTGGCAATACAAAATTGTGGTAGCAATTTTAATTCGGCAATAATTTCTCTATTGCGAAATAGCAGTGATGGCTTACCCAACGACTCAATCAAAGGCTCAAACAGCAGTTGTGCTTAATAGCTCAGTTAATTTGTGGGCGCCTGCTTCATTTTAGATGGCGGCTTCCTTCTGCCAATGATTCTTCCTCCAACCCACAACTTCCACAGCACAAAAAAAGAAACTAGGCATCTCACTTTATTCCACGATGTCTTAGACTCAAATGTCGATCATAGTAGACATATTAGGATTCCTGCTCTAATACCATATTTCGAGAACCAATAAACAAGAAACCCTAGAGAGTGTTACATTATCGAAGACATGAGAGCTCAATAACACAACACAATATTATTATGAGACGGTACAATACTTCAATACAATGAGGGTCCTCGGTCCTCTCTTATAAAGAGCTTGAGAGATTAAAACCCTAACTGAATAAAACCCTAATACTTAAACCATAATATTTAACTTTAAATCATTGTAAAAATTTGTAATGTGGGGTAAAGCATTGTAATTTGTAATGCTGTAAGATGAAAGAAAGGGGCCATCCCGGTGCCCATCCATGTGTTCATGCGCATATTTTCTTTCTTTGCAGCAACAATAAAACAGATAAGTGGTAGCAATTTTAGTTTTGAATGAAACTTTCACTAGGGTAAAAGTATTTTATGATTACAATTTGAAATTTAAAACATCTCATAGAGTTTGCATACAAAGAGTTTATTCAAGTAGTAACTCATTGTACAGCCTCTCTTTAATAACCCTGGTGGTGTATTAATGTGTTATCTTCAAGAAGTTCTGAAGTTCTTACCAGTTTTATGATACAAGCCCATGGATGGTTTTCGAAGTTTTGGGTCTGCTTATGGTTCTTAAATTCTACACCGCACTAATTGTGGACAATCTGTTATATCACATACCTCCTCTATGAATGGTTGATGTTGAATGGACATCATTGTCATTGCAACATACTGCATTGTTTTTGAGGTAATTCTTCCAGCTAATAGCACAAAGAACGTGAATGCCATGCTAATGCAGTGCTGAAAGTATCACGGCAGTAAGAAAAGCATGGCTTCCAGGCATTAATATTCATGCATTCATCTTGCAACGAATTTGTGAGATGTATTACCAATGCAAAATAATTCCATGGATTTATTTTGGTTTTCAGATACTATTCAGTGACCAGTCATGAGACTCTAGCATGTTTGGTTCCTAACTTTAAGCATAAAACATTAAGTACAAAATGAAATTATTGACTGTCATACATGGGGTTGAATGAACCAAATGAGTAATGTAATGTGCTACTTGCTTGAGATATGTTTTCTTTGGTGCTAGATGAACCAAGATATTAAGATGCTTGTTATTGGACTAAGCTTTATTCTTGCATGTGAATTGCTATGGTTTTCATAGATTTGTATGGAAACCTTTGTGGCAAGTAATTCAATTGGAAGACCAGGTAACATGGCTTTCAGACTGTGTTTGTCAACAGAAGAAGATTATCACAAGTTTGTAACTGTTATTCTTGTTGAGATCACAAGAAAATGAGGCAATCAAATGGAACCAAACAGCCAACCCAAAACTGCAAAAGTAAAATAGAAAACAACACTAGACAAGTGTGCTAAAGCTGTCCAAAAGATGCACTAGAGAGAAGAACACAGCTATAGAACAAAAGCATGCCAAAGATATAGTCTCTGTAGGCTTAATCACCTGTTTAAAAGAATGATGCCTGTAGGCTAAAGAATGATGCCCATATGCTAAAAATGATCACATGATCATACAAGATGATATTACAAATGAGGTTTGGGTTGTGTATATAATATATATATCCAACTCTAGTTGGGTGTCTTACCAAGAGGTGTCATGGCCCATGGGCACACTCCCCAAGACGGTTATTGAGCCTACATATCAAAGCTGACTAAGTCAGCCTTAACCATAACCTATTATTACAATAAACGATGGCCTAAACCATAACTAATTAGTAATGCCTAATAAAATGCATTAGTGACATAATTGAGATCGTTTTGGCCTCATGTGAAGATTACACCATTCTCAACACCACCCCTTAAGTTGAATAGGAGGCCACAAATAAAAATGGTGAATGTAGATGTGAGTGGATTTATGCTATTACAGATACCCAACTCAATACAAGGTCGATCAAGGCCAAAATACAAATGAGAGTTGGTTTTTGGAACCCAGCTCTGACACAGTTGTGAGTAGGTTTATGGATACGCATCCCAACATTGGTTGTTATAGCCAAGATACAACAGTGAGTGGGTTTACAAATACCCAACTCTGAAAAGGGTTTGCCCTATTCACAACACCACCCCTCAATCTGAACAAGGGGCTCTGAAAAGAAGGCATTACATGAAAACTTCTCCCCTTAACATTGAACATGGGACATGTAGTAAAGATATAACCCTTGCATGCCATATCTTCAGCATAAACACGGTTCCACAACCTAGTGAAGGTAGCCTCTTACAAAGGTATGGAAGAAAGATCCAATAAACTATGTTGATCGATTGAAGGCACAAAGTATGGCACATGTATCTCATCGCAATATTGTCAAGTGTAGCAAATCCAGAAAGGATCACCATCCTAATGTGGAATGAAGAAATCCACTCAAATATATCGAGGATCATTTGTAAAACATAGTGGGACAGAGCCTACAAACCTATGATTAGACAGTGCATCAAATAAGGTGAGAAAGTACTTAGCTCCCCCGCGAGAACTAGTCATAGACCCAAAAATGTCACTATGAACCCATTCCAATAACTAAGAGGCGAGCCTCATATCATGAAAATGAAGCATCCACTGAAAAACCACCAACTCCTAGAACACAAACAATGTCTCCAAATGTAGCCAGATCAATAATGAGATCATCACATTCTAGCATAGGTAAGGCCAAAAATGTCACTATGAACCCATTCCAATAACTAACTAAGAGGCAAGCCTCATATCATGAAAATGAAGCATCCACTGAAAAGCCACCAACTCCTACAACACAAACAATGTCTCCAAATGTAGCCAAATCAATAATGAGATCATCACATTCTAGCATAGGTAAGGACCAATAGCGAAAATGAACCACCATATGTGCATCTTAAGGAGAATCTATCAAGTCCACAACAATGTAGAAGAAGTCCATATAGAAGCTACATAAATAAGAGGAGGTACATCAAACTTAATAGAGGAAGATCCACTATAAAAGGTTGAGAATTATCTGTAGAAGAATCCTCCAATAGAGGCAATGGAAACAATCCTAGTGAACCATGAATAGAAACTCCATCAAATATAGCATTTGTAGTAGAAGGATCATACTGACCATATACTGCAATATTAGCCCATGTAATTGATCACAAAACCTGAAATGCAAAACTAATGAAGTCGTACCTCGATCAAGGGTTTGGCATAATAGATCATCATCAAACCCATATGCAGAACAAGATATGCACTGAATTGTGCCAATGGCAACGTCTAAAACATCCTGTCACAAACTGTTAGTCTTGCAAGCTCTTCAATCCCTTGAAGAAGGTCAAGTGACACACAAAGACAGAACTCTCTGTATGATATCCATTAGATATAGAGATCTTTTGTATCATGTCTACCCAAATATAAGAAACACATTGGGTAGGGAAAAGAGCCATTCTGAGGTGTTTAGTTCAACAAACTAGGCTCCATAAAGTCTTCAAGGAATCCCTTCGACCAAAGAAGAAAAATGTCCCAACTCTCCAAGAAATCTGCAGTGTATTAATCAGTGGTACATGGAAACACATTTCTGAACCTCAGAAACTAGTTTCCTCCACCTCGCAAGTTTTTGAAATGAGGAAATGAGTTTGGGGTTGTTTCCCTCTCATACCCAAAATCAAAAACCACTAGAAACGCAGACCAGGGTTGTTTCCTCAAAATAAGGAAATGTGCACAAGTTTCCTTTTATCCTGCGGTCCAAAATGAAACACATGGTCGATTGTAAACCCTCAGATTTTTTTACCTGTGATTTCTTTCAATCGAGACTATACTTCAATAACCCGCTTGACTTCCACCAATGCGTGAGGGAAATAATAAGTTCTGAAAACCCAATTCGTGAAGACTTCTTCCTATTTCGGGCAACGACATTCTTTCTAGCATCTGCAGGCTGCAACTGCAAGTCCACGTAAGGGGGGGTCGCATCTGCAACTACAAGTCGGCGTGAGGGAGCTGGAGTTGAAGGGTTTGTGAATAGGTCGACTTCCATCGGCTCGAGGGTTTGGACTGAGTACTGGTTAGTGGTTACTGCCACTAGTTTCCCGTTTTCATTTTAGCATTAAGGTTGTTACATGTTCGCCAGTTCAGGCTCCTGTGTGTTACAATAACACAGTTTCGTGATACTGTTATACTAACAAAGTGTATTACAGTTAGTATAACAGTAACATGGTTCTGTGTTACTGTTATACTAAAAGCATGTTATTGTTATGCTAACAGCAACACACATGAACCATTAAATTGTAATTTTTTTAATTAATACAGTTAAAACTAACAGCGTAATTCTTAAATCTTAAATTTTTTATTTTATTATTTAAATTTTAACTATTGATTCATTTTTTAGTTTTTTATTACAAGTTAAACAATATTTAAAAACTTTTATCATCATGGATTCACACTACAATATAAATGTCGCAGACTCAAACCCTTATTGCAGGCAACAGGAGTGATCTCAAATTTCAAACTTTTAAGTTGAACAAGCTAATACATTAACCAGCAATGAGTCATTCTGGCAACAGTGATAGCACCAACACAGACAGTGGTGTTCATGTAGAAAACAATGACAAAATGTCAGCGAATAGGCTTGCATGGGCCAAATTCTATTGGCCCACCAAGAAGTTTGTCAGAATATGTGAAGGGAACATTTGATCCTATAAAACCCCTTCTAGTCTAAGTCACCTGGTTCGAATTCGTGTTCGAGTTTGACGACTTTGAAATTCTTCAAAAAAATCGGCAATAAAAATTTTGATAATAAAATTCGGCATTAAATTCAAGAGTATAAAATTAAAAAATTATATATACATGAAAATTTTTAGCGTTAGTATAGTACTAGTTCTAGTTATGCTATTAATATTAATATTAGTTTTAATAATCCTAGTATTAATATTAATTATGGTGTTAGCATAATCTTAGAATTAAAATAACATATTATATATGAGTGATAAAGTTAACATAAATAGTAAAATTAATTAGATCTTTTAATATCAACGATATTAATAATAATAGCTTTAAGAATATCATATTATTATAACGAACCTCACAAAAAACGCGTTTACATAAATTTTAATGTAAACAGTAAATTATTTCAAGCTATAAACAATAAAATAAAATTTAAATTAACCTAACATTAATAAAACAATTGAATCTAATTGGCCCGGAAAAAACAATGGAGACGATTTTCTTGACAAACGTAGCTACACTCCAATTTAAATAATGACTGTCAAAATGGTATGCCAGGAGCCCACGAACCAGTTGCAGGCTTTGTTGCAGTTCCGGTGTAAGGGCGTTGGGGGAAGCCACTAGATTTTTAATTTCTGTCACAACGTAGGGCGATTTATCTGCTGCAGGGCAGCTATAAAGTTTCGCTTGGGCTGGCAGTTAGTGTGAATGTAAAGGATGGAAATCGGCGAACTTAATGGATTAAATTCGCCCTCCCATAAAATTCGACGTTTTTCGATTTCCAAGCTGGAAAATCAGCGAATGTGGTGACTTTGCTTCTAGTATATGCAACCAAACAACCGAAAAGAGCTTCAAATGCCGGTGGCTCACGTGATTGGAAATGCAATATTTGTGTCCATTCCTGGGTTGGCAGCTATAGCAAGGTTAGGCAACATATTTTGGAGATTTCAGATAAAGGAGTACATGTTAGCATCAAGCTGACAACAGCTCAAAAATTTGAACTTTTGAGGCTGCAGTTGGTAGCAAATGGAAAAGGAATGTTTTCTAGCAGAAAAATCACCTCCCAAGATGACGCTTCCAGAGCTATGTCTCCACCATCAATGGTTGGGAGTGTGACTACTTCATCAAAGAGAAAAAGGTCATAGGGTTCTACATCTCATTCTAGTGCAATATGTACCACATTGAATAGGATGTATGATGTTCAAAAACAAGATGATACAGATGATGCAGTTGGTAGATTTCTTTTTGCTAATGGAATTCCCTTCCATGTTGCCCGTTCTCCTCATTATAAGGAAATGGTCTGATCAATTGCAGAAGTAGGACCCTAATATGTACCCACCCATTGAACATAAGCTAAGAACAACAGTTCTATAAAGGTAGGTATCAAAAACTAATGTGCAAAAGAAGGAAATGAGGCAAACATGGGTGAGGTTTGGATGCTCTATTGTTATGAATGTGTGGACAGACATCAGCTTGCATCCACTAATCAACATCAAAGTAACATTTGAAACAGGTCCATTCTTTCTTAGAGCCATTGATTGTTCTAGAAAGCACAAGGATGCAACTTTCCAATATGAGCTTCTTCGGGAAGCTATAGAGGATGTTGGGGCTGATAATGTGGTGCAGGTTGTGACAGATGCAGTAGCAGTTTGTAGATCGGTTCAGTTATTAATTCAGAGCAAATATCAGCATATTTATAGGACTCCTTGTGTGCATGCACTCAACAATGCATTGAAGGACAACGACAAAATTTAGTGGATATCGAACTGGTAGCAGTTGCTAGAGATGTGCAGATGTACAAGGCTTGAGGAATGCTATAGAGGATGTTTATCTACAACCACCAAAACTCTTTAGCCATGAACAGGGCTCACGTGAGGAAGGAATTTGTCAAGCCTGTTGATACTAGATATGCTAGTTATTTTCTCTTATTGGAGAGGATGCTAGAGGTACAAGCACCATTGCAAGACTTGGTTGAGTCCAGACTCCAGAGTGGGCAAGGTGGTTGAAATTTAAGATAGACTTAGGGAAGATGGTTAGAACTCGGGTGCTGGACAATGTTTGGTGGGAAGATTGTTCTTATTTGGTGTCATTCTTGGGCCCTATTGTGGAGGTCATTCGCTACACTGATTCGGATTCTCCTAGTCTTGGAGAAATCTATGAGACCTTTGATAGTATATTGGGTAGTGTGAACACAGCCATTCAACAAAAGGAGCCCTCATTAAATTTCTATACAACCCAGGTTGGACCCATCATCCAGTGTAGATGGGACCGTATGAACACACCTTTGCACATGGAAGCACATGTACTAAACCCAAAATGGTATGTGGGAAAGGCATGGGAGAGTGCCATTTGAAAATGTTGGGAGAGCTCAAAGAGTGGTTTTTTTGCAGGTGAAGAAGATTTGAAAGCTTGATTCTTATTTATATTGAATATTTGTAAAACTTTGGAGCTATATGTCTATATTTTTAAATTTTAATATATATAATTTTAAAATATATATATATATATAATGTGTCCTACGTGTCCTGATTCCCGGGGTCACTATGTCAGTGTCGAACACTCAAATCCCAATGTCCTTCATGTCCTGTGTCCCCGTGTCAGGTGACTTATCCCACAACCAACTCACTTGGAGCTAGCACATCCTTGAGGAGATGCATTCCACTCTCTTTGCCAGATTTCTATTTAAGCAGGCAACCTCTCTTCATTCTTCACGGATGATTTGGGCATTGAACCTCTGCTCTTGTATGTTATAATTTTGTCGTTGTGGAATAAAAGTGAAGGCTTTGGACGCATACTTGTGTCAAGCATCAATGTGTGGTGATCCCTTGTGTTGTATGAGGTATAACTGTATCGATTTCTTGCTTCATTCTTAGTTGTTCTAACCGGTTTTCTGAAGGATAAATAAGTAGTTTCTTATTTGTTTCTTGAGTTATTTATGTGAGTGGATCTTAGATTTGTATGGTTTACTTGTTTGTATGCATACTATCTAGTATTTTGCTTAAATACTCCCGGATATAACGCTTTGGTGTAGTATTGTTCAAATTTGTGCAACAGTATCTAGCGTGGAGGATTGATGGTTCTTGTTTGTTTCCACCATATCTGTGCAATTTGTTTGAAAAGATCTAAATCCCTTCACTCTCCACTTGAGGACTCCATTGCCCAAGCTTCAAAGCTTTGGGGCATCTTTCTTTTCCTTCTTCCGTCACATTAAAAAACTTCAAATTTTTGGTTACTAAATTCTTTATTTTGCATATTTAAATCTCACTGAAGTATTGAAATATCTTAACTTTTTTATTTACATATGCAAGTTTTAAGTTTCAGATCTAATTATTAAAATCATATTTTACAAGATTTGATTACAAGCAAGTACTAGTTTAATTCCTAAAATTTTCCATCTTCAAAGTACTTAAAAAATTTTATCAATTTTTATGTTTTAATTTGATTTTCTATCATATTTAATAAAAATTTGTTCGTTGTTTTGCAGCAGAGATTGATCTGATAAGGAGGCACTCTGGCGAAATTTTAAAGATCCAAGCCAAACTGGAGACCCCTCTTCTCATACTTCTTTCATTGGCCACTTCTTAAAGGCCCTTAATTGTAAAAACTTCTTGTTTCCTATTCTACAAAGGAGCACAAGTATTCTTTATTTCAAAATCATTGTAAAGAAGAGAAGCAAGTGGGCAGCCAAGTGCCCACACCCCATCCCCCCAGGGGGGATTCGCACTGTTTCACTCTTTTATTTTTTTTGTTTTTCTTTAATTTTTTCAGTTTATTTAAGGTTCCTAAAGTAAAATTAATCAATCTGGTTGTGTTCTCGGTAACGAGAGTATCAACATCGAGATTTAAGAAACTCACTCTTAGCTTTATAAAATTAAAATATCCAAGACTTCAAGGCCCTGTATGCTCTTGTGACCACTGCAGGACTTTAGCTGGATCAGTGGGACAATCAGAAAAGGATTGGAGTGACTAGTAATTAGTAAAACACATCAATTAATCCCTACAAGTGAAAATCCGACAATTATGTGATATTACCAAGTTGTGGGGAAATTCTGCAAGTGAAGCGGGAACCACCAGAAAGTGATCGCAGGCTACCATTAGGCTACACCCTCGTTTGGTGTAGTGTTGAACATTGTCCAGCGACTCCATCTAGCCCACATGTCACTGTGAGAGCCACTTCTTGGTAAATCCGGACACATTCCTCGTACCTCCGGGTATATCTGGAATACCTTCTTCCCATCATAAAAAAGATCATTACCACATTAATAATAAAATTTACCAAGAATTGACCCACTCCCTAATTACTCACTTAATAATCTTAAAACTGACCAACTGAGACAACTGCAATACTTCACGAGACTCCACTAGCGACCCTTTACACAAGCACTCCATTGGCACTGGTCTATACTGGAAATCTTGCTTATTTTATGATTAAGTTAATCATTGTGTTGTGGAATGTTGTTATGCTAGTCATTTAAATCATTTTGCAATTATCTTTGTTTCAAGGTTTTATTTATTTCATCCCCTAGACTAATCATTATATTATCATAGATTAAACACCATAGTTTATTTTACTAGGGACCACCCCCCTTGGCTTCGCTAGGAGAGGGCCTAGACAAAGGAGTCAAGATCAAGTGACAGCACTTGACTCTTGCTTGCCCCCAAGGTTGCACCCAGTGACTTGAAGATTTCTGCCACGTGACCCGGGGTGCGAATTAGGCGGCAACAGGGGTCATTAGTAGGACATAAATAAAATTATCTTATCTTATCTCATCTTATCTAGTTGCTTTCTCACTCTCCCTTCTTGTCCCTACAATAAGGAACCCATCCATCTAGTTCCATTAACATAATACAAGGTTATACCCCTAAAATTTGTGTGGGTTCCTAAAGATATTACCTGACCTACAAGTAAGGCCATTACTCATTGATGTTCATTAGAAGGTAAGGAGGGGTATTAACTTCACTTTGCTCAAGTTGCTAACTGGGGACACTATAGTGGAATTGAAAAGAGCGGTCTCAAAAGGACATCTAGACTCCAAGCAGATTGTTAATTAGATGGGTGCCCGTCTAAGAAATGGAGAGAAATAAGGATTGTGTGTGAGAGAGAGCAACAATGTGACTACTATTATGGATAATGAAATGATGATAGGATGCAAGTAAGAAAGAGGACACAATGTGATATACGAGGAATGAGGAAAGCACCGGAGTAGATAATAGATAGCTTCCAATGTCAAATAGCAAGACAAAGAGCAAATCGATTCTCAACCATACTAGTGAACAAATCACTAGCAAGCAAGGGGTGCCACCACTTTGGGACATGTAACACCCACATGTATCAAAAGATACTCCTGCTTTCTCACTCTCCCTTCTTGTCCCAACAAAAATCACCCCACCCATCAAGCTCCACTAACATTATACAAGGTTATACCCCTAGATAAAATGGTGTAGGTTTTGTACTTGTATGTCTTAGAAGGGTTCAGACAACCTTATCTTCTTACAAAGGGTCGACTGTTTAGGACCTTTTAATGAAGGAAGGTTATCCCTATCGCGAAATTCCTTTCTGTTGCATAGCTCAGGTCAGGTTATAATTACCTTGGAGTTCAAGTAAGTGACCTTACCTTTGTCACACATAATACCAAGACACTAGCAAAGGAAAGGCAAGATTGATAGTGACATAATTTTAGGCACTATAAATCAATTGCAGTCAATGAAACAAATTCACAAGTTCTAGACAATACCCAATTATGGCCTAACATTGCAGAGAACCCATAGCTTTGGGAATATATGGGGATCTACTGGTAACTGTACTATTGAAGTTTGAACACCTAAGCCATTTGCATTCTTTTATTCACAATTCAAGAGGGCAACCAACAACATGACTAATTCACTCTAGGACCCAACCAATTGCTTTCCTCCCTTCAAATGCTGGGATAGAGTTAAGAGCCCGATTTTCACATATTGAGCATTAACTTCAGTTTTTAAATTTTTGCGGACTACAAAACCAACAGAGCACAAATCAGGGGAAGGAACAATCAGGTTGGGAGGATCACAATGGCACAAAATATAAACTTGAGAATCTAAACAAAAACATGACTCCAAGTGGGTTTTTATTCTCAAAGATCAGAATGGGAATCTCATTGAAGACCAAGATATAATCAAAAACATGTTTGAGGCTCACTTTCAAAGAGATTTTGTTACTATAAAGTGTGACCTTGATTATACAACTTCCAAGCAGTTCATCAATTGCATTGTTCCTGCTAAAATTCTAAGAAGTCGTTCTTGTCTCCATCGATGGACAAACAGGTGTTGTTCCTGTTAATAAACGCATACGACAATAGCAGAAAATGTACACCAGAAAATGACAGAGAATCATTCGAATGCAATAACTTCATAATCCCAAAATACTTTTATGTGAGTACTTAGAGGAAGTGATTGTTCAGGTTCCATTTAATTGGACAATAATTAAACTTTAAGTTAATCCAAAGTAATAACAGATGGACATTATTCTAAAGTGTACTTTCTAACCTAAAACCTCCTAAGTACATAGCATGACAATTAAATATGTATTCTAATACCTTCCCTCAATGGTCATATTACACCGTTGCTTGCCCCAAACCATATATCTACAGCTTGCCTCTGAGTAGCGCAACCAATCAACAACAAAGTAATGTTCACCATTTCCAAGTTTATTGTCTTCTCTATGCACTACATACCTCTCTTTAATGCTGCTAAAGCCTATGACAAGAGATGATGGTTTAGAACATATATCCAACATGGTTGATACAAAGTCATCAAACATCTGATCATCCACTGACTTGTTAATCGGGTTTGAGGTTGATGGCTGAAAATTTCAGCAATCCTACCATCAACAGAATCTGTTTTTACTCCAATAAATGCATTTTTCCTACACTTCAGTAGCACAATATATGAATATTGGAGAACCATGCTTTTTGAGCTTGGCACGACCTGTAAAGAGCCCAATTTGTCCACTGTACCTCAAGCTGAACTTCACCACTCTTTACATTAATTTTGAATTCCCCTGGCCAAACCAAATTCCCATGGATAGGAATATTTTATCTTCCTTTGGTATAGAAGCAATTTTGCCTTCACCCTCACTGGAGGATTTATTCCACTCATAATTTTAGCAACATAATGCACTACAGAGCTTACTACAGCAGCAAGAAAACAAAAAAAAAGCCTGTTTCTACTACTTAGATCTCCTCATAGGCCTCCTGCTAGGTCATTCCTCTCTCAATTGAGAAAGCTCCTCCAACCGCACATCTTCCAAAGTGTTGTGGTACCAGCTTAGTTTTGTTTTTCAATTCTCCCCTCCAAATCAGCATTGTTTACAACCTGGTTTGGTAATATATCAGCATCTTGATCAGCATGTGCAGCGTGCCTATCTACCCCAGATGACACCCCTTCTTCCTGCAACTTTTTAACTTGCACCGTGGCTGTTTTTTAAAGCTCAAACCGGCCATTATCATCACATGACAGATCTATTTTGGCCTGAAAATACCTGATTCTTCATCTACAACCACATCTCTATTGAAAGTTACCTTGTTAGTTGTGATATCCAACAATCTATAAACATTAGGTTGTTCCAATGTTACAGCAAGTTTTAAGTACCTGGGAATGCGGGTACGTAGGAATGCACACTTGGTATGTGTGGAGACATCCCTGCCCCCAAATTTCATGGTACGACGGGGATACAAAACATAGGCGACCCTGCCCCAAACATATTAAAAAAAATATTAAACTAATATGATTATTCAATCTTATAGTTTAAAAATTTTCCACTGAACAATGAAACATTGAGAAGTTGAAAATCATGAGCAATAAAAAGATAAAACATAACATCACCATTCACATTTCATTTGCACATTATGTCATTTCATATCTAATCAACCATTGTATTTCTAGCTCTCGATGTGTCATGTCATACACATGAGACAAGTTATAACCAAAAGTACAAGATAACAGAGTAAAACCTAATCAAAATGAAATGCAATCGTACAATCAATGATTATTAATAATTATTAAGTTTTTTAAGTACTAAAGTTTCAAGTAAGATATGTCAAAATCATAAATTAAAATTAGCCTATGCTGCTGCATGGTCTTCTGCTTCAATCATCCATGTGCATAGAAGATAGAATCTCCATCAATATCACTGTCAGAATTCCCATCCTCTTCAACAAAGGTCAATGGATCTGGAACCAAACTTTGCTCCATGTCAACTTCATCATCACCATCTATCTGGGCATTGTCCTCTAGACCAATATCCCATCAAGTATTCTGACTCATAAATACATAGTCTCTTCCTATGGTGAAGATGGAAGACACTATGCACAGCAACAAGCTTCTCTGCTCTCCTAGACATAGCTATGTTCCTCTTGACAAAGTGCATAAAGCTAAGTGGACAAGTTCCTCTTAGCTGCAAAGGAACTAGCAATCCACGACAACCAACACTTAGCAACAGTGCAAAGCTCTGGAGCCCCATCCATCCTCCACCACCAAATAGGTGATCCCTAGGCTACCTCTTGTAAATCATCCTTCGTTTGGTTTTTTGAATGAAATAAACCATTAAGTTCTACACACTGAAGAAACTGTCAGTCAAACATATTTCGCTCCTTCGTAGGGAAATATTTGTAATGACATCCCTAAACACATCCTTTACCTCAAGATTATCAATAGGAGGCACCCACCCAGGCCTCTTCATATACCATTTAGGATTAAGAGCATATGCTGCCATGTATAATGTTGTGTTCATGATGTCCCACTTATGTTCAACGATGAGTCAAATATGTTGTGTGTAGAACTCCAATGTAAGATGCCTCACATGAATGGCGACTCTAACTCACCCCAACATGCTATCAAAGGTCTCGTAAATCTCTACAAGACTAGGAGAGCCTAACCTGCATATTTGATGACGTCTACTATATGAAAAATGAACACCGAGTATTTTCAATCTTCCCACACTTGAAGCTTCACATTTTTCCCCTCATTTAAATTGGACCCTTCAAATAACTCGCCCCAACATGCTATCAAAGGTCTCATAAATCTCTACAAGACTAGGAGAGTCTAACCTGCATATTTGATGACCTATACTTTATGAAAAATGAACACCGAGTATTTTCAATCTGCCCATACTTGAAGCTTCACATTTTTTCCCTCATTTAAATTGGACCCTATTAGGACAGGCAAATGACCCATGTCAAATGACAAGCTTACCCAAGGAAAGGGTCCAATTATATCTTTCTTTGTTGAAATGGCAAGCCCTCTGACTATGGCCCAACCATGTAATCTAGGTTTTTTAATAGTTTGAATGAAATGTAAGTAACATACTAAGAGTTTGAATGAAATGCAACAATGCAATATGAAATGCATCTAACTATGTCTTGGCTAGGAGCAGTAACAAGAGCTAACAATACAACCAATAGCATGGAGAATAGTCCACCACTGCCACTTGAAATGAACTTCAATTGGACCCTCCCAAATTGAAACGCTCCAACTACCAAGTATCAGGATTATAACAAGCATTAATAATAATAATATGCGAGAAATAAAAATTACAAGCACCATTCGCATAGACACAACCATTTACCCTAGAAAACCCCATGCGAGGAAAAACCAGCACCAATGAAGATCTTCAGTACCTTGGCCAAAGCAGCCAACTAGGCCAAGCTAGCTAGCCACCGCTCACCTCCAAGCCACTTTACAATGGAACCTCCTCAAGCCTTATAAAGACTTCCTTACATGCAATACCATGGGGTACAACACACCATGTGCTAGACCTAAACCACGTTTGACTCATTCTCGAGTCAAGGTTAACCCTAACAACCCCCCCTTTAAACTTGACTCGGAGTAATACCATGGGACAATACCATGGGTTACAACAAACAATGTGCTAGACCTAAACCACCTTTGACTCATTCTCGAGTCCAGGTTAACCCTAACACTAAGAACACTTCCCCGTCATATAGCTAAAGCACTAAAATGAAACAAGATCAAGCATATAACATTAGGGAGAATATTCCACTAGCTGAAGCATATGCAAAAATAGAGGCCTTCAATAACCAAAAATAGTACACAAGTTATTGATAGACTCTCCACTTCATATCTGTTGTTAGCCAACAGAAGATAAGTGCGAATAATTACCAATAATGAGAGAAGACTCCACAAGTTAGAATGCTCATGCACACAAGCACCAAGAGAACTAAAAAAGGTTCCACAACCAATCACAGTTCTACAAAAGTATAAATATAGTAGCTAACAGTTGTCTCCAGTTGTCTCTTTATCAACATATGAAGATCACTTACAATGACAAAAAGAGAACCTTTGCTTGAAGGCAAATAGTTCTATTTAGTAGATTTTATGTGGCCCTAGGCCTTTGGACCTGTACGACTCTTCACCTACACTAAGTGACCCTTCCCCTCCCTAGGCTTTTCTTTGACTCAAATTTCAAATTCAATGATAATCAAATTCATCAAACTTGAGGTATAAGTGCTAAGCTGGGTGAAGGTCTCAATAAATAACTTTCGTGTGCGAATAACAAATTTTCTAATTTTGGTCTAATTCCAACCAACGCAAGTTCTAAGTTGACCCTTTTGTTTGAGAACTCAACAAGCACTTGTTAAGCATACTGGCTTGCTCGGTCGGAAAGGTTATATGATCCTCAAGAGCCACTTCAACAATGTCTTGGACTTTGTTGATAGAATCACCTTCCAATTCAATGCTCTGGACAACTTTCTCCCTAAGCTGATCTAAGGAAAAGTCCACTTATTCAAGGTAATGGAGCAAAGCAATTAAAATTTTGCTCATGATTTGTGTATTTGACAACACATCTAAAATTTCACTCGTGTTAATTACTTCTACATGTGCACCTAGACCATTTGATTCTTCAAAGCCCATTATGTGCATAAAACTTAGCCACCTCGAAATGGTTAAACCCATGTATGTGGGAAGGGATCGATATATATTGTTCCTGCCCCATGTTGCAGGGAAGCGCCCCCCCCCCCTCCACTCTCGCTCCTGAAGCTCACTTCTAAAAGAAGGGTCCAAGAAGCTCGCTTCCTAAACGCTTCCATCTGGGAGCGTTTTCAGGACGCTTGCTTCCTTACAAAAAAAATGCTTCCATCTAGGAGCGTTTTCAGGAAGCTCGCTTCCTCCTTTTTTTTCAATTTTTCTTTAAAAAAAAAACAAAAAGTTAAGTGATGGGTGGGGGGAACTAACCCTATATCCATACTAATGATATGTAAAGGAGAAAAAGCCTACTCTAATTTAAAAAATCCTAACCTTAGTAATCATCATTAGATTAAATTATAATATTAAATTCTTAAGGTAAAAATTGACATTTTCCTTGTCTTTCATTTTCTATCCTTTTAATTAAATTTTTCACATTATTATTAATTGTTTCAGTATGTTCGAAAGTGGTTCCAACCTCATCGGACTTCAAATGCAAAAAGTAGAATTTTTTATCCCATTCAAAATTCAACAGACTTAACAGTTTTTAGGATTTCAGGATTGCAATGTTTCCACTGGGTCCTATCATGTATGAGGGTATGGGATTGGCATTTAATCAAAACATCAACCCCTCTATGTACCTTGATGTTGGTGGTGTTGATTGTTCAGATTGATGTTGGTGGCCTCAAAACAAGTTTTTGAAGAATCCCTAGTTTATAGCCTATTTATTGGTCGCCTCAAAACTAGTTTTTAAAGAATCCCTAGTTTATAGCCTATTTTTTGAAGAATCCCTAGTTTATATCCTATTCATATATTGAAAATTTGATGCTTTAAGGTTGATGTTATGGATACTGAACCTATGGTTGACAACTACTAGATGATTGATGATTGATGAATGATGTTATATGGTATTATGGTTTATTTCATGTTTTCATGCTTTCCATAACTAATTCAACATTCTAGATGCAATTGTTGACATATATGCATCAAAATATATAAAAATATATATATTATATAGAAAACGCTTACGAAACACTTCCAAACCGGAAGCTTTTGAAATTTTCGTTTTTCGCTCTCACTTCTCGCTTTTGCTTCCGCTCCCAAGTAACACAGTTCCTACCATTGGTAAATTACAAGAGTTGGGATTGTCATTGGTGGATCTCAACCGATCTTTTCTCAATCTACTAGCTGAATTCTTTTACCACAGCTCTAATGGTTTGCAAACTGATAAGTGCATCAAAATGCTCATTTTGATTTTACAACCCTATAAGTTTGTCTCTCAAAGTTGTCACTTTCATGATCAATGCAATCTTGTCGCCATACCTGGCACTCTACACTTTGATATGTCCTTTCAAACCAGCAATCTCTTTATTCTTTGATTTGAGATCGGCATGCATTTTCTTTAGCTTTGCATTGGATAATCGTACAAAAGCAACACGTAATGCACCAATAGACAGCAGGTGTGCATCATCAACATTGGAAATAAATTCTTTAATCATTTATGGTTTCCAAATTAGTCTTTGCTTGGCAACTAAGGGCATTGACTATCCTCCCAAAGGTTGTATGTTGATTAAATGAGGGTCCAAGGTCCTTCAAGATGGGGGGCTCCAATACTTCTTCACCCTTCTACCTCTATGGAATTCTCCGTTCTCCTATATATTCCTCCTGCTCATTATGTAAGTGACAAAGCCTCCAAATCAAGCCTTGAGATACAAAAGCCAAAGAGGTAGCTCTAAACTCATTCTTATTTTTTTCCCATATAAACTTATATATTTTATGGCTTGAATGCTTGTATGTTTTCTTCTCCTACTTTTTCCCATTCCTTCTCCCTCATTCCATTGTAGGAAAAGGGTCATTCTCTACAAGCAAGATGGGTGTATCAATGTAGTTTATCATTTTGGTTCCATTTTTTAATATGATGGTGTTGTTTGGAAACTAAATGAGAAGTGCTGAAGAGGATGAAGAAGTGGGTAGTGGCACATACCATGGAGGGGAGGGAGGGGAAGAGGAGGATGAAAATGAGAGTGATGGTGGTGATGAAAAGAAAACCAAAGAGAACCCAACACCCTTGTGAAAATATGTCACAAGGCTTGGAGGAGGGAAAGGGGGGGGGACCACTAAATTTGTATGCCCCCATTGTAGAATAACTTACACAAGTTCATATACCCATGAGAGAAAGCATTTATGTAGGATTATGCCATGGAACAAAAAGAATATTATAGGAGTCAAAACCTATACGAAAGTACCAACAAAAGATAGGACCAACTATAAGAGGGAAGAGGAAGAAGCACAATACATATCCACAAAGAAAGGGTTGAACATGAGACCTCAAGCTCACATAGAACATTCAGTGGTTGATCCCCATCCACCCATGGTAGTGAATTCTCGCCCATGCATTAAAGGCGTAGAACAATATCATATTTCCTTGACCAAGGTCGTAGGGAATACGTGGATGCAAAGGTGTTCCGATTTCTCTATGCATCTAGCATACCATTCAATGTTCTTCACTCACCCTATTGGCATGAAATGGTAGAAACCATCCTTGGTGCCCCTAAAGGATACAAGAGCCCCAGGTATGACAAAGCTAGAACTATGGGACTTGACATGGAAAATTCCAAGATCTAAAATGCTTTGGGAGAATTCACAAATGGTTGAAACAAATATGGGATATCCATTGTATCTGATGATTGGACAAATGTAAAGAGCAAGTCATTGACAAATATTCTTGGGGTGTCTGCTAGTGGCGCAATCTTCCTTTCATCCCATGGCTACTCAAAATGGTTCAAGACGAGCAACAATATTGTAGAACCCTTACCTAAAACCATTGAATCTATTAGGCCATACAATGTCATCCAAGTCATTACCGATAATGTTGCTAATTGTAAGGCAACAGGAGCACTCATTGAGGATAGATTCCTCAACATATTTTGGTCCTGGTGTTTGGTTCACACGTTGAACCTTTTAATGTATGACATTATCAAGATGAAGGACCATGATTATAGATGGATTGGTACATTGTACAAGAAAGGCAAGCACGTGATAAGATTAATTACAAATCATAGTAATGCCCACCATATTTTCCATAGTCAGTCAAGGTTGGAGCTACTGAAGATTGCAAAGACTAGATTTGCTAGCTATTACCTCACCTTCAAGCGCCTTTTGAAGGTGAGAGAGGCATTGGTTAGTATGGTATCAAGTGAATCATGGCAAATTTTGAAAGACATGGCTACAACTGCATCTGACAGGCATGAATTCCAAGAGGTGGAGGACATCGTTATTGATGATCAATTTTGGGGAAATGTTAGGTATGTGTTGCAATTCACCAAGCCCATTTATAACATGATTCAGTTTCAAGATATTGATCAACCAGTAATTGGGAAGGTGTATGACCAAATGGATAGCATGCTAGGCCAAATAAAAGATATTGTTCAGCCAAAAGATGCCATCTTGTATGACCATATTCACAAGCATGTGTTCAAAAGGTGGGATAATCTTAATGTTTCACTCCATGCCTTAGCATACATCCTTACACCAAAATACTATTCTCCATCTTAGTTGGCCAAATCAACACCTGGGCATGGGGCCAGGAAGAAACCCCACACACATCCAGCGGTACAAAATGGGTACATGTTAGCATTAGACAAGTTGGTCCCTGAAGAAGAGGAGCGTGCCATATTGCGTGGGGAAATGAGCAAATACCTCAGTCAACATGGAGTGTTTGCTAATTTGCATGCAAACAAAGATCGAGATAGGTTGGCTCCTATCAAGTGTGAAGAAAATTTGACTTAAGAAAATGAATTTACTCATTTACACATTCTGTCAAACATTTACAGAAACTAGGGTTTTAACTTAAATTCTTGGAAAGTAAAACCACACTTCTAAAATGTACTTCAAAAAATTCCGCCAAATACTAAAACCATCTTTAAGCACATGAACACAATAATTTTTTACCAGGCAAAACCCCATTGCTTAGGGAAAACCCTAGAAGAAAATTTTTCTTTAAGAAGAGTAAAAACTCAAAAACTTCTTACAATAAATTTATGTTTCCTTTTAAACCCTTACTGACAGAATTTCACAAAACAAAACAGCAACAAACACTACCTCGAAATCTGTGCCCAAAAAGTATTGCACAGTTGCCCACACGTGTTGTACGACCTACAAACTTTTCCTCCTCGAAATCTATGCCCACATGTGCCAGAAAAGACTCTATGTACGGTCTGTCAGTTTGCAATAAATGCACCAGCGGCTGCCTTGCAAACTGTGCCTACATGTGATGTTGTACAATTTTGACAGAATGTTGTACAGAACTCTTAATGGCTGCATCGGGAAGCATGTTGCTCCTTCTCTTGGGAAATGTGCCCTTTCGTTGCTAGGGACCTCTTCTTGGTCTTCAATCTTCCTCTCTTCCTCTCTTGATGGTGAGTAATCTTCATTTGTCCTCTCTTTTTGTTTTATAATTGTCTTATGTAACCAACTTCATCAACTACCTAATCTAAGGTTGAGATTTATTTACAAAATCAAGGATCTATATCATAACACACTTTTTAATAATTAAAAACTTTAATTATTAAATACATCATTTAAGTGTGACCCGCTTTTCTGAAGTATAAAAACACATTCACTTTATTTACATAAACGTCAATTTGTTACATAAATACATAAAGGACAAAAGTTTTTGGTCCTCTCATCACACCCACACCAAAAACATGGGAGGACCTCCAGAGTTAACTTTTCAACACTCCCTCCTAACAAAGGAGGTCCTACTAGCACCATCCAAATCTCTACCTCAGACTTCTGATGCAGCTCCCTCCTGCTCTGGAATGTCTCTCAAAGAAAAGTGCCCACCGCTAAAAAACTCTGACTCCTAGGATTCAACGTGAACCTCATCAACCTGCTCAACACCATCACCTGCCTGGTTGAGTCTTCTGCTAGAATCACTCTCCTCGTCAGAAGAGATGTACACAACATGCTAAGCAACTGTATTCTCATGCTCAAAAACTGAGCTTCCTACACTCGAGTCAAAAGATGCTACAGAAAATTCACATGCAAACTTACCTACAAACTCTTCCATTGTTGTAGCTGTTGAATCTTTCTTTGACTTACCTTTCTTCTTCTCAGGATATTTCGTGGCATAGTGTCCTAACTGGCCACAATGATAACATTTGATCTGACTTAAATCTTTCTTCTTCTTGTTCTTATATTTCGCTGCAAGTGCCACATCCTGCTCAGCATCCTCACCAGTTTGGCCAACTTGTGACCCATCTCGGATTTCCTCTTGGGTAAAATCATCCCACAATCTGGACCAACTTAAAAGTGTTTCTCTGCCCACAATGCACTTCACAAAAACCTCCCACTTCTTGGTGAATCCCTTCAGGGCTATCCTCACCAATTCTGAATCAGGAATGGTTTCTCCTACTACTGCCAACTCGTCCTTAACATGTGTGACAAGAGTCAAGTAGGAGGTTACACTCTCATCATTTTTCATTTTAATGTAGTGTAGCTTGTCTTTTAGGGACATCTTTCGGTTTTCGTTCTTTGCTTCGAACAACTTGGTCAAAGTGTCCCACATCTCTTTAGCAGTTTTCTTTTATACTAAGTGTGGTATGAGATGGTCTTTAACCCCATCCAAGATAATTCTCTGGGCTCTGGCTTCAAGAGCTTCAAACTCCACAAGCTCATCTTTATCTGTTGGCTCGGTCATGACACTATTAATAAAACTCCAAACCCTAAGTTCTTTCAATACAACAGTAATTCTTACTTTCCATGGAATGTAGTTGAATATTCCATCCAACCGATCCTCATACCTAATGTTCATCATAGAAAATAACTTGCAACCAAAAAATTATCTGAAGACAAATCTAACACTCTTCTAAAACTTCAAAGAACACCTGCTAAATTTCTTTTTCAGTGTGACTCTATTAAACTGTGTTAAACTAGTAGCAACAAGGAAGGCCTTCTTGCATGCATGTGTTCTCGCATGCAGAAGACTTAAAATAGGAAACCAGTTGTATTTAATTTACTTTTCCTAAGTTTACTTTGGAAAATAAATTAAAGTGATCTAAATTAACTTTAGTGAACCACTAGTTAAAGTAAAAGTGAAATTAGGGTTTTTGCTTTACCACTAGTTAAAGTGAAAGTGAAATTAGGGTTTTCGCTTTACCTAAAGTTATAAAAGAGAGATCAATTGGTGGAGAGAACACACACTTGTATTCCGACAGAGACAGGATACAGACAGGGAGAGAAAGTCAGACAGAGGATTTAGCTGAGAAGACGGAGGAGCGAGCGACAGGATCATCGAGCTTCGTACATTTGGGCCGTACACTCACACAGGAGGGTGTTGAGGTTTAGCTAGGATTTGCCCAGTGATTCTACTGGGTACTGCATTCGCCAGGTTTGGGTGAATTTGCAGTGACTGTAAAAGTTCAATATTTTCTCATAATAAAATCTATATCTGACTACTGCACCGGTTTTCCCATCTTGGGTTTTTCCGGGGGTTTCCATACCCAAAATAATAGTGTCAATATTGTGACGTGATGTTGTGAGTTATTTCTCAGTTTTATATTCCGCTACATACTGTAAAAGATATTCATGTGTGGTTATCAGTTGATATTTTGCATGCACTGTTTAGCCCTAGTTGAATATTAAAGGAAAATTTATAGATCTGATACCATCAGCTCTGATACCATGAAGAAAATTTGACTTAAGAAAATGAATTTACTCATTTACACATTCTGTCAAACATTTACAAAAACTAGGGTTCTTGGAAAGTAAAACCACACTTCTGAAATGTACTTCAAAAAATTCTACCAAATACTAAAACAATCTTTAAGCACATGAACATAATGATTTTTGGTCAATGACCGGGCAAAACCCCACTGCTTGGGGAAAACCCTAGAAGAAATTTTTTCTTTAAGAAGAGTAAAAACTCAAAAACTTATTACAATAAATTTATGTTTCCTTTTAAACCCTTGCTGACAAGATTTCACAAAACAAAACAGCAACAAACACTACCTCGAAATATGTGCCAAAAAAGTATTGTACGACTTCCCACATGTGTTGTATAGACTAAACGGCCTGCACACTTTTCCTCCTCGAAATCTGTGCCCACACGTGCCAAAAAGACTATTGTACGGTTCTATCAGTCTGCAATAAATTCACCAACAGGCTGCCTTGGAAGTTGTGCCCACACGTGTTGTTGTACGGATCTCTTAATGGTTGTCTTGGGAAGCATGCTACTCCTCTTGGGAAATGTGCCCTTTCTTTGCTAGAGACCTCTTCTTGGTATTCAATCTTCCCCTCTCTTAATGGTGAGTGATCTTCATTTGTCCTCTCTCTTTATTTTATACTTGTCTTTTGTAACCAACTTCATCAACAACCAAATCTAGGGTTGAGATTCATTTACAAAATCAAGGGTCTACATCATAACACACTTTTTAATAATTAAAATTTAAAAACTTAAATTATAAATACATCATTTAGGTGTGACCCACTTTTCTAAAGTATAAAATTTTAAAAACACATTCACTTTATTTACATAATTGTCACTTTGCTACATAAATACATAAAGAACAAAAGTTTATGGTCCTCTCATCACACCCACACCAAAAACATGGGAGGACCTCCAAAGTTAACGTTTCAACAGAGTGGTGGAACATGTATGGCTCCTCCACCATACAGTTGCATAAATTGGCCATTAGAATGATTTCACAAGTGGTGAACAGTTCTTTTGCAAAGAGATGTTGGAGCACCTATAGCTACATCCACAACGTGAAAAGAAATAGCCTTAACGAAAACCAGGCAAAAAGCTTGGTTTTTGTACACTACAACTTGAGGTTGTTGTCTCATTATTGTGAGCGGGTCAAAAGTGATAGAACATATATCACTTGGGACAACCCAGAGGAGAATAATTTATAGGATGGAGCGTTGGTGGTAGAGCACTTGGAGGCTGAACTTTTGGGCGATAATTAAGGTGACCCATGCAGCAATAGAGATGCCACCCCCATCCACTAGCAGGGTTCTAGATGTACCAACTTTGCCTCTAGCTTCACAAGAGGAAATTTTAGTACTTGTCTTTTTCTAGTTTTCAATACTTTGTAAATTGTAACAATTTACTCTTTAATATTTCTTATGGTCTATTTTTTAAACATTATATGATAATTTAAGTTAGATGTTTGAAGTTGAACCTACCTTTGAAGTTCATTGCTTACAACTTTGCACTATTGACAGTATAATAGCATATTATAATTGTTTGGTAATTACTAATGAATATGTGATTTGTGAATCATTTTGCTTCATGGTTGATGTTCTCTGTTATAGTTTGGTTACTAGTACAACTTTAGTGATGAGTTTGATGAGTCATGACAAATGGTATATATTGAAAATTTGAAATTTTAAGATTGATGTTATGGTTGATCATTTGATGACAATGCTATAAGTTATAGGTTATAACTACTAGATGATTGATGTTATTTGGTTTAACTTTAATACATGTTTTTATGCTTTTTGTAACTAATTCAACATTCTACATGGTTTTGTTGACATTTATGCATCAAAATATATAAAAATATATATTATATAAAATGCACTTCCAAAAACACTCCCACCCCAAAACCTTTATAAATTTTTGCTTTTCGCTCCGCTCCCACTCTCCACTCCCACCAACGTTACTAGAAAGCAATCTCCCAAATCATAAACTAATGGCACATACTTCGGCAATGTGTGGGGAGATGTAGACATCCCATAAATCCTGGAATGGTAACTTTCATCTTACACATACCAATACCCAATTGATTTCATTGCTTTGATGGAATCAACAATAATACATGATCATTCTTCAAAGTAGAAGCTTTCAAGTAAAGAGGCTAACACATAATATAAATGTTGGAATACTCTTATTGATACCTAGTCTTCCACAAGCCCTGGTAGTACACATGCACCAAGCCAAATGTAGGTTCCCATGGTGCTTTGTAGCCTGAAAAATCTATGTATGCACATATGCAATCCATGAGGTACAAGGCCATATAAAAACATTTTGCTTCATCCTTCCCAAGTGACTTAGCCTTTTGCAGAGTGTGCATGATGCTACGAAAGATTAGATCCTCCCTGTGGAACATGGTACTGTGTTCCAATACCTCATTCATGATCAGAACCCAACAAATCCATAGGTCTTGAGTATTTGGTAATTTATACATTCAACTCATCAGCACCACCAGATCTCTTATCTCCTCTCACAAATTCTTGATTGGATATATTTGATTAGCGGTTTTGACTATATATATATATATATATATATATTGGTTTTTCTGAAAGGCTTGGACAGAATCCACCATTGGCTAACAATCTTATGCATGTTATTTTTGTCCACAAAACTTTTCACACAAGTTAATATTGAGTAGGATGGCTCTAAGGAAATATCCAAGAAGAAGGTATATGTGAACCATGCATCTATAATGCCAGTGGTTTCTTGCCTTTTCCCATTATTTGCACATAGATACAAATTCTTGTTAAACAATTGTGAGATGTCAAAAAATGGATAGACACTCCACCATAAAATAACAATTGAACAAACTCTCTTACCTGAATTGCAATTAAAAAATCAATCAAACCTTATAATGTGGTCCCACCATTCCAAGTATGGTTTGACAATTGGGTCCCTGCATAAGACAAATGTATGACAAATCACACCACAACAATTTTACCATAGCAAAATTATCAATGCCCTCATGCCTAAGGCTTCTTCATCAAAACATAATACAAACCTCTCACACAAATAAGGTTCCATTAATGAGCGGCGTTCTCATAAGACTTGGTATTCTTCTTCTTCTTCCTGGGTTCTTTTTCTTCTTCTGTAGCAAAGGCTTGGAATCTTCTTTTGAACTTCCTCTTGGGGTGCCTACAATCCTTAGCAAAGTGCCCAAACTTGTGACAATTATAGCATTCCACTTTTGAAACATCAATGTGCTTACCTTGTGGTTTCTTTCCCTTCTTTTGCTGAGGGGAGGGCTTCTTGAACTTCTTTGTCTTAGCTGTAAGAGCTAGGTTTCCTTCCTTGGTGATGGTGGCCTTGTTCTGAACTCTTCCTTCTTCATCCAAGTAATCATGCCAAAGCCTATCAAAGTTTGGTTGATTCTCACGTCCACTTACTGCTGCCAAAAATGTTTCCCAAGAGTTTGGGAGACCATTGAATACAATATGTACAAGGTCATCATCATCCATAGTAATACCAATAGCACTGAGCTGGTCTCTTACCTGCGCAATCTTTGTAAAGAAGGGTCCAACTCCCTCATCCTTGTTCATCTTCAGTGTTCGAAACCTTTTCTTCAAAACTCTCTTCTGACTGGGAGCCTTCTTCTCATACAGATTTGTCAAGGTGTCGAAGCATTCTTTGGCAGTCTTCAATGGTGTGATGGTGGGCATCAAGGTTTCCTTGACAGAATCATAGATGATCCTTCTAGCCTTAGCCTGCTTCTTCTTGTAAGTAATTCTACCAGCATTAGATGTTGGTTCTTCTATGGTGTTGAACACCATGTCATCAAGGTCATTTTCCTCCGGGATGGTTATAAGTCTAGCTTTCCAAGAATTGTAGTTTGATGAACCTTCAAGCTTTTCTTCCGGTCTGAAAATGTTGGTAGCCATCTCTACTACTAGTCAGTTGCCCAAGTCTGTAAAACGTCCCAAGGTCTAGGAAGACAACAGTAAGCTGCCTCTTACTGGGGTCTTCACATGCTAAGCTCTGATACCATGTTGAATTTTAGCATTAGCATGTATTCTTTTAAAATTTTGCAGAATGTAAGATAACAATAGACAAGTGCAGTAGATACATCAAAACATCACACACACTGAACACAAGAGTTTTTCACGAGGAAACCTTTAAAGGACAAAAACCCCAAAAGCATTAGTAATTCATCTCTTAAATGAGATGACTTGAGTTTCTTCAATCTCAAAATTGTGAGATGAATGTTCTTCAATAATTCTCTAACCCTAATTGGTTTGAACCACTGATCAAAAAATCCACAGAAGATAATTTTTACAAAAAAAATCCAAATTAGGGCTTCCTGCCCTAATTTCTTCCTACTGCCCGAAATTGAAAGAGAGTTGCCCAAACTTCCATACACTACCCAAGCTGCCTGGATCTGCCTGTTCTTCTGCTCGAAGTTGTTGTTGCATGCCCGAACTCTGCTATTTCCTACCCGGACTCTGCTGCTGCCTACCCGGACTCTGTTGCTGCCTGCCCAGACTGGGTATTGCCTGCCCGGATCTGTAATTGGCTGCCCGAGAGCTTTCCTGGGCCTGTATCAACCTCCCTGAACTTTATGTGGCAGGTCGAGGGTTGCCCGAGAGTTTTGTGGAGAGGCTGCAGCTATATAAGAGTTGCCCGAGACTGATAGCAACCGGATGGAGGCTGCCCGAAGAGGAGAAAGGCTACCCGTGAAGGTATCCAAGCTGCCTGAGGGTAGAATGAGGCTACCCGTGAACAGGTGCAGCTGCCCGAAGGTGTAGAGGAGCTACCCGTGAAGATATATAGGCTGCCCAAGGTTGCCAGTGAACAGATGTCGTGAGGGTTAGGGTGATGCCCTAGCCCTGATCTTGTTGATCGTGGTTGATGGAAGATAAACCCTAGCAGCCTTAGGGTTCGGTTGTAACTGAAAGTGGAGATGCCCTAGCTAGAAGCCTCCATGCTAGGGCATAAACACATAAAGAAACTCTTCTTTCTCTTCAAGAACCAACGAGAATCTTCTTTTGGAGCAGCTGATGATCATGAGCAAGTGTGGAAAATGAAATGGAGTTGATCTTCTTTTATAGCCTTTGAATCACCTTGTGGTCAAAACAAGTGGTGATAGGGATCCTTCATCCCCACTCAAAGTACATCATCATAAATAGAGAGAATTACTAATGCTTTTATCTCACACTCCTTGTGCCACCAAGATCGAGTACCAGGTGTCTTAACCAAGGGTAGCTAATCCTTGGAGAAGATCACAAAGCCCACAAATCGAGGGTAGGAGTGTCTCACATGCCCAGACCCGATCTAGGACTTACAGTGATGTCCTGCTAACTGACCAGGTGCCTCAGCCATAGGCTACATAATTTGACCCAAGGTCAAATACTTGGTAACTAACCAAGCGCCTCCATTCTCCCGAAGAATGGCCCTCAGCCCTAGGTTGAGTCCCCCAGTTCTAGACTGGTTCATCTTCCTGGTAACTGACCAAGTTCCTCCATTCAAAGAATGGCCACTCAACTCTAGGTTGAGTTCCCCCAGTGCTGGACTGGTTCCACATCCTGGTCCTTGACCGGATGTCCCTAGTCAACAGAATGGCTACTCAACTCAAGGCTGAGTTCCACTAGTGTTGGACTGGTTCCACATCCTGGTCCTTGACCAGATGTCTCTATTCAACAGAATGGCTACTCAGCTCAAGGCTGAGTTCCCCCAGTGTTGGATTGGTTCCACAATCTGGTCCTTGACCAAATGTCCCCATTCTCCTGAGAGAATGGCTCTTGATGTTGCTCAGGAAAAATCAACAATTGGTCATGTTGATTTTTCCTAAGCAGCATCGAGAACCATTCTCTGGAAGAATGGAGGCATCTAGTCTGTTACCAGGAAATCAACCCTATCTAGGAATGGGACCTCAGCCGAGGGTTGAGGGCCATTCTCTAGAGGCACCTGGTCAGTTGCCAGGAAATCAACCCAGTCTAGGACTAGGATCACCTGGTCAGTTGCCAGGAAATCAACCCAGTCTAGGACTAGGATCTCAGCCTAGGGCTGAGGGCCATTCTTTGGGAGAATGGAGGCACCTGATCAGTTACCAGGAAATCAACCCAGTATAGGACTGGGACCTCAAATCAAGACCGAGGGCCATTCTCTAGGAGAATGGAGGCACTTGGTAAGTTACCAAGCAATTAACATTGAGTCATCTGATGCAGCCTAAGGCTGAGGCACCTAGTCAGTTACCAGGTCATCACCATAAGCCCTAGACTAGGCCTAGGCAAGTGATGCACTCCTCTCCTAGATCTATGGGCAGTGAGACCTTCTCAAGGGACTAGCTACCCCTGGTTGAAAGACCTAGCACTTGATCTTGGTGGCAACGAGGAGAACAAGATAAATTGCTTAATAATCCTCCTTATTTATGATGATGCACTTCGAGTGGACATGAATGGACCATGGAGACCTTAAAGAACCCTTGAGATGACTTGTTGTGGTCGTATGAAGGACCATGAAACCCAAGCACACCTTGTATTGGTCCAAGTGCCCATCAAATGAAGGACCAAACACCTCAAAGGTAAAGAAGAAAAGGTTACTTGAACCACATAAGATGAAAAGTCAATGGTCAAGAATACAAGCCCTAAGGTCAACCTCCTAATTATGTGGAATCATCTTATCTTTGATGAACTATAAATAACGAAGCTTTCTCATTTGTCAATCATCAATTTGAAGATCATCATCTCTAATCTTTTGAACTGAGAAATTTTCGGTGGTTATCTATTGGTGATCTCTCTAACATGGCAGCAACCACCATCTTCTCTACTCCTGGTCTCGGCAGTCACTGGGGCTTCTTCTTTATTGGGACCACTTCCTTTTTCCTTCACGCAGCAACAGCAAAGCTGCCACAGTTCACGGTGGGGTAGTATGGGGTAGCAGTTGCTAATGGTAAGCCCGCTAGGGCTACCAACAGACCATGGTAGCAGCAGGCTACCAAGAGTCCACGATGGCGGTAGCAGGCTACCAACAGTCCACGGTGGCAGCAGCATAGGTGCCAGCAATGAATGGTAAACCTGCTAGGGCTTCCACAAATCACAATTTCTCATAGACTGGAAGAATACAGACTGTGACAGCTTGGTTGGGTAATCTTTATCTACATTCATCTCAGAGTTATGTTGAACAAAATTGATGTAACTATCTACGTTCTATCTGCTCATGTACAAACTCATTCATCTCATTTAGAGGATCAATTATTAATGCTTTGGGGTTTTTGTCCTTAAAAGGTTTCCCCGTGAAAACCCTTGTGTTCAATCTTGTGGATGATTGTTTTATTGCTGCTAATGTTTTACCGCATTTAAAATCTCAGTACTATCTCTATTACAGTTTGCAAATTTATAAATTTTGTTACTGGTATTAAATTTCATACACATGTTAATTTTCAACATGGTATCAAAGCTCTGCATGTGAAGTTTACAGTGATTGAGCATACCACTATAGCCTCCATAGACCTTGGGACAATTGCAGACTGAGATAGCAGACTTCTTACTGATCAGAGATGGCTTCCATCACCTTCAGGCCAGAGGAAAGACTTGAAGGGTCAACCAATTACAATTCATGGAAAGCAAGGCTTATGGCCACCTTGGAAAAAAACGATCTTGATGACTTGGTCATCAATGCTATAGAAGAACCTACAACTAATGCAGGAAGGACAGCCTTTAAGAAAAAAGCAATCCAAGGCAAGAAGAATTATCTATGACTCGGTTAAGGAGACCTTGATGTCTGCCATTACACCATTGAAGACAGCCAAAGAATGTTTTGACAGCCTGACAAGTCTATACGAGAAGAAAGCACCCAGTCAGAGGAGAGTGTTGAAGAACAGACTTCGTACATTAAAGATGGAAAAAGATGAAGGTGTGGCCTCTTCTTCACAAAAATTGCCTTGGTAAGAGATCAACTTTCTGCTATTGGTGTCACAGTAGATGATGATGATCTTGTCCAAACTGTTTTTGATGGTCTTCCTAGTTCTTGGGAAACCTTTATGACTGTTGTAAGTGGACGTGAAACTCAGTCAAACTTTGATAGATTTTGGCATGACTGTTTAGAAGAAGAAGGCAAAGCTAATGGTGCTAAGGAAGGGAACCTTGCCCTTACAGCCAAGACAAGAAGTTCAAGAAACCCTTCCCTCCAAAGAAGAAAGAAAAGAAGCCACAAGGTAAGCATTTGGATGTATCAAAAATTGAATGTTTTAACTGTCACAAGATGGGACATTATGCCAGGGACTGTAGGCAGGCAAAGAAAAGGTTCAAAAGAAGATTCCAAGAATCGATAGTAGAAGAAGAAGAAGAAGAAGAAGAATGCTAAGTCTTCCAAAGAAAAAGAATCAAGAACAAAATACTACTTGATTTCAGCTCTCTCTGGATCCATCACCAATAGTGCTAACTCTTGGTTAGTGGATAGTGGAGCTTCAAGACATATGACAGGATTCCGTGAAGCCCTTACAAGCTACAGAAAGAAGAAGTTTGCAAATCAACTAGAACTTGGAGATGATATCACCTACAAAATCGAAGGAGTTGGCTCAGTATCATTTCAAATTGACTCGGGTACTATTTTGCATATTGAAGACATACTATATGTCCATGGCTTGAAGAAGAATCTCCTCTCAATTGCTGGCTTAGAAGATAAAGGCTACAAAGTTATCTTCATGGATAGGAAGGTTCTACTATGGTCAAAGAATGAAAGATTGAGTTTAGTTGAATTGATTGGAGTTCGAGAGGGAGGTCTTTACAAAGCATCCAGACACTCCACTCAAGCATTAGTTCACAATACAATCAACCCATATGAGTTATGGTATCAAAGGTTTCGACACCTTCATTATACAACTCTCCCCGGTCTTCAAAAGATGGTTACAAGTATGCCTGAGTTTTCTCATGAACATAGTGGTATTTGCAAAGGTTGTGCTCTAGGAAAGAATACTAAGAAATCCTTCTCTAAAAGTAACAGTAGATCTAAAGAGATCTTGGACATGATTCATTCTGACATATGTGGACCCATGTCTTCACCTTCTTTGAGTGGTTGTTTGTACTATGTATTGTTCATAGATGATTACTCTCACAAATCTTGGATTTACCTTCTAAAGGTTAAAAGTGAAACTTTTGATAAATTCAAGGAGTTCAAGGCTCTAATTGAAAACCAAATAGGAAGACATATCCGTACCTTGAAGTTAGACAATGGAGGTGAGTTTGATGATTTTTGCCGAGAAGCAGGAGTCAAGAGGGAGCTAACAGTGTCATACAACCCTCAACAAAATGGAGTTGCAGAAAGGAAGAATAGAACAATATGTGAAGCTATCAAAGCTATGTTGTGTGATCTCGATCTTCCTTTATCTCTGTGGGTCGAGGCTGCCTGTACTGCTATTTACATTCAAAACAGAAGTCCTCATGCCATTTTGGGGGAAAAGACTCCAAAAGAAGTATTCACAAGCAAGAAACCCGCGGTTGATCACATGAGGATCTTTGGTACTCCTGTATATATTCATGTGCCAAAAGAAAAAAGATCTAAGCTAGATACTTCCAAATAGAAAGGCACATTTGTTGGTTATAGTGAATGCTCGAAAGCTTACTGCATCTATGTTCTTGGTCAAAGGTACATTGAAGTCAATGGAGATGTGATATTTCATGAGGAAGCTGTGTTCCGTCACTCAAAAGAGCTTCCAAAAGATACAGAATAATCTCCCTCTAAAATTCCAGATTCTCCTCATTCAAAGGATCAGAGGGAGAAAGAAGATGAGCCTCAAATTCTGAATGCACCCTTAGAATCAGAAAGATCCACTGAAGAATTACTTGAGGCTCCTCCCTCTAAGAGAAGACCTGCTTGGTTTCGAGAAACATTGCAAGAAGCAGAGAAGCATAAAGCTCCTCCCGAAACCTTCAAAGAAAGCAAGAAGCCCCAGAAGTACTCAAGTCTTATGAGCAATCTCATCGATGCAGAACCTTCTACATATAAAGAAGCAGCAAATCAACAGGTATGGAATGATGCCATGATAGAAGAATATAATTCAATTATGAAAAATGATGTGCGGGAAGTTGTCCCTAGACCAACAGGGAAGTCTATGGTAACGTCTTAATGGCTTTACAAAATCAAGCATGTAGTTGATGGCAACATTGAAAAATATAAAACAAGGTTTGTATCATGTGGCTTCTCTCAAAAAGAAGGCATAGATTATGACGAAACTTTTGCTCCCATTACCAGATATACCACCATCAGAACAATCATCTCCCTCGCTGCTGTCTTTGGATGGAAACTCCACCAAATGGATGTAAAGACAACTTTCCTTAATGGAAAAATTGAAGAAGTCTACATTGAGCAACCAGAAGGCTTTGTGACTCATGGGTAGAAATATCAGGTGTGTAAACTAAAGAAAGCCTTGTATGGGCTGAAACAGGCCCCAAGAGTTTGGTATGCAAGAATTGATACCTATGTTTATAGCTTGGAGTTCTCCAAAAGTACTGCTGACTCCAACATGTACTTTAAGGTTGTTCATAATCATCACTTGATCCTAGTTCTATATGCAAACGACTTGTTCCTTACTAGAGAAGAACAACTGATAGCCCAATGCAAGAGGGAGCTCACCTTTGAATTTGAGATGAAGGATTTGGGTCTGATGCATTATTTTCTTGGCTTGGAGGTCTGGCAAAATCCAGATGAGATCTTCCTATCACAAGGAAAGTATGCAGACGATGTCTTGCAGAGATTTGGAATGTAAGACTGCAAGCCCATGAGCATACCCATGACATCAAACGTAAAGAAGTTACGTGACTCAACCACTTGTTCAAAGGTCGTGAATCCTACTCAGTATCAACAACTCATTGGATCCTTGATGTATCTAGTGCATATGAGACTAGATATCTATTATACAGTGAATGCATTAAGTCAGTTCATGTTCGAGCCGAAGCACATACACTAGGTGGTTGCTAAACATGTGCTCAGATATTTGCGAGGTACTATTACTTATGGGCTCAAGTATACCTCCTGCAGTGGAGTAATGTTAGTTGGTTATGCTGACTCCAACTGGGCTGGTAGTGCAATAGACTGAAAAAGCACATCAGGATACAGCTTCAGTATAGGATCAGCAATGATCTCTTGGTCCAACAGGAAATAGGGTTCCATAGCTCAGAGCACAGCTGAAGCTGAGTATATTGTTGCCAGTGATGCCTGCAAAGAAGCAGTATGGCTTAGGAAACTTCTCTCTGACCTATGTGGTGGAGAGCTTGAGTCAACTATTATTCATTGTGATAATCACAGTTGCATAAAGCTTTCAAAGAACCCTGTGTTCCACGACAGATCAAAACACATCGAAATGAAGTATCACTTCATCAGAGATTTAGTTCAGCGAGGTGCACTGAAGCTTCAATACATCCATACAGATGAACAAATTGCAGATACATTGACCAAGCCTCTAACATCAACAAAGTTTGTGTACTTTCGTGACAAGCTTGGTATTACAGAGAATACCTCTCTCGCTGAGAGGCACTGTTGATTTTTCCTAAGTAGCATCGAGAGCCATTATCTAGGAGAATGGAGGCACCTGGTCAGTTACCAGGAAATCAACCCAGTCTGGGACTGGGACCTCAGCCTAGGGCTAAGGGCCATTCTCTGGGAGAATGGAGGCACCTGGTCAGTTACCAGGAAATCAACCCAGTCTGGGACTGGGACCTCAGCCTAGGGCTTAGGGCCATTCTCTGGGAGAATGGAGGCACCTTGTCAGTTACTAGGAAATCAACCCAGTCTGGGACTAGGACCTCAGATCAAAACTGAGGGCCATTCTCTGGGAGAATGGAGGCACTTGGGCAGTTACCAAGCAATTGACATTGAGTCATCTAATGCAGCCTGGGGCTCAGGCACCTGGTCAGTTACTAGGTCATCACCATAAGCCCTAGACTAGGCCTAGGTAAGTGATGCACTCCTCTCCTAGATATATGGGCTACGAGACCCTATCAAGGGACTAGCTACCCCTAGTTGAAAGACCTAGCACTTGATCTTAGTGACATAAATTGAACGAGATAAGGCATTTAATAATCCTCCTTATTTATGATGATGCACTTCGAGTGGACATGAATGGACCATGGAGACCTTGAAGACCCCTTGACATGACTTCTTGTGGTCATATGAAGGACCATGAAACCCAAGCACACCTTGTGTTGGTCCAAATGCCCATCAAATGAAGGGTCAAGCACCTCAAAAGTAAAGAACAAAAGGTTACTTAAACCACATAAGACGAAAAGACAATGGTCAAGAATACAAGCCCTAAGGTCAACCTCCTAATTATGTGGAATCATCTTATGGTTGATGAACTATGAATAAAGAAGCTTTCTCATTTGTAAATCATCAATTTGAAGATCATCATCATCCGATATTTTGGACTGAGGAATTTCCGGTGGCTATCTGCTGGTGATCTCTCTAACATGGCAGCAACCATCATCTTCTCTACTCCTAGTCTTGGTAGTCACTAGGGCTTCTTCTTTATTGTGCCCACTTCCTTTCTCCTTCACGGAAGCAGCAGCAGAGTTGCTGCCACAGTTCACGGTGGGGCAATCTGGGGTAGCAACTGCTAATGGTAAGCCCGCTAGGGCTACCAACAGACCACGGCAACAGCAGGTAACCAACAGTCCACAATGGTGGCAGCTATGAATGGTAAGCCTGTTAGGGCTTCCACATATCACAATTTCTAATAGACTGGAAGAATACAGGTTGTGACAGCTTGGTTGGGTAATATTTATCTACATTCATCTCAGAGTTCCGTTGAACAAAATTGATGTAACTATCTATGTTCTATCTGCTCATGTACAAACTCAGTCATCTCATTTAGAGGATCAACTATTAATGCTTTGGGGGTTTTGTCCTTAAAAGGTTTCCCTGTGAAAACACTTATGTTCAATTTTGTGGATATTTGTTTTAATAGTGCTAATGTTTTACTGTTGTTAAAATCTCAGTACTATCTCTATTACAATCTGCAAATTTATAAATTTTGTTGATGCCTTTGTTGCACTGGCCTCGGGGACGTGGGGACGAGTTTCCGGGATGGATAGAGCGCACCCCCAATTTTTCAGGGGACGACAAGTTGGGGACGACGATTATATATATATATATATATATATATATATATATAATATTGAAATAAAAAGTAGAACTAATTATAAAATTCAAATTATAGAAGGAAATATAAAGTATTGTCCAATCATCATTGTCCATTGTCAAAACGAAATAGTAAAGACTCAACATACATGCCTAAGATCTAAAATTGAAAACTTTTAATAGTTCTAACTTCTAAGTTAACTATTAAACAACAACTTAAAACTTGAAAGTCAAAATAGTAACAAAATTTTACAACATTGTATACTTAAATGATGAATCATATAGAAATTTAAATAACAAATAAATTTATATTTGTAATTTGACATTTGTAAATACTAAATTATATTTTTATAAAACTATAATAGCGTGTGCTGAGATTTTTACACAAAAAAATAAAAATAAATAAAAAGTAAGATATCAAATATGAAATACCTATGCTCTGCAGCGTGTTGTGGTTGAGAGGGGGCAAACTCATTGTGAGTGTGAGCCTGTGTTGAGCCATGAACTCAAACTTTGAGAATGTGTCGAGAGCTAGAGATTCGAGAGGGGGGCGCAAGTTGTGCTCTTCAAGCGGAGAGGGGCGCACGTGGGATTACAGGAAGGGGAGCCATAGATAGGGGAGTCGTGCACGGGACTATAGACGAGAGCTGACCTAGCAAGTAGCAACGCGCAAAGTGATGGGTAGAACCATAGAGAGCAGAGGGTTATGTAGGTGCTAGAGTGTTGGAGTGATGGGTAGAGCATAAAGTTATGTGGGTGCAGTGAGTTGGAGTGTAGGTTAGGAACATAAGATAGAGTAGAGATAATGGGAGGGGGTTGCGAGTTAGAGGAATAGGGGGAGGTTTAGGTTAGGTTTTTAATTAAAAAATTTAACTTTTTTTTTTGTTTTTTAAATTCTAATTGTGTAAGTTGAGGAACGTCCAGGAGTCCTTGATTGGTCGAGGGATGTTCTTGAGAATTCCCCAATTTTGACGGGTACGTTTAGGGAGGTTTAGGTTAGGTTTTTAATTAAAAAATTTAACTTTTCTTTTTGGTTTTTTAAATTTTAATTGTGTAAGTTGAGGGACGTCCAAGAGTCCTTGATTGGTCGAGGGATGTTCTTGAGAAGTCCCCAATTCTGACGGGTACGTTTAGGGTACAGCTCATAAGTCCCAAAGTCCCCAATGGAGTCCCCGATGAATTAGGGACGTTTCCGAGGAGTTCCAAAGTCCCCGGAACGCGGGAACACCGGAAACGCCGAAAAGTTTGGGGGGGACGAGTCCCCGTGCAACATAGGTTACTGCTATTAATTTCATATACATGTTAATTTTCGACATTCGAGAGATGTCACTAGTCAATGGTCGACAAGATGAAGAGTTATTGCAGCAGTGATGATGATCCAGTTATGATGATCCAACGATGATAATGATGTCTAGAAACTATTTCTAGTTGTGGTGATGACTGGGTCGAAAGAATACCTTCCTTGTTAGGAGGGAGTGTTGTTGATAATGTAACTTTGGAAGATATTCATCATTGTATTACTTATATTATTATTATTAATATATTTTGTTGTACTTATTGTACCCCCTTTCAGGGATGTTTTCCCTTTGATCGAAGATGTCATTAATGTAATTGAACATGTAAGAGTCGAGGTAAGACCTTCGTTGTAAGTCGGGCCAATAGTCCCCAAGAGAATAATGTAAAATGTATTTTTTGAGTCTCCCTAGAAGAAGTCGGCCCAATGAGGTCCAGAAGTTGGCCATGTTGGACCAAAAGGTCACACAGCTTAAGAATATAAATAGCGAGGCCCCCTCCGTCGTTTGGATACACAAAAAACACAAGCAAGTACGCTCCAAGATAGAGAAAGACAAGTTCACTAGGAAGAAGAAGAAGAAGAAGAAGCCACAGAAGTCATCTTATCTTTGGGTTTTCTGTCTTTGTCTGACATTGTACTAAGTGACGAATCTATACAGAATAAGTTGTTGGGTTTCTCCCTTGTGGTTTCCCTGGATAAAATTCTTTGTCTCTCTTTTGTGTTGTGCTTGTCTATCTTTCAATGATCCTAGTGCATTAGAATAAAGATCTCACATATTTGAATTAAAGTGTAAACTCTAACACGATGTACCATGCTGCTCTTCGACATAGTCAATTTATGCGTGGTTATTTTGCACCTTCTACTACACAACCTTTGTCAGTCAATACGAGACACACTACCTTATGTATACAACAAACTTATAATGCTCGTTAACCCCCACCACAACAAACGTATGCCATCGGAATAAAGCATCAGTTTCAATAACGACACACCCACCACAATTTACAAGTACCATATTCTATAAGGCCATTTTGGGATTTGCTTTAATCGTAGCTATTGCATTGTTTACAATTCAACATTTTGGTTGTTCGCGTTTGATTGTGTCATATCTTCATACTTTTTTTAGATAGAGTTTATCGTTGGATGAACTGCATTGTCGATATTGATCCCAAGAAAAAAACTATAGGGACAGCTAGCTCGTGAATGGCCAACCATCTAACTGTAAAAATTGGATAAGTTCTATTTGTAGTCATCATTAGTGCCTCCTAAAAAGATCTAGTAAATTCATCAAGTTGCTCTAACGGATTGAAACGGCCAATTACTAATGGAACCACCTTGGTTTGCAAAGGAGCTGCTAGTTTGAGCAGTAACAGAGGGCATTTACTTTTTACTCATCTTCTTAGTTAACCACAAATGTTGGCTATCTTGCAAACTCCTCTTGTGCCAATGGTTTTAGGAAATCACCACATGGTTTTGAAAATTAGTAGATAGTATTAGCACATGGTTTCCCTTCCAACACAACGTTTTTGGCACTTTATTCATGAGTTCAACTACCATCGCACATTCACCAAGGGAAAATATTTTATTTGTGGATAAGGTTTTTAAATAGCACAACTTCCTATGGCACACTTGCATGGATAATTATCATTATTTTGCCGAGTCAAAAGGTTGTGGTAGTTGTCAAAACCCTAGGTTTTGGACCCATCATTTATGATTTTGACTATAACTAGTGGAGCAATCATTTTTGGAGTTTTATTGTATCATTCATGTATTGTTCTACCTATTTTAATTTTTAGTCGTGTGCCCCCTTCTCTTGGGTAAGTTGTTAGGGTCCACTATGTCACGAGGAAGATTAATTATTTTCTATTGTGGAGGTCGTTAGTCTCTCTTCCTATATAAGAGACCCTGATCTAATTGTAGAAGTTGTTAAAACTTGTGGAGAAGAAATTCTTTTTGCTACTTGCTTGGTTCTTAAGATTTGAAGCTTATGGGTGTTTATTGAAGAAGTTTATTTGAAGATTGGTGCTTGATGTTATAATCATGGATTATCTTCAATTGTTGGTCTTGTGTTGTAAGTGGGTAAACTATTTACCTTTAATTTAGAAATTTTGACATTTGATTACTAATTTACTATTAGTTAGCATACAATCTACTCTTGATGTGCGTTACTTCTGGTGTTTCTCTTGGCAGCTTTCTTGTATGCAGGGTCATTGAAAATCACAACTCTTGGATTCCTCTTTTGGAAAGATTGTTGAAGTTGATTCAGCTATCAAAGACTAGAGTAGGGTTTGAGCACTTCAACCCCTCCTACTCTTTGATCATCAACTTTTCTCTAACTTCCATTAGACCCCATTTGCCCATTCCAGAGAAATTAGACACTAGTCACGATTTCATAAGCCACTAAAGATTTTAATCCATCTTTGATTTCACCTTAAATCTCAGCAATTTAGTTTGCTTTTAGAAGTTTAATCAATCCTTATATGCTGCAAGTTCATATTTTATGCAATTTAGTCCTTTTATTTATTTAATTTCTGGTCTAAAACAAAACAAAAAAAATCAATTTATAAAGACAAATAATTCAATTTAATTTCTGCTCTAAAACAAAAAAATAATTCAATTTAAGGGCAAAAATTTATTTTCAGAATTTTCCATGTGCTTTAAACCTAGATCATTTATCACTTCTAAGTTCTAGTTCTTGTGTAATTGTGGACTATAACTTGCTGCTGTTATAAACCACATAATTGACTTAAATAATACATCTTTTGGGTTTATTAAGAACAATTTAATTGCTTCTATAATGCTGGAAATTATCTCAGTTTAAATGCTTTGTTATATGACAAAACCACCTTTAGAAGAAAAGCTTAATTTGGTTATTTGAAGCACATTTTCATGAGATTTAATTTCAGATTTGATATGCAATTGTTTCTTATGCTTTAAAATCAAATTTCACTTTCACAAATTTTGAAGGTCGAGCTGCTTTGTTATATGACAAAACCACCTTTAGAAGAAAAGCTTAATTTGGTTATTTGAAGCACATTTCCATGAGATTTAATTTCAGATTTGACATGCAATTGTTTCTTATGCTTTAAAATCAAATTTCACTTTCACAAATTTTGAAGGTCGAAAGCATTTTTTAATTGTTGACTGCAAGTAATCAATTCCCTTCAAGTCATACCAGCAATTGCGTTTTGCACTTTAGATCTAAGAATTTCATCGGAGTAATTTATTTTTGGTTAATTTCATATTCCCATTCTGTTAATACTTCACATTTATGTCTAAATTCTGGCAATATTGTTTTGCTTTTAATCCATTTCACTCATAAATCTTTCTAAGGATTTTAAGCAATATTATTAATTCAACATGCTATTTCTGATCTGGAAATTCAAATGTTGTTAATTAATATTCAGTCTTTTACTTTGCACATTCAAAGCACAATAAATCTTAAATCTGAATTTGACAACTTGATTCATTGCTTTAGCTAGTTTACATCCTATCGTTTACTAATCCAGGAGTTAAAACAATTCAACTATAATAAATCTATTCATGTTTTGAAGATCTATTTTCAATTGGTCATTATAGCCTTTTGTTCATTTTGTAACAAATCTGGAATTTAAGTTCAAGTTCTTCGTGAACAAATCTTTTAATTACTAATTTTACTGAAGCACTTGAATAGTTAATTTAAATTCTAGCATTTGTTCAACTTTATCCACATATCTAAATCACTCATAGTTGATTTTACAACTTAGCTTTAAGAGTTGTCTTTTGGGAACTAACACTTTAAAACATACACTCCAAGTAATCTCCCCTTAAAATAATTCTTTGAAGCTTAGTTGGTTAGGGAATCCCCCTAGTGTTGGATCTCATCCAAGCATTAAAGTGGAGAAGTTATTGCAGAGGTGACAATAGCAACACTTCTAGAGTTTCCCTCAACTAAACCCTAGTGAAGACCTTGCACTTTAGGGGTGCTAGTTTGTGTGGAAACATGCCTTTCATGTTGATTTTTCTGAGCAGCATCGAGAGCCATTCTCTTAGGAGAATGGACACCTGGTCCGAGACCAAGGTGTGGAACCAGTTCAGCACTGGGGGACTCAACCTAGAGTTGAGTGACCATTCTATTGAATGGGGATATCTAGTCCAGGACCAAGATATGGAACCAGTCTAGCACTGGGGGACTCAACCTTGAGTTGAGTGACCATTCTGTTGAATGGTGACATCTAGTCCAGGACCAGGATGTGGAACCAGTCTAGTATTGGGGGACTCAGCCTAGAGCTAAGTGGCCATTCTTTGAATGGAGGCACCTGGTTAGTTACCAGGAACTTAACCTAGTCCGGGACTAGGGGCTCATCCCAGGGCTGAGGGCCATTCTCCGGGAGAATGGAGGCGCTTGGTCTATTACCAAGTATTTGACCTTGTGTCAAATTATGCAACCTATGGCTGAGACACCTGGTCTGTTACCAAGATGACACTATAAACCCTAGACTGGGTCTAGGCATGTGTGACANGGGATGAAGGACCACCTTGACCACTTGTTTTGACCACAGGGCACTTGAAGAAGGCTAAAGCAAAAGTCTAAAATACATAAGGACCCTTAGTACCACTAAGATGTCAAAGTGAAAGTGCAAAAAGACCTTTAGTACCACTAAAGGTAAAAGTCAAAGTGATAAAAAAATAAAATATTAATATTTTGTTCTTTTGAGTTTTGGTCCACTTACAGGTGACTCAAAGGCTATAAAAGAAGATCAATCCATTTCATTATTACACACTTGCTCTTAGAGGTGCAGCTACTCCAACAGAAGAATTTGTTGGTTATTAAAGAGAAAGAAGTTTTTGTTGCCTAGCATGGATGAGTCTAGCTAGGGCATCCACATTTGTCTTTTGATCAAACCCTAAACTAGGGTTTCATCACTATTTTTGCAACATCTTTATGTCTTAGGGTTTTACCCTAATCCCACCAACAAAAGCACTCTCTCCTCATGGCAACAGTCTCATTTTCTCACGGGCAGGTGTCTTGGTTTCACGGCTTGCTCTCCTCCTTCACAGGGCAGCTCCTCTACCACACGGGCAAGGTGCCCTTTCTTCACGAGCAGCGCTTCCTTGCCTCCGAGCTGCTACAGCAGCCTCAGGGCTGCCTGCAAGTGCCCACAAGCTGCTACAACAGGCTCAAGGTAGCCTACTAGGGCCTCCAACCAGCAGCAAACAGGCCCGAAACTATTTCAGGCAGGACACCAGCCCTCGGGCCAGCAGCAGAGAGACCCGACAGGGCTCGAGAAGCAATAGGGTAGCCCAACAAACCTTCGGGCAGCAGCAAAATAGGCTCGGGCAGGCCTAACAAGGTCCGGGCAAAGAAGAACAAGCCTCCGAGCAGCTTGGGCAGGGTCTCGAGCAGAAGATAAAGGCTCGGGCAGCTCAACAGGAAATCCGGGCAGGAAAAAGAAATTTCGAGTAGGCTATGAAAGAGAAAATCCGAGCAGATCTGGATTTGGGCAACTGGAAAGAATTAGGGCTTGAAGCCCTAGTTTGAATTTTTCTGTGCAAAAGTTTATCTTCTATAATTGTGGATCTATGGTACAAACCCAATTAGGGTTTGAGAATTCTTGAAGAACTTAGTCATCTCATTTACGAGATGAATTACTAATGTTTTGGGGGTTTTTGGGATTTTTGTCCTTTAAAGGTTTCCCCAGTGAAAAACTCTCATGTGCAGTGTGCTGATGTGTTGATGTGATATACTACACTTGTCATTTGCTTTATGTTAGTCTGCAAATTTTAAAAGTTTTCATGCTAATGCTAAAATTCAACATGGTATTAGAGCTTAGCATGTGAAGACCCAATAAGAAGAAATTGTTGTTGTCTTCCTAGAACTTGGGATATTTTGCAGACTTTGCATTTGACTAAGTGGCAGAGATGGTCGTCAACGTCTTCAGACCGAAAGAGAAGCTTCAAGGTTCAGCTAACTAAAACTCCTCGAAAGCTAGGCTTACAGCTATTCTAGAAGAAAATGACCTTGAAGACATTGTGTTCAATGTTAGTAAAGAGCCAACATCCAATTCTGGCAAACTTGCTTACAAGAAGAAGCAAGCTAAGGCTAGAAGGATCATCTATGATTCTGTCAAAGAAACTGTGATGCCCAACATCACAGCATGAAAGACTGCCAAAGAATGCTTTGACACCTTGGCTAACTTGCATGAGAAGAAGGCTCCCAGTCAAAAGAGAGTCTTGAAGAAAAGACTCTGAACATTGAAGATGAACAAGGATGAAGGGGTTGGTCCCTTCTTCACACAGATTGCACAGGTAAGAGATCAACTTATTGCTATTGGTATTGTTGTTGATGACAATGACCTTATGCAAACTGTGGTCGATGGTCTCCCAAGCTCTTGGGAAACATTCCTGGCATCTGTCAGTGGACATGAGAATCAACCAAACTTCGAAAGACTTTGGCATGATTGCTTGGAAGAAGAGGAAAGGACTTCAGGCAAGGCAACTAAGGAAACCTTGCACTTTCAGGAAAGACAAAGAAGTTCAAGAAGCCCTCCTCTCAACAAAAGAAAGGAAAGAAACCTCAAGGTAAGTTCTCTGATGTTTCAAAAGTGGAATGTTATAATTGCCACAAGTTTGGGCACTTTGCCAGGGATTGCAGGCAGACCAAGAAGAAATTCAAAAGAAGATTTCAAGCGTCAGCTGCAGAAGAAGAAGAAGAAGAAAAACACCAGGGCTAACAAAGAAGACGAACCTAGAAGAGAGTACTATCTGATCTCCGCTCTCTCTGGATCCATCATAGACAGTGCTACCTCTTGGTTGGTGGATAGTGGTGCCTCCACACAACATATGACGGGTAACCGTGGAGCTCTCACCAGTTATAGAAACAAGAAGTTCACTACTCAGGTCGAACTCGGAGATGACTCCACTTACAAGATTGAAGGAGTTGGCTCAATTTCACTTCAACTTGATTCAGGTACGGTTTTACATATTGATGATGTCTTATATGTTCCTAGTTTGAAGAAGAATCTTCTATCTATTGTTGGCTTAGAGGACAAGGACTACAGAGTCCTTTTCATGGACAAGAAGGTCGTTCTATGGGAGAATGATGAAAAGCTAAGCTCAGTTGTACAGATTGGGGTTCGAGAGGGAGGCCTTTACAAGGCTTCCAAAGATTCCACTCATGCTTTGGTACATCATACAGTTGATCCATGTGAGTTGTGGCATAGAAGGTTTGGACACCTTCACTACACAATTCTTCCAGGCTTGCAGAAGATGGTCACAGGTATGCCAAAGGTATCTCCAAAAAAAGATGGAATTTGCAAAGGATGTGCTCTAGGTAACAACACTAAGAAATCCTTTCCCATAAGCAAGAATAGATCTAAAGGCATTTTAGATTTGATTCACTCTGACATTTGTGGGCCTATGTCCTTACCCTCTTTGAGTAAGTGTTTATATTATGTCTTAATCATGGATGATCACTCTCGGAAGTCGTGGATTTACTTCCTCAAGGCCAAAAGTGAAACTTTTGATAGGTTCAAAGAGTTCAAGGCTCTGATTGAAAATCAGACTGGCAGACACATCTGTATCTTGAGATCAAATAACGAAGGTGAGTATGAATCTAATGAGTTTGATGATTTTTGTCGAGAAGCAGGAATCAAGAAAGAGCTGACAGTACCGTACAACCTTCGACAGAATGGGGTTGCAAAAAGGAAGAACAGAACGATCTGTGAAGCTGCTAAAGCCATGCTTACCGATCTAGATCTTCCTTTATCCTTATGGGATGAAGTTGCAGGAATTGTTGTGTATATCCATAACAGAAGCCCTCACGCTATCTTGGGGGAGAAGACTCCAGAAGAAGTCTTCACCAGAAAGAAACCTACAGTTGACCACATGAGGATATTTGGCACTCCGATCTACATTCATGTGCCAAAGGAAAAGAGGGCCAAGCTAGAGCCTTCCGGTAAGGAAGGTATATTTGTCGGTTACAGTGACAACTTGAAGGCCTACCGCATCTATGTACTTGGACAGAGGTACATTGAAGTCAGCAGAGATGTGATCTTCCATGAGGAAGCTGTGTTTCGTCAAACACAAGAGCTTTCAAAGGAAGATGAAGTACCTCCCCTTGAGTTTCCAAATTCAGAAGTTCAGAGGGAGGAAGAGGAATTTGAGGATCAAATTCAGATGCACCTGAGGACACTGAAAGTCCACCAGAAGAACTACTTGAAGTTCCTCCTTCCAAAAGGAGACCTGCTTGGTACCGAGAAACGATACAAGAAGCCGAGAAGCATAGAGCTCCTCCGGGGACTTTCAGAGAAAGCATAAGACTACAGAAGTACTCTGGTCTTATGAGCCAGCTCATCAGTGCAGAACCTTCCTCATATGAAGAAGCAGCAAGTCAATAGGTATGGGTTGCTGCCATGATTGAAGAGTACAGTTCAATCATGAAGAATGATGTGTGGGAAGTTGTTCCCAGACCAACAGGAAAGTCAATGGTGACATCCAGATGGCTTTACAAAATCAAGCATGCTGCTGATGGCAGTGTGGAGAAGTATAAAGCCAGATCCGTAGCTCGTGGCTTCACTCAAAAAGAAGGAAGCGACTATGATGAGACATTTGCTCCTGTTGCCAGGTATAGTACCATTAGAACCATCATTTCTCTTGTTGCAGTACTCGGATGGAAGTTACATCAGATGGATGTAAAGACAGCCTTCCTCAATGGCAAGATTGAGGAGGAAGTCTATATTGAACAACCTGAAGGATTTGTGACTCGTGGGAATAAGACCCATGTGTGTAAACTGAAGAAACCCTTGTATGGACTGAAACAGGCTCCGAGAGTCTGGTATGCAAGGATGGATGGATTTCTCCACAGCTTGGGGTTTTCCAAAAGTACACTGTACAGCTGACTCTAACTTGTACTTTAAGGTTGTTCATAATCATGTCTTGATCCTTGTTCTATATGTAGATGACTTGTTTCTTATAGGTGATGAACAGTTGATAGAACATTGTAAGAGGGAGCTTACCTCTGAATTTGAGATGAAGGATCTCGGTTTGATGCATTATTTCCTTGGCTTAGAGGTCTAGCAAAAGCCAAGCGAGATTTTCTTAACACAAGGAAAATATGCAGTGGACATCTTGCAAAGATTTGGGATGCAGGACTGCAAGTCCATGAGCGTACCCATGACTACCAACTTGACAAAGTTGTGTGACTCAGCCACCAGTTCACAAAGTGTGGACTCCATTCTGTACAGACAGTTTATTGGATCCTTGATGTATCTCATGCATACGAGACCAAACATCTATTACACAGTAAATGCTTTGAGTCAGTTCATGTCTGATCCGAAGCACATACAGGTAGTTGCTAAACACGTACTCAGATATGTGCAAGGTACTATCACTTACGGGCTCAGGTATACTTCCAGCAGTGGAGTATTATTATCGGGATATGCTTATTCAGATTGGGTCGGCAGTGCAGTAGACCGAAAAAGCACCTCTGGTTACTGCTTCAGTATGGGATCTGCAATGATCTCTTGGTCCAGCAGTAAGCAGGGTTCCATAGGTGAGAGTACAACTGAGGTAGAGTATATTGCTGCAAGCAATGCCTGTAAGGAAGCAGTTTGGCTCAAAAAACTTCTATTTAATATGTTCGATGGAAAGCTTAACTCAACAATCATCCATTGCGATAATCAAAGTTGCATTAAGCTTTCAGAGAACTCGATGTTTCATGATAGATTGAAACACACTAAAATGAAGTATCATTTCATCAGAGACCTAGTGCAAAGAGGTGCTCTGAACTTGCAATACATTCATACGGATGAACAGATCGCAGATATCTTGACCAAGCCTCTGACAACAACAAAGTTCGTGTACTTTCGTGACAAGCTTGGCATGGCAGAGAATGTCTGTCTCACTGAGAGGGAGTGTTAATTTTTCTGAGCAGAATCGAGAGCCATTCTCATAGGAGAATGGAGACACCTGGTCTGGGACCAAGGTGTGGAACCAATTCAGCACTGGGGGACTCAACATAGAGTTGAGTGACCATTCTATTGAATTGGGATATCTGGTTCGAGACCAAGATATGGAACCAGTCTAGCACTGGGGGACTCAACCTTGAGTTGAGTGACCATTCTGTTGAATGGTGACATCTAGTCCAGGACCAGGATGTAGAACCAATCTAGTACTGGGGGACTCAGCCTAGAGTTGAGTGGCCATTCTTTGGATGGAGGCACCTAGTCAGTTACCAGGAACTTAACCTAGTCCGAGACTAGGGGCTTAGCCCGGGGCTGAGGGCCATTCTCCGGGAGAATGTAGGCGCTTGGTCTGTTACCAAGTATTTGACCTTGAGTCAAATTATGCAGCCTATGGCTGACACACCTGGTTTGTTACCGAGATGACACTATAAGCCCTAGACCAAGTCTAGGCATGTGTGACACTCTGACCCTTGATCAATGGGATTTGTGATCTTCTTCAAGGCTTAGCTACCCTTGGTTAAGACACCTTAGTATCTAATCTTGGTGTCACACAGAGTACGAGATAAAAGCATTAGTAATTCTCTCTGTTTATGATGATGTACTTTGAGTGGGGATGAAGGACCACCTTGACCACTTGTTTTGACCACAAGGCACTTGAAGAAGGCTAAAGCAGAAGTCTAAAATACATAAGGACCCTTAGTACCACTAAGGTGTCAAAGTGAAAGTGCAAAAAGACCTTTAGTACCACTAAAGGTAAAAGTCAAAGTGATAAAAGAATAAAATATTAATATTTTGTTCTTTTGAGTTTCGGTGCACTTACAGGTGACTCAAAGGCTATAAAAGAAGATCAATCCATTTCATGATTACACACACTTGCTCTTGTATGCCCTAGCATGGATGAGTCACATTATTACAATAGAATTTGTTGGTTATTGAAGAGAAGGAAGTTTTTGTGTATGCCCTAGCATGGATGCGTCTAGCTAGGGCATCCACATTTGTCTTTTGATCAAACCCTGAACTAGGGTTTCATCACTATATTTGCAGCATCTTTATGTCTTAGGGTTTTACTCTAAACCCACTAGCAGAAGCACTCTCTCCTCACGGCAGCCTTCTCATTTCCTCATGGGCAAGTGTCTTGGTTTCACAAGCAGCCCCTCTTCCTCACGAGCTGCCCTCCTCCTTCACCGGGCAGCTCCTCTACCACACGGAGAGGGTGCCCTTTCTTCACAGGCAACCCTTCCTTGCCTCCGAGCTGCTACAGCAGCCTCAGGGCTGCCTGCAAGTGCCCACGAGATGCTACAGCAGACTCGGGGCAGCCTGCTAGGGCCTCCAACCACTAGCAAACAGGCCCAGAACTATTTCGGGCAAGCCACCAGCCCTCGGGCCAGCAGCAAAGAGACCCGACAAGGCTCGTGCAGCCCGGCAGATCTTCGGGCAACAGCAAAATAGGATCGGGTGGGCCTAACAAGGTCCAAGCAGAGAAGAACAGGCCTCCGGACAGCTTGGGCAAGGTCTCGGGCAGAAGATAAAGGCTCGGGTAGCTCAACAGGAAATCCGGGTAAAGGCAAAAGAAATTTCAGGCAGGCTGTGAAAGAGTAAATCGAGGCAGATCTGGATTTTGGACAGCTGGAAAGAATTAGGGCTTGAAGCCCTAGTTTGAATTTTTCTGTGTAAAAGTTTATCTTCTGTAATTGTGGATCTGTGGTACAAACCCAATTAGGGTTTGAGAATTCTTGAAGAACTCAGTCATCTCATTTACGAGATGAATAACTAATACTTTTGGGGTTTTCGTCCTTTAAAGGTTTCCCCAGTGAAAAACTCTTGTGTTCAGTGTGTTGATGTGTTGATGTGATTTACTACACTTGTCATTTGTTTTATGTTAGTCTGCAAATTTTAAAAGTATTCATGCTAATGCTAAAATTCAACATTTCATACACTAAATGTGCTAAGCATGTTGAATTCGATGATGATATCAAAGTTGCCTAGGAGCGACCACCTCCAATGCCCATACTATCGAGTTACTAATGTTACCCCTCAAATTGTATCAGGGTATTTGCCACACCATCAGAGTTGATCATGTTACATATCCTTTTTTTAACAAAAATGCGAGCCAAGTGACCCATGATCAATGGTGCCTTTATGACTTAAGAGGGGTGCTTGGTTGTATGATGAACCAAATGTGATGTTGGTGTATCAGTTGTATCTTCCACTAGACTATGTATGATGAACTATGTAGTGTGTTTTTTACTTAGGGTGGTTATCTAGATTCTAGACCCTTGCGGTTGTCATGGCAGGTCCCTATAGGTTCTATGTCTAGGCTAGTCCTACCCTTATGACTTGTTCTAACCATTCTCTATAGATTATTTATGATCAAGGTGAGCGTGGGGGGTTTGGGGATGGGTCTACTGGGACACATGACTTAGAGTTCCCCTAGTTTTTTTTACTTTACCTTTTGTAAAAGTTGTGATATGTTATTGTAAAGTTTATACACCTAAAGCACACTTGCCCTTTAGTCATCAGCATGGATTTATGTACAAGTTCCCCTAAGTTTTTTCGCATTACCTTTTGTAAAAGTTGTGCATGTTATTGTAAAGGTTATACACCTAGAGCACACTTCCCCTTTAGTCATCAGCATGGATTTAGGTATGTATATCACTTTTTGGCCTAGGTGGTGACTTCCTAGCACTTTGGTTGACATTTGGCATGATGGGGTTGATTGGCACTTTTTGCCTAGATGTTTTGTCCCACATCACATGGTTTCTAGATTTTTTGACAGAGTCATCCTATGATGGAGGATCCCAGGATATCTATAGGTGTTCGACTACATATTTGACTGGTTCGTGAGATTCCATTTTCCCACCCAAATGATACCATTTATTCAAGGAATGGTATAGTGGCATGGCACTATTAGCAAGTTGATGGATTTTATTGATGACATTTCTAGGGGGTGACTATAGATATTTCTTATATAAGCATTACAACCCCAAATGAGTGCAACCAATTAATAGACGCCATTTTGAGGGTCTATTATACATGTTAACTTCTACATTACTCATAGGTGGAGTGCTCCTCTTATTATACACTCTAATGATGATATGCTCAATTTCATGAAAAACAATGCAATTGAGCCACATTAAATCCTCAATTTCTCTAACACCCTCAAAGATTTTTGCATGCTATCACTTGGAGATGGTGGGTTGGTCTTAAGAGGGGCTAGATCCATGGAATGCCCCCTTGAAATGGCTCTCATATGATCTGTTTATTCCATTTATTGATCCTCCTGGTCATTGAAAGAGGTTACTCTATGTCTTGATGATGAGGACGCCTTCGTGAGTTGGCAAATGGTTATGGGACACATCTATAATATTGATTAACCTCCTATACTACGAGTCAACCACCAACACAAACATCTATGTTTTTACCCCACGATTTGACTCTTTGAGAGGAGCATGTCTCCTTTGCCATCCACACATCCCACTTAACACATGGCCATATTTTCTTGTTGGCAGCAATTTGAGGCATCTATGTATTTGGGCCATCTTCTCAGTCTCCATGTTTGACTACACCTCACATGTAATGCAGAGGTTACTTTGTGGACGCATCTAACCAACCTCTAGTGGAGTGCACCTCTTGGGAGACTCATTTTGATTATTTTATTCACCTTTGACACAGTCTATATGCATTTAAAGGAGAGTGCACTACTACGATTGAAGTCATATCGTCTTATCTTGTACATGTGGAAGATCCACCATTTATAATATTTGTTTGACTTGTAAACTTTAGGAGGTTAGAGAATATTACATTGTTTATTGATACCTATAATAGATCTAAGGGATTATTATTATTTTATTGTGGAGGTCATTGAGCTCAATCCTATATATTTGAAGCTCATCCACTTGTAATGGTTGTTAAAAGTGAGCATACTCTTTGGGAATACTATTGTTTAATCTCGCTTCTGTGTTGATGAATGAATAAAGGAGTTTCTTCTTGCATGTGAGGCAATTTGGTGAACATTATGGATGGAATGGTTGTACTGCTTGCGAATGAAAAGGCATATGGTTCAAATCCAAGGTGTAATATCATCATTGAAGTTAAATATGTGTGAAAAATCCTCTCTCCCTATCTTACTTGTTATTTATGAATGGAAACGATCTTAGTATTGCTATAGAAAACAGTTTTCTTGCTTGGTGAAATTTCCTAATTAAATAATAAATAACCTCTTGAATCTAGACTTGGAAGTAGATCTTAGGACTTTTTACTTTTGTAAATCCTTTAAATATATTTTCCAACGAATTTGAAGTTTGAATGATAGACCTATTACCACCCAGTTTACACAAGAAAGATTGCAAGGACAGAAGATGACAAAGACCAAGAGAGTTGCAGTTCCAAGGCTTATCCAAAGCACTCTTCTTCTTCTTCTTCTTCTTCTTCTTCTTATCTTTTTGCCCATGGTCAAAGATGATAATTGTAAAGTAACATGACATATATAGTACATGTGTAAAAGGGCTAGCCCAACTATGACATTTATGGTAAACGGTGCTCGAGAGTGTTTTTCACTCAATCATTCCTCCAAAGCCATGAGCATCCTTATTACATCTGCCATAAACTGGTGTTCTTAGCCCATAGTTTCTTTGTAATGCATTACTTGTGTCACCATGTTTTTCTTGTTTTAGATGTCATTTTAGCTCCCTTGGGGGGTAAACGTTATAAAATTCTGTTAGAATGATTAAAGGGGGTATCAAACACCTAATATGTTGATTTTTCTGAGCAGCATCGAGAGCCATTCTCTTAGGAGAATGGGGACACCTGGTCCGAGACCACGGTGTGGACTCAACCTAGAGTTGAGTGATTATTCTGTTGAGTCATGATATCTGTTGAGTTGAGTGATCATTCTGTTGAGTGATCATTTACGAGATGAACTACTAATGTGTTTGGGGTTTTTGTCCTTTAAAGGTTTCCCCAGTGAAAAATCTTGTGTTCAATGTGTTGATGTGACTAATGTTGTTTACTGCACTTGTCATTTGTTTATGTTAATATGCAAATTTTAAAAGTATTCATGCTAATGCTAAAAATTCAACATAATAGACCCCTTTATCTCCCTTCCTGAGGCCTAGCACACCTTCTATAGGAAAAATACCACGAGTTTTGCAATCTAGAGACAATCATCCATGATTTAGGGTGGTAGGTGAAAGGGAATATTCCCTTTTAAGTGGGTGCACTTCCTAGTCTAGTAATTAACTACAAAGGTGTCATATTGAGCTCCAGATTGCTCCAGTTGTGATTGGGATGTCCCCTACTTGTCCCCAAAGGTGGCGCAAGAGATCCTAGTTAGATCCTAAAGGTGGCACCTTGAGCTGTAGTTAGCTCCTAGAGGTGGCACTCAAGCTCATGCATGAAGGATGACACTTACACTATCATATATTTTTCAAGAGCTTGCATGAGAGCTTGGAATTGTTCTTTTGTCCTTTTAGATTTCCATTCTTAACCTCCGACAAATGTGAATGATCACTAGCAAGATGTGCACGGTCATCAAAATGATGTCAATTTGTACCTTAAGCATATCCTAGATACATGTGTGTTGTTAATGTTGTCAACTTCGGTGTTGTCAATTTCTTTTCCTCCCTTGTTGCTCTTGGTCCCTGTCATCTTGCCTTACTTGTCTTGGGATCAAAATCTCTACTTTGATACCACTTGTAGCATACCTATATGCAAAAATGGCTCATAACTCCCACAAATCTATATAGGAACTGAAATAAAGCAGAGATATAGTAGATGTAAATCCCAAAATATTAGAATATCAAGCCAAAAACATAAGAATATTGGGGGTATCTAAACATCCATGCAAATTGCACCTGCAGACCCGAATATGCGGAGGAAGAGCTCTCCAAAAATATTTCGTTGAATAGACAATTGAAATAACAAAAATTACAAAATAGAGGGGGAGTGCACCTAGGTACAAAAGAGAGAGAAACCCTAACTTGAGGCTCCAGATACCTTTTAACTATCAAGGGATACTGAGCCATACTACATTGATTTATAAAGACTTACCACAAAACATTATCACAAAAGTATAAGCTATTTACAAAATAGCTTGTGGGAATTGTATTTACATGATGAAAATGTTGTGCTTGCGTACACAACAAAGTAAGGCCTTGCAAGACCAACTTTGAGAAGGTTTGACCTTTTAGGACCATTCCAATAAGGCATTGCAGGACCAACTTTGAGAAGGTTTAACCTTTTAGGGCCATTCAAAACCTTTTAAGACCAACTTTAAAATGGGTTGATCCTGCTAGTCAATACTTAAGGCCTTCCAGGACCAACTCTGAAAAGGGTTGATCCCACTTTCAGTAACATATCATGCACTGTTCTTCTTCAATAATCTTTAACATGCATCTAATACATCCTCTTGGTCCATGTTGGTTGACTTTGTATCTTGTCACCAGAAAATTTGACTGTGCAATGTCCAAATGCTAACAGTTGTTTGCTTTCTGAAAACCTCATTCTAGTCTATTTCGCCTTTATTTTTCATCATGTGTGGTACATTTCATATATCCAGCAATCATAAACATTATTTTGTAAAAAAGAGAATTCAGAATATTTTCTGCAGGGAAGGACTCTCCATTTGAAAAAAAAATCTTGCATTTCACGGTAGGCTACCTGCCTTGTGAGCATCTGTCTTCATGGATTGATTTTCATTTTAATGGAATCACTGTTTGTTTTTTGCCATTTCATTAATGCCAAAAGACAATTGGTGCTTTAGTTATGACTTTGACGGCAGCTTCTGTTTTTTTTTTGAGAAATACTTCTTATATTTACAATCATACCCACTCAGGTATTTGAACCCGGGTCTCCACGTTAATACAAGCCCAATCACCTCGCTGCTTGCCAATAGACCACATTCATGTGGGTAACTTTGATGGCAGCTTATATGGAAGGTTGTTCTACAAACAAAATGCAAACACAAAAATTATATTGGAAAGTTTTGACATAGGACTCAAGCTGTAAAGAACCATGATTTGCTACTCAAACTGAGATCAAAGCTATACTAGCATTTTGAAATTGAAACCAAAAACAAAAGGATGAAACTGTATCAGATGTCTTAGCTAATTTGAGACTAAGAAATTCCTTTAAAGCTTGACTGTGGTTTGAACAATTTACTGCAGATGTTGAGGAAAGCTAATTCTTTGTAGGCCATTGATCCCTCTCTTTAGTTGTTAGAATATTTAATGTTGATTTTTGTAGAGATGTGCATAAAAACAAAAGTGATTTATGTGCTTTCAAAGTAATAGAAAAAATTAAAAAGAAATGTACATACAAGAAAAGCTATTATTATTTATAGCTATTTTAAGATAGTATAGTCTGTTTTAGGAAAAGCTGGAGACCTATCTGTATCATTAGTTACTGTATCTGGATTCTGAACCAATTGTGCATTATAAATATATATTATTTTGCAGTACAACAACAGGAAACGTCTGTGAGATTCTTCATTTAATCACATGCCTTATTTCATGCATGTGTGCTCTGGTAAATCTAAGAATGTATCAGAGCCACCACCGAGCTTGGAGTCTATACTACGAAGTTTGATTTGAGGTGGGTTGTAAGCTACATGTTGGAGGGCACACCAGACTAGATGGATTCAAAAGTCCAAAGACAAACTGTCCAAGATGCTGCTCATATCTTCATCTTTATACATTTTTTTCTGTGAAATTTAAAATGATTTTAGGGCGCAGATCCAGTTATTCTTCTTATTCCAGATTTAGCAATTGTTAGATCAGATTCAGCTTGTCCCAAAATTACAACTCAGCTCTGACTTCGATTGGAACCAGTCATTGACTCGATAAACAACTTAGCCAAATAAAAATACATAAAATATTCAAATTCTATTTGTATATGTGTGTGTGTTACATCAATGGAAAGCAAATCAATTAGACACCAGGTATGCATGGTTTTCTTATTGATATTGCATGTAAGGATGCAAATAGGCAAAAGTTCAAAACTTCATCGAGACACATAAACTATAAGTTGGGAGATACATAAAATTAAATTTCTGAGACAGAATACATAAACAATACGGCTCTAAATGGCCTCTAGAGTCCAAAAATCATGAAACTGCAATCTGAAATGTTGAGATCACTGGAGATAACATTAGGTCAAACGCCTTTTAAAACATTTAATCTGGAGTCTAAAATCTGAATTTCGGTTCATTAGAAGACCTCGTCCAAGTTTAAAAATCTTAAGTTTGCTTTCTCTAAAAATGTCTAATATAACTGTGAAAGCACGTCATAATATTCCACTATGTAGGTATTCCCTGAGCAATGGTAAGACCAGGTCTTGAAAGGTCTTATCTAAGCTATCTCTACTCAGCAAAGGATCTTGATTCTTACCATTTAGGAGACATGACCTCATGCCCCATCTAAAAAATTCATGGAAGTAGTAAACTCAAAAACAAGCATTGACAACCTTCATGAAAGAATAGCAATTGTTCATTGTTCCTTCAGAATAAAACCACTTGAGTCAAGCAACAGCCAACAGAATGTTCTTTACAGACACCTCAGAAGATCGGCCAAGTGACAGACTGACTTGCCAATGTAGCAGTGGATAAAAATTAAAATACAGGACTTAGAATTGTTGGAGGTTGGGGAGGAACTTAAGGAAGCTACGTAAGAAAGATAAGATAATTTTATTAACGTCCAACAAAGGACCACAAAAGCAGAAAGATATACCACGCCACCTAATTATCGCCTAGCTAATCTAATGTCCCCTAAGATTGTGACCCCTCCTCTCTCCCTTTCTTAGAATGAAGGAAGGTAATGCCAAACTTAATGGGAAGCTTTATGGAAAATATACAAGATTGATCTGGACAAGCCTGGAAACCCAATCCCATCGGCCACCCTATCCACACATCTCACATTTCATTGTTTCTGCAGGGTTGCATCAGAGAAAGAGCAGGTCATATCCCCTTGACCAAACATTCTCTGGAATTATCCCTCCCCTGTATGAACTGCAGGTAAGTATGAGAAGAGCGATGGAGTAAGGATCCCAGCCCCACAAGCATGGTTGAAGGTAGAACCCACTAGACCAGCTAAAACAAGAGAGCTGAATCATCTGGGGCAATATTGGACCCGGAATGGAAGCTGTTAAGAAGCTATCGGCAAAGAATGAAGATTCTATCCATTATGGCATGGAGTTAGTGCAGGATAAGATTCAACAGGTGCTGCTTCTCCTCGAAAATCTAGATTTAAAATTTGAACTCCAGATGAAGACGTTGAGGACAACTCTGAGACTTCTAATAAGCACATTCGAGAGTTCAACAACAAATGAAACCCTGCTCATAAACAGCAGGTTACAGAACATTTCCACTGAGAAAGGGATAGAACAGTATATTAGGCGAGTCCATGGGGACTTAGCATCTCTGAATTCCATTATCCAACGATGGCTGGCTCACTCACTCCAGGGAACTCCTCTCGACTCTAACACTCAGCATTCCACTCGCAGAAAAGCCCAGTAAACATACTGAGACAGAGCCGTCACCTCCAACATCCAGATAAGAATGCTCTGCAGTCTGCAACAGGTCAATTTCATTTTCTTGATGTTATCAGTCATGTTGCCTATACTGTTAAATCCAGCAGGGCTGGAACCAGTATCAACAAGTTGTTTGTGTTTTTTCATTAAGTTAGACAGACTGATAGTTAAGTTATAACGAATGAAAAACTGTTTGAACGAGGCATGCTAGCCTCCTAGATATTTCTCGACAAGTATTCAAATATGAGATATGCAGTGAATTCCCATTTTTGCTCTGCATAGGTGAAAACTTTTAATATAAATCCTTCTTTTAGATAGGTGTACATATAAGTGCAATTCCCTAAATTTTTCTCAAAAGTTATAGGATTACAATTTTATACTTGCAAGTATGCTCTAAACCAGATATTCAGTTATTCTACACATCCAAATTCGTTATCATTGAATCCCAATCAGTTATTTTACCGCTTTAAATGCATACATAAACTTCTAAAGTAGTTAGATTTTCCTGTTGAGTTGCTCTTGGGCCGAAAATGCAACACATCAGAATTGAATTCGTTGCAGCTGGGTGAATGAGATCAACCCAACAATCAAAACACTGTATGTGACAAACAATCGGCAATTCACAGACAAGATATTTCAATTATAATCAATTGGGTATTGTGTAAAATTGTGATAAGTGAAAGATAAATACCACAAATCTTGATGGGGGCCTCCAGATCCAACAGGTTGGGCTGTTTCAGGAAAATGTCCTTGGAAACAATGCAGAGTTCACGGACCTCGTTCTCCGATAATTGAACCTGCTTGCCAGGCTTCGAGCCTCTCACCTCGAGTAACCTGTTGATAACATCGTCCAAAACCTCAGGTTCCATTCAATCCTTCTTTCAGAAATAATGCCCTCGTTCCTACGTTCTTTCCACTTCACTTTTTTTTAAGTGTTGCCCTCCCCTCCCGCTCTCCTGAGCTTTAAGCCTCTCAATTCCCAAAGAATTTAGTTGTCTAAAGAGAAAGCTGTCGTGAGAGAATATGAACTCCACTTTGGAATTTGTTTTGGGGAACAGCGATACTTTGCTGCTGACATGGCGCATACCTGTACTTTTTCATTTTTTAAATTCCATTAATGGTTGAATTTTGTGTATAAGTGGCATAGAGATTTTACATGGTGGAATTAATTCATGGATCAACAGCGTGGAAGGCCCTAGAACCTATATGCAATGAAAATTAGGCAACCTAACTTATATTGGAACCTATATGCTTGGACCTTTATTAAAACTTTAGGCAACCTAATTTATATTTGTAGCTTCGTTAAAACTTTTTACCATGTTGAAACAAGGTTGTCATTATTTAATGATAGTCTCATAGCTCTCTTTGTTGACAAGTTGTACTCTCACACCTTCCATAATTCATTTGTTCACAAGATGTACTTTATTCTACTTAAACAAAATGCCAAGTGAAAAAAAAAAACTTTTTTTACATGGATTTTATTCTCAAACAAAACTTAAAATGTAAAAACCTTTTTTTACAATAATGTATTGTCAAACAAAATCTCATCTTGCTTCTATCTTTACATTGAGCATCTTCAAGGAGTATAGAACCCAACAACTACATGTAAAATGGCACGTTCCATAGACAATTTTCAATGTATCCATGTTTTTATATGAGCCTGTCAATTATCAACTTTGCAAGAGTAAGAAGGAGCAAGCTCAAGGGGGATTTATGGATTTTACTTTTATGTGGAACATTGCCATGTGATTGTGGTTAAAGTAAAGTCTACAACAAAAAGAATTTTTTTTATGTAAACCATGGTTTAAGACTAGCTTCAGTTTTCCATCTCTAGCAAAATTTTGTCAAAAAGAGCATTGTGTAAATTGGCATAAACACTTATCTTAGCATTAGTATAAAAACATACAAGTTTTTAAAGCCTTTGATATATATTTAACCCAAAGCAATGTTGTTAGCTTGTAGGGTCCCAAAAGCTCAATATTGTTATGGGAGATTAGGCATTCTAATCTCCATTGGGACCTTCATTAGAGCTTCTATATAGGTTAAAGCGAGGTTGCCACTATTTCATAAATAATTCGACTCTTTCCATAATTCACGCCATATTCAACATATATTCAAACTATGTAAAGAGTACCTAAATTGAAATAACACTTCATTTTTTGGAGGGAACCATATATATTGTCCAAGTTCATTGTAAAATTTTACAATGATGATTGACCAGTGTTTATATACAAAGATAGTAAAGGAATGCATCACTTCACTGCTAACATTAATTGTTAATGACAATTATTTATTAATTTATTTTGGTATATTACAAGTCATCCTTACCTAAAATGCTTCATCCTTGACGCATTAGTAAGGATAATTGGCTTGATCTAAAATGCTCATTCTCTAAGGTAACCTCATCATTGAGAAGGTTCCTCCTCTTGATAAGGTACTTGACATTTCTTGAATGAAGGGTTTTGGTTTTGACTGCTAAGGTGCATCCACGTTCAAGTATTAACTTCCTTTCTTCGTCCAAAAGGGGTAGATATTGGACCAAACTTTTTTTTCAGACTTGAGACATGGAAAACATCATGTAATCCCCCCTTGTTTGGAAGATCTAGGACATAGGCTATGTGGCTTACCCTCCTCCAGATTTAGTAAGGATCATAAAACTTGGGTTCAAGCTTATGGTTTTTGTAATTCTTGAGCGAGTTTTTCTAGTATGGTTTGATTTGGACAGATGCTTGATCTCCTACCTCAAATTCGTGATCAAGTTCCTTCAAGTTGACTTGTTGCTTGATTTGATTCCTTTCCCTACTTGGGATGAGTCTTATGGATACAAAGGATTTCTTCGGAAGTAGCTAGATAGTTTTTCATAGCAAGAAACTTGAAATTAGTGACAACATATTCTTTTATTAATGGTGGTGGATAGCCATACAGGGCACAAAAGGGAGTCATTTTTGTTGAAGTGTGATACATAGTATTATACCACCATTTTGACAGATGTAGCACATTCTGCCATTGCAATTGATGATCATTCACAAAATCCCTCATGCACCCTTCAAGGCATTTATTTACCACTTTGGTGTGTCCATCTACGTATCGATGGTATGAAGTGCTCATGGTTCAGGTGGTCCCAACTTAAAGGAACATTTCCTTCCAAATTTGTTGGTAAACTCGGGATCCCTATCACTAAGGATAGCTTTGGGAAACTTACAGAGCCTATAGATATTTTTTACATAACTATCACTTACTTAATTGGATTTAGTTTTTTATGATATTCCAATTAAATTAGCATATTTGGTTAATTGGTCTACGATTACAAATTTGATGTCCTTCCCATCTAACGTGAGATGACACATGATAAAATCCATAAATGCTTTTGTCCATTTTTTATCTGGAATATGAAGGGGTTGAAGGAGAAGTGAAGGTGTGATTTATTCAAACTTTTGGCACTAAAAGGTGTCACATTCCACCATGCACTGCAGGTGTCGCCTTCTGCCACATATTTTTGGACACCGGTCTTCATTCCTTTCCAGAAGAAGGATTGTCATATATTGTAGTATGTTTTGAAAAATCCATCATGGCTTGTAGTTGAAGAATCGTGATTCTCTTTTAAGATTTGGATTTTGAACTTGGAAAAGTTGGGTAAATGTATTCTTCCTTTTTACCAAAGTATGTCATTCTATAAAGTAAAATTTGAGCATGTTGCATCGTTGCCTTCATCCTCCTCAATTAGCTTCCTTATATATGGACTTTTCACATACTCAAATTGAACATTTGAGATCCATTAGAGGGTGGCTACTAAAATAGAGCATAGTGTAGCATCCCATTCATCCTTCCTCGATAAGCCATTGACAACCAAATTTTCCTTGTCCTTCTTATAAAAATATCAAAGTAAAAACTTCGAATCCGTCCACTTGTTTTTGATCTTGATGATAGTCTCTTTTGGTGTAGGAAATATTTCAAATTGTTGTGATTCATTTTGAACAAAAAAAATGGATCCCATCAAGTATTCTTTCCATTTTATCAAGGCATGAATGATTATCAACATTTACTTATCATATGTATATTTTGCTTTCTCCCTCGGATTTGATCTTCAACTTTTTAAGGGAATGGGGAGATTGCCCTACATAAACACAACTCCAATTCATGTTCTTGAAGCATTGCATTTGAGAAAAAAAAATTGTGAAGTTCAAGGCAACCAAAACAGGAGTGGAAGACATTAAAGTCTTCATCTTCTTAAAATAGGCTTCAACTACATCGTTCCATCCATTGGCATCTTGTTTCAACGATGTTGTTAGTAGAGCCACAATTTCTACGTAGTTTTTAACAAATATTATGCAATACCCTACAAGATATAGGAATCCTCGTAATGATGTGGTCATTTTGGGGCTAGGCCAATCAATAAGCACCACAATATTTATTGTCTACCTTAATTTCTTAAGTTGAGACAATATGGACCATAAATTCTATTTCTCTTCCAAAACTGCATTTTGATTTATGTTCGTAGAACTTATTTTCTTCTAATAGCTTCAACACCGTCTTGACATGCTCAAGGTGTAAGCTCCAATTTTTGTTGTAAACAAGTGTATCATTAAAGAAGACAAGTGCAAACTTATGCAAATATGGGTGGAATAACTTGTTCATCACCGCCTGAAAGGTAGAAGGGGCATTGGATAGTACAAAATGCATGACACAAAATTTATACAAGCCTTCACATGTACAAAAGGCAATTTTGGGATGTCCCCCTCTTGGATTCTTCTCTAGTAATACCCTAATTTTAGATCAATCTTGGAGAAATACTTAGCACCATGCAGCTCATCCAATGGTTCATATAAAAATGGAATATGAAACTTATATTTTATGTTAATTTGTTTTAATGCCTAGTAAATGATACCCAGTCTTTAGGACCCATTTTTTTCTTCTTAAAAGTATGACTAGTGCTAAAAATGGGCTCTTGTTTCGGGTTATAACTCCATATCCAAGAATTCTTGAACCAAGCATTCAATTTGTGGTTTGTGTTTGTGATATTACCTATAAGATTTTCTTCTAATTGGGGTTAATTTGATGATTAATTCTATGATGTGATATCTACATCTTACTTGGGGGAAACCTTGACGTAGGTCTTGAAAAATGGTACTATATTTCCCAATAATCTCATACCTTTGGATCATCTATTTTGTTAGAAGCTCCCTTTATTGAATAACAACAAAAGAGATAAGCTTTGCCTCCTTTCATAATCATTTTCTCCGCGACATTGGATAAGACTATTAAGGAGGTGGACTTTTGATTCCTTGATATATGATTTTTTTCCATAAAATCTTAAGAATATTTTTTTAGATTTAACCCATTACACACACACATAAAATTTGACTTCACTTTCTAACCTCTTTTAAATGAAAAGTTATGTATAACTTAACCTTGATTTTTATTTTCCTTGGAATAACACTTTGATTTGGATTGATGGTTTCGAACATTATATATACATATATATATAAAATTTCACTTTCTTCTTTTTGGTAAACATTTAGTCTCTAATAACAACAACAACAAAAATCACATAAAAAAACACAATTTGTTATTCAATGGAATCAAAGTTGCATCAAGCAAATACATCGTGACCTAGAGAATAAAATATAATAATATATTCTTAATATGAATCTCAAAAGCATTAGTGGGATAAACATCATTCACCACTCCCCCATACAAAGATTCAAAAAACATGCCCAATTCTGTAAGACCGATAACTTAAAAAACATATGGTAAGATCCTCTAACAAAATTAAAACACCCAAAAACTACTAACAAAAAGTCGGTTGTCTACTCACAAAGGTCTTGTAAACAATCAAAGATATGTCAAAAGATACTCACCATAACAGAGGCCACAAGACCTCCCTCTCGAAATTCCTCAAAATAAAGTATGTCATCCATATCATCAACGGCTTTCTTGGAAAGTTTGTCCACTGCAACATTGTTCACTAAAAAGAATATTAAAATAAGATATGAGAAAAAATGATACCAATATCCTTATTGTGACCAACCAATAGTCCAAAAGCAAAGAGTGTAAAGAAGAAACTCTATACACCTAATCAATAATTGTTTTAGAATCTCCACCAAAAATGTGTAATATGAAATGTTAGTGATTATAAGAATATATATAATGCTATTGTTTTTTTTTTTTCCTTTATTTATTTCAAAGTGAACTTTAATATTTCCACATTTTCACTTTATTCATCTTTCTATCATAAATTTTTCTATCATAAATTTTTTACTTTATCCATTTTTATCAATATTTTGCTTTTATTTTAAATTAGTCCACATTACACTTCACTTATAAGCCATTAAGGAATCTTTTGTATGAGTAGATATTTCATCGCGTGAAATTTAAAGACATTGAAATTTCTTATCATTTACTTGGAAATCCACTTTACTTACGTCACATGGAATTATTTTATTTTTGATTATTTTCTTATTATGGGAATAAAGATTGGGAGTTAGCTTTTGAACCGATCATTTGCACCAATCGGACGCTCAACAATGAGTGATGTGATGGCTCATACGAGCCAGGTTGTCCGATTGGTGCAAATGGTCGGATCGAAAGCTAACTCCATAAAGATTGGGCCATGAGGATGAAGTAATTTTTTTTTAATGTTAATAAAAAATAAACTCAATCACAATTAGAAAAAGAAAAAAGTATTTAACCACAAAACAACAAAACAATTCTTCTAAGAAAACTAGATATAAAAATATATTTTTATTTTTATCCATGTTTGTTTTACAATAATGATTGGCCAAGGTTTATGTACAGAGACAATGAAGGAATGCATCACTTCACCACCATCGGTAATGACAACTATTAATTTATTTTGGTATATTACACTTTATTGTGTTTGAACTATTATGATATCCATTGTAGACATTGTTACTAATTTCGAGATCTCAACACTTTGAAATCTCGCATTAATTATGATGGTCAAATATATGTTTCCATTTTTCATCATAGAGCTTACACTCTTTTTGCTACATAAGCCAGATCAAGTTCCATCCAAGACCTCTTATCTCATTGTGTCAGTATTTGCATAGATAGGATGAGATGTGGATCATGTCATTGTTCATAGGAGCACTTGTCGTCAAATATATTCTACATTCCATAACTCAAGTTTTAATTAGAGTACAAGTCCATTGTAGTGTATTACTCACTTTTTCTCAATCTCAAATGTTAATAGAGACAACTTTTCCCATCTTTCCACATAGGCCTTTGATCGAGTTCAAGTCCAATGTTGTCTTTGTGTATTTTTTTATCTCCTTGTCTCTTTCCAACTCCCTTTCGAGCCAAGTTTTGATGTACACACTTCCCTCTTTTTGGATTCACTTCAGGTGCTCCCTTTTTTCTTTTCGCAGGTCTTCTTTGCCAAAGTATTTTTTTTAACAGTAATGTATAGGATTTATATTATAAAAAGCTTGTGGGAAATCCAAACAACCGAGATTTACAAAACAAGTTCAAAATTTATCTAAAATTGCTCTTTTGAGCTAAAGTCGCATATGCAATACAATATACAAGATAAGAGTATTATATGCAATACTTAAAAAAATATTATTGAATAAACTATCTAAGTAACCACAAATAATAGAAGAACATAAGTAAACATGTGATCCAAATTTGTGCCTAAATGGGCCTCCTCTATAAACACATCATAATGCTCCATACCATTTCCTTCTTGGGAATTTGGTTACTCTACTAATGCTAATTCAAAATTAATGTGGTTAATGTGAGTTGAGCTCTTAATATTGTGCATCATAATTCTTCTAGGGGATCTAAAATTTACGAGGGGGCTCTCCATTTTCAACCAGGAGCCTCTTATCCAAGTCTACAACCTCGTTTATCTTGCGATCAACTAGTCCATTATTGCCTCTTCGAACATGAAAAAACCTGTCATCATCTAACTCAAAGTCACGACCTTCTTTACTTCAATAACATGGCATAAATTTCTTAATTTAAAAATAAAACTATATATTAAAAAAAATTAATGTATCACCATGTTCTTCGTTTATTTTATTTCATTAAATATACACATAAGTTACACTAATCTTTCTTCACTTTTATTCCTATAAAATGACCCAAACATTATTGACCTAGACCTAAAATAAAAATTACAGTGAGATTCTAAATTACTAACAAAGATGTAAGCAAGTTCATTAAAAATAGAAAGCACCACACATTTATTCCTATAAAATGACCTAGACTCTTTTTCAAGCGAAAAAAACATTCCTTGCTATTCTATTGAATCAAAGGAACTAGGTACATCATCAAGTTAACAAAAATAGGCCCTTAGATAAATCAAGCCAAAAAAAGATTTTGTCTTACAAAATCAAGCTATCAGTATCTGGACATCAAGCCAAAAAAGATTTTGTCTTACAAAATCAAGCTATCAGTATCTGGACATCATACACAATGAAGGTCCTCTCATAAATACCAAAATGACCCAAAACTACAATGGAATTCTAAATTACTAACTAAATTTTAGAATTTTAATGAATTCGCTTAGCATCATTTTTAAATAATACAATTTAATTTTTAAATAATACAATTTAATGAATTCGCTTAGCATCATTGTTAAAGTTGAAACTTTCGACCAAGCCAAAGTTCATAGACCCCACATGCTTTAAAAAAGAGCATTTGCCCAAAAATACACTTTGTACGTGGAAGCACCATTTAAAAAGTGGAGAATGAGAATATGGTTAATAAATAAGGGGAGCTGACGTACATATCACAGAAAAGATACGAACTTTGTGAAAAAATATAAATCGAAGGAAAGATACGAAACACATTATTACGTAAAAGAAATCTAGAATCAACTACTGGTATGCAGTATTTAAATGAGGTGGTTATTATAATTATTATTATTGATACTCTATAAGGTTATAGAGTCAAGTCAATTTAGGAGACCGTATTGTTTTTTGTATTAAATATGTGATAAAAGAATGATGCGGTTGCTGAAAGTAGCTAGTATTATAGTTTCATTACAATTTGATTTTTAATGTTCTTTTTAAAATAAGATAGTAATCAGGGATGGAATTTGACGGGTAAATGTCGGTCTTGGGTCAATTTACTCGTCAACTACAGTTAAGATTTTACTGAGATAGTCAAAATCTAGCTTAGAATACAAAGAATGTTTCAGAGTTTGTTTGTTACCGGCAATTTTGACGGGTGTCCGTCATTTGAAATTCCAACCCTGATAGTAATTTCTATTGCCTTTCAAATGAAATGATTAAAAAAAAAAAGTAACATAAGCCTTTTTATAAAGGGAGAATAGGCTCATAGTTTCAAAAAATAAAGTCTGTTTTTAAATGAAACCAAGTTAAATCATTTAGTTTGAGAATTCCTTGCTACAAAACGTTTGCAAGTATTTATAGAAAAATCAAAGTAAGCATAAACTAAAAAGAGATTTAGCCGATATCCAACTTAATACCAAGTCCACAGGGGTTGAGTCAACCAATTTGATGCCGAGGTGATTGGCAATCTGTTGCATCTCGCTGGACAGTTCATCCAATTTCAGGAGAACAGCTTCATGTGCTTCCCCTCTATCCACCAAAGCTCGACCAAGAACATACTTCTGCTACCAAAAATAAACCATAGTTTTCAAATGGAGAGAGGTTCTACCTCTTGAATAGCCAGCATCAGGGATCAAAGCCTCAAATTCCTCTCTCGCCTCCTGATCAGTTATGCAATTTCTAGTGAGTTGAGCCTCACTTTTTGTTTCTTCAATTTCCTCTTTGACAAGGTCAGGAATCGAATTCCTATAAAGACAGGCCAAGTGAACAATGCTTCTCATTACATGTTAGGGGGAGTAGAGGAGCTAGGTTGGGGAGTGCGGGAGCGCTTACGCGACGACATATTATGTGGAGTAAGGTAGATCCAATGCAGGAGTGAAGGGGCTTGAAGTGGTGCCAGATAAAAAGCAGGAGAGCGAACAGGTTCACCCTTAGTCCACTAAAAAGACTCAACTAGATTTAAGTGCCAAGAGGGCTCGGGGTAATGAGCAATTGAAAGCAGACAATAACAGAAGTAGGAAGGCAGTTGAACAGAAGAAATGAGTTTCCTTTAGACCAGAGCTTACCCAAGTGTGTCCCTGAGAAATTGAGAGTCTGAACAATGTCGTCGCTAAGCAAGAAGCGCCTCTAGGTGCAGCAAGCTCCTTCAACCACCAGAAGCGCCACCTTGCAGCGAGCTCCTTCAATTGGTGGACCGGCTCACCTCCATTCAGATAACCCACCACTGATTCGAATGAAACTCAATATTAACCACATTTCATGAAAACATCCACCAATTTATAGAATGAGACCTCTGACTCAAAATACCACTCTCAGGAGAATGACAGAGGCAAACTGAGAGCCAACTTGTGCAATTCTTGCAATCCTCCTTAATATTTATCATCTGATTCCACGTGCTCTCAATTCATGAGTTGATTATTATCCTCCACCACCCGCGAGCAGATGCATTCCAAATCATAATGTATCTATCTGGATGCTTAAGGATGACACAATTTATCTCGTACGCCATCTCCAAAATCGTCGTCTCATCGTTCTGCATAGTTCAAGAAATCATACTGATAGCCTCCAATGCTACCATCGCATGCGAAGGGTTATTATTGACCATCGGGGGTGATGGAGTGTTGGCACGGGGGACATGCACGCTCGCCACGTGCCTCTCCTCATCAATATCGATGTTTAACTCTTTAATCACCTTACTTGGGGGAGGAAAGTCCTTGTCCCTTATGTGAATGAGTTGATTGTTAAGTGGGTCATCATGAAACAACATGCAATTATGATCGAGCTCTTCCTTGGACGTGTCGACCCCGTGATTTGCCAAATGGTCCGCCAGATTGTTAACTGACCTTCTGATGTGGCTGGGTTGTAACACCTCGAAGCGAGTGATCAAATCTCGGAGTTGTTCATTCATCTTGTCAAGTCTCCAATTATTCGAAAGTTTCTTCAATGGAGTGTCATTGGAGAGCCTCTGCACTGTGTTAATAATGATCTGCCAGTCCCCTTCTAAAACTGGCGCCAACCAGCCTTGTCTTCGTACTATGGTGAGCCGAGAGATTAATGACAAAAGTTTTGCCACGTTGTTGTTGGATGTGCCTATGTACTCCGAGTAGATGTGAAGAATTTCTCCCTTTTCATTATTGAAGACTCCAGCAATTCCAGTCGGTCCCAGGTTTCCTTTGGAGGCCCCATCAAAGTTGGGATTTAAGCATGGAGGGGAAGGGGGGAATGAGGCCGAGGGGATAATAGCCTTGGGAGGACCCGACCGTGCATCTGGTTTTACCTGAAGGGTATGCAGATCCCAGTTTTTTAAAAATTAACTGCTCCTGGGGAGGGCAAGTTAAAAATGAATCTGACCAATGGGAAAGATGTAGAGTTTCCTAAAGGTTGGCTTTGATGATGAGCTGAACCTTTTGGAAGTGAAGGGTTTCATCTTTAAAGATAAGTTTGTTGCGTTCTTTCAATAGGTTCCAAAGGGCTAAGCCAGGGAAGAGGGTCCACAGTTTATTCAGATAGGGGTTGGAGAAGGGATGCGGGTGCCAGTTTCGAAAGGTGGCTCTAAGATAGGAACGATCCCGGTTTGAGCATCTGAAGAGACTTGCTTCCCAATTCGATAAGGCCAAAACAAACTGACACCTGTTTAGAAGATGTTCCAGAGTTTCTTCCTCTTTATCACACATGACGCATCTAGAAGGACCTTGGAAACCTCACTTAAGGAGCTTATCCCAGGTTAGAGCTTTTCCTTGCACCATTATCCAGAGGAAAGTTTTAACTTTTGGCTAGAGATGGGAATGCCATATTCACTCCTACATCACATATTTTTTGTTATAATTTTGTGGATGCGCTAAATGGTAAGCTTCTTTGACCAAGAAGTATCCTTGCGGTTGATAGCCCCATCTAAGCTTATCAAGGATAGTTTGAATGAATAATTTCCTTGAGTTTAATTCATTCCTGAAGTCATGGTTTTCTTGCGAAGCATCATTCCTCATCCAGTTCTCCCTTGGGAGCCAGGATTTCCATTTGTTGTGAGTTGGATGGGGGTCCCAGTAGTGAGCTACTGCGACCTTTCCTGCCTATTGCATGTGGGTTTGCATATCTTGAGTGTTTTATTTTGTTTGTAAGGGGTGGAGTTGTTTCCAAGCATCCTCCCAAAAGAGGTTTTTTTTCCCATCGCTAATCTGCCAGAAACTATGAGTGTGAATAAGTTCTCTTTGCGCCCTGGCAGAGTTCCATATGATTGATCTTTCTTCCAAATTCTCTATTTTGAGTAAATCTTCCTTCCTTACTCCTCTCGCATACTTTTCCATACAAATAATTGCCCAGGGTAAAGTAGAATCTGAGAGGTATCTCCACCAAAGTTTTGCAAAAAGGACTTGATTGAGAATGAGGGGGTCTCTGAGACCCAATCCTCCTCCGCTCTTGTCTTTGCAGAGTTATTTCCATGCTACCAAAGGCCCTTTCTTGTTTTGCAAAGTGTCGCCCCACATGAAGTTTCTCTGTAGGTTTCGAATAAATTTTAGGACATGTTGGGGGGGCAGCCATAACTGAAAATAGGTAAATCGACATGGATTGCAGTACTGATTTCAACAAGGTAAGGTGCCCAGAGAGGTTAAAATCTATGAAGGTGTAAGAGGAGAGTTTAGATTCAAGTTTGGCAAGGAGGTCTTTCCAAGATGAATATTTGAGAGCCGACCTAATAAGTGGGGCTCCAAGGAATTTGGCCGGAAGGGAGCTCTTCAGAAACCCCAGGTTTCTGGTTATTCGGATCTGGGTGTAAATAGGTGTGTGGAAGAAAATATCTGAGATTTTAAATTATTGATTGACATCCCTGAGGCTTCCCCAAAAATTCTAAGAATTCGCTTGAAAGCTTTTGCTTCCTGAACTGATAAATGCCCCAGTAACATAGTGACGTCTACAAACTGAAGATGAGAGTGAGGAATTCTGTAGGAATTGAGGTGGATGCCTTGAATCTGATTTTCCTGCACATGCGCTTTGATGAGTCTCCCTAGTCTTTGCTCCAGAATAATGAAGAGATAGGGAGATAAAGGGTCACCTTGTTGGATGCTTCTTGAGGTAGAAAAAGTGGCAAAGGGGGAGTCGTTGATAAGAATACATAAGAAATCCGATGAGACTAGAGCTAGAACACAATTTACCCATGATGTAGAGAAGCCAAAGGCTTCCAACATAGCTCTGAGAAATTTCCAACTTATTTTATCGAAGGCCTTGGACATATCTAATTTGATGAGCATTCCTAAGCAACAGGAGGTCTTGAGAGAGTGAATCGCTTCATGGGCCATGATAATACTATCAAGTATTTGTCTTCCTTCCACGTATCTAGTTTGCTCTGGGGAGATTATAAGCGGTAGGACGGGCTTTAGCAGGTTGGCTATAACTTTGGTGATGAGTTTGTAAATGACATTGCATAGTGCAATATGTTTGAAGTTCGAAGGATCCTCAGGTTTATCGGTCTTAGGGATGAGGGTAAGAAAAGTGGCATTCAAGGCAGGCATAATTAGTCCTCATCTTCTAGGACTCTCAACTACTTCCCAGACATCCTGCTTAATAATACTCTAGCAGGCCTAGAAAAAGTCTGGCTGTGAATCCATCCGAACCTTCAGCTTTTCCAAGGTTCATTTCCATCACCACTTTTTCCACTTCTATTATAGAGATGCCCCGTGAGAGGCTGTGATTTTGATCAGGTGTTATGGTGGAAGGAATATGTTGTAGGATTTGATGGATTGTTGGAGAGTGGTTCCCTAAGAAGCTCTTTGTAGAATTGAATAAGTTCTTTTTCAATCTCTTCCTTCGTTTGCATATTGTTACATTGGCTAGAGGTGAGCCTTGTTATCCGGTTCTGTTGTCTTCTCTAAAGCATAAATAGATGAAATAATTTAGTATTTCTCTCACTTTCTTTGAGCCATTATATCCTATATTTATGCTTCCATAATTCTTCCTCCTATTGGTACCTAGTGTTTAGCTGCTCTTGTAGAGTTTTCTCCTGAAGTTTAAGTTCTTCAGTGTATCCTACATGTATGGATTTCTTTTGAGTAGCATTTAACTGAGATTCCAACTTTTGCTTTTCCTCAAAGATGTTTCCAAATTCCATTTTATTCCAAGTCTTGAGTTGGGCTTTTAGATGTTTCAATCTTTGCTGGAACCTGTACATAATTGTGCCTTCTAGATGAGCCGATTCAAGCGACCAATCCCTAATTTTAGACATAAAATTAGGGTGGGAAAGCCATAATTTCTCAAAGCATAAGGGCCTTCGGTTGCGGGATCCTTCCAAATCCAAAAGGAGGCAGATCGACCAATGGTCAGATCCTTCCATGGGTAGAATAGTTGTTGAGAGATTGATTTGGTTATGGAGAAGAGAGTTGGAGAAGAGAAATTTGTCCAGCCAGCAGACTACTTGTCTTTCTCCTCCCCTTTGGTTGTTCCAGGTGTGAATTCCATTTGTAGTTTGAAGATCTGTCAATATGAGATTGTTAATTAGATTAACGAGGGTCGAGCTATCTCTGTCTAGTCTTCAAATTCCTCATTTTTTCTCCAAAAGAGAATTAATGATGTTAAAATCCCCTCCAATGATCCAGTTCAGAGAGGGGATTCGAGTGTGGATCCAATTAAGGTGCTTGAGAAAGGAGAGCTTTTGTTCCAAAAGTTGAGGTCCATAAACATTGGTGATAACCTTGCCATGGAGAGTTCCTATGATTTTGAACCATCCTAAAAGGGTATGTTGGGAAGAGAAGAAGTCTTCTATATGCATGAATGTTGGATCCCATAGGATGGATATTCCTCCAATGCTTCCTCTAACATCCAGAGCAATGAATTGGGCATTCTTCTAACATTTCTGAGTAAATTCCTGGAGCTTTTGCTCTGAGGATTTGGTTACTTGTAACATTATCACAGCAGGTTTTTTAGCGAGAATCCTATTTTTGAGTATTCTTAGTTTGGAATCACTTCTGGTTTCTCGTATGTTCCAAGAGATAATTTTTAATTCCATTCAAACAGTAGGATGGAAGTGAGCCTCTAGTCGGGCACACTGCCCAGAGTCTATTAAGTAGGCTCCTAATTATTTGATCAACTGTATGTTAGATTTCCTTCCCTTCTTAGGTGAGTCACTTTGAATTTTTGGCATATCTCTGTGTTTTTGTGTTTTTACCCCTAGTCGAGTCTGACTTTGTGTTTGCGTTTCCTTCTCTGCTTGCTTCAGAACTTGCTTCTCCTTGCTTATAGCATTATATAGTTCAGCTAACAGATCTAGTTGGTGAAGCGAGATATTGTTGGTTTCCCCTTTTTTAACAACTTCAGATAAAGTTGGTAGGTCCACTTCTCATAGTTCCATATTATCCACTTATGGGGTTTCTCCATATTCATTCATTACTTGATCCTCTATCATTGTGAGAGCTAAAAATGTTGCCTTTGACATAGTGGATTTTAAAGTTTGTGGGTGGTCATGCAATGGGATAGTCTAAGGCTTCAGGTTAACAGTCTTGTTCTTTTCTGACTCATCCGTTTAAATGACAAGATCCATGTTTTCTTGCGGGTCCAACTAAGTGAGAATGGAGAAGTTGTTATGAGTAGGAGCAATAGGAGTTGGGTTGGAGGTTGTATCTTTTTTGCCTTGACGGCGCCTGCCTGAGGCTTTAGTGAACTCATCTTCATTCATTTTATCCATAGGGTTTGCAGGGGAGTCTTGACATTCAGAGGGAACTCCCAAGAGAGATGACCATGCTTGTGGAATTTACGGCGTCGGAAGGGGATATGTTCATAATAAATGGGATATGTTCATAATAAATGGGATGAGTCCAATGCGAGTCTCTGTGGGTCAAACAGATGGCTTATGGGAGTGCAACTGAAATGTCCAGGCAGAGGCCGATACGGGCATAAGAGGTGTATCATCCTGCCATATTTGCATTCGAAATTTGCACCAAAATTGTGAAGGGTATTACCAATACCCATGAGCGTTTCCATGTTCAAAAACTATTGTGGTAGAGAATAAAATCTTATCCATACTCGAACAACTTTGAAGTCTTCCTTTTTTGGTGAGAACTGTCCCTTCCAATTACACATATGAAGGCCCATTGAGTGAAAAAGTATGGTCCTCCTTGAAAAATACGGTTATGATCTTCTAGGTTATAAAAGACTAATGTGAAAAATCCTTTTGAGCCCAGTTTTGGTTGACATTGTCCCTTTGGTTTCCAGGTGTTGGTGAGCCAAACCACTAAGGATTTTTCTGAGGGCCATGTTCTTATCAATTTACAAATTATTGTGTGATCATTCATAAACTGAATTTGTTTAGCTACCAATGTTGAGGTTATCTCATACCTTGGGATTAGTAGGGATTTAGCCTTGCATTTCAAGTTTTCCTTTGCAGAAGACTCTGGTTGCATCGGCTTAGAAGGATTCGCTGCCGAGGATCTTGGTGCATCCAGCTTTAGAGAGCTTGATCCTACTCCTCCCTTTCCTTTTGTCGCTGTAGAGGGAGTGGTTATGGTCTCCGAACCTGATAACAAAAGAGGTTTGGCCCCAGGGGCCCTGCGTGCTAACATGCTGCTGAAGGAAGGATTCTTCCTCCCTCCACTACTAGCTGCCATTGTTGACAGACTCTATCCTAGTTCAAGCCAAAATCGAGTTCAAAAATAAAAAACCTAATCCTGCATAGCCTCCATCACCCGTCAATTATACCTGTTAATTTTTAATGTTGTAAGTGGGCGCATCTAGTTTGAATGGTGGCGCTTTTTTCCAAGTAGCGGTAGCTAATTTCACGTTCTCTCCACCATGTTTTCAAAGTAAAACAACTACGTTATATTTTCATAAAAACTAAAATCCTTGGATTAAAAAAAATATGAACACTAAAATTTAATATGTTACAAAGAATTCCATATATGAAACCAACTATGCCTAAAAACATAAACCCCAAGGTGTGTTTCTACATATTTATTTTTTACAATACTAATCTAGCAAATCGAAAAAAACACCATAGTAGATAATACTAAACATATCTCAAACTAGGGAATTGGCTCTATATGCACATAGTAAATAGCTCTAAAATTAGTGAAGTGCATTCTTGAAATAATAAATGAGTTTATCCATCATACTCTTGATTTAAAAATTTGAGTTAAAAGGTTCCAAACTGCCAATGGGAGAAAAGATTGGTTTGCAGAGTTTTCGTCCTACAAGACAATTAAAGGTTTTGTGGTTGTTTGAAGCTATCATCCTGGGTGATATGGCAGATCCTGGGTAATATGGAAAATCCTGGGTGATATGACAAATCCTTGGGAACATGTCAACAATGAGGTGGCGAGGTGGGAAGACATGTTGATAGATGAATTTTGGGCTTGGGAGGGCGTTTTCAATTTCGATGAAGAATATCAGGATTTACTACAATAATATAGTTCAAAATCCCGAGAGGTTGAAAAATTGGGTTCCATATAAATGTTGAAAGATTAAAAGGAAATTGGTTTTTTAGAGGCGACTTTTGATGGTTTTCTAAAGGAACCAAAAGTCTCGGTGGAAGGACGTAAGGGCATGGATAAAACTGGAAAAGTAGTGAGAGGCCATATGCTAATTGGATTGAGCTTGTGTTTGGTAGGTGGTAGTAGCGAGGGGGTGCTGGAGGTAGGTGCTACAAGTGGTGGTTCTAATCCTACGGTCTCTTGTCTTATAAGTTTTTTCGGTTGGAACTAACCTTCGAAGAGGTGAAAAAAAGCATTTTAGGAAGTGGAAACTTATGCCTGGTAAGAGCATAATGGTTTTGGGCATAGATGTGAGCTCAGAGGACATCGTAGGTTTGTCTTTAACGAATCTTACGGGGAGATTTAACTATAGAACCATGAATAGTCGTGACATTGAAGGTTGGGTGGGAGCTTCCTCGGGCTCAGTTTTGGGCTATTATCCAACAATCTCCATTGTCCCCAAAGGATGGTAATGTCTTAATTTTAGAAAGGAGGAGCATGCCACTATCATACTTCATAAAACTTTGTTAAAAGGGCAAGGGAGTTTGATGTTAAAATGGTGGCACTCAACTTTCAACCATAAACTAAATATTAGTTTCAAACATATTTAGGTATTGTTACAAGAGTTTCCATTAGAGATGTGGAATATGGAGGCCTTTGCTGCTATTGGGAATTATCTGGGTTGTTTTCTACATGTTGTGGATGAAGTTATTTTGGGTATGGACAAGAGAGTTGGTTGCATGCTGGTGGAGATTGACATTTCTCAACCCAGATGGAGATTGAGTGGCGGGGAAGAACTTATTTTAAAGTCTTGTATTATTAAGGGATCCCTTTTTGTTGTTTAAAGTGCAGGGCAATTGGTCATATTTGGAAACAATGCATGGCTTTGAGTTAAGCATCACAAAGGGATGATTATGTTGATATGGGGCTAGAGTGGTCATCGAAGAAAGGTATCGATTTGGAGGTTGATATTGGGTTTTCGACTGAAGGTTTCTCCTTAAGTTATTTTCTCTTCAGATTCAAGTCTTTATATCCTTGATAAACTAAAATCATTTCACCCATCATTATTCTTTTCTCTAAATGTATTGGAAATCAACTTTATAATAAAATTTGGAGCTATCGGGTTGTTTCTTGGGGGGTAGTGTAATACCCTTTGGTTTAGCCCCTCGACATGTTATTGTTGTTGTTATGTTGGACATAGTGGCACAAGGTGTTTGGACTATGGATTTCACATTATTATCATTTTTATTATGTTGAACTTATAAAATAATCAATACAATAAAAACAATGGGCCAATCGATGCCATGAAAGAGAGTATGAGGAACCATGATGTTATGACCAAGGGGTTGTGGAAAACTGTTTACCTATGTGTGTTGTGCCTATGTTAATGTTGTACACCATTCTTATGTACTTGATGGACCCTCTTGGTTATGTACCCTCATGTGTTATAATAATCCTTGGTTTTATTTACCTTGAGATTAGTTTTCATTTGAGGATTGGAGTCCCTCTCTCACCTAGTGTGCCCTCATGAGTTGGATTAGTGTGCCTCTTGGCGTAGCCACTTGATGTGTAACTCCTATTTGTTATTTTTGGAATGTAACTCTGATGCTTGTGTCCCTCTCTCTCCCAATTCAAATTTCTCATGAAGGAATTCTATTTTGCTTGTGTGGGAATACACACTTGTGTGTTGGTTCATGCTTTTGCTCATATGCTTGTGTTTGACACTTACGATTTGATTTTGCTTCTCTTTGTATGAGATCCTTACTGAGCCTATGCCCAATTTGAGTTACTCCAGAGCCACTAGTATTTGTCTTGGAGCCACTGGAATTTCCCTGGATTGGAAGTGCTACTTGCCATTGGGTTGTGGTTGGATTAATGTCCTGGAGCCACTAAAATTGTCCAGGAGTGGAAGTAGATGTCATGCATTCAATTGGGTGGAGGTTGGATTGACTTGAGAGAATTTTTGGTTTAGTGCATCCTTTCTTCTGGCATCATGGTTCCAGCTCGTGGGTGACAATTGCAAAGTGAGTTTTGGCTTGCATTGTGTCTAACACTGCGTGGAATGTAGTACAATCAATTCCAGCTGCGTATTTGAAAAAGAAGTGATTTCTCTCATGTTTATTTAATTTATTTGGATATGATATTATTTATTTATGGATGATATTTGATGATATGTATGATCTATTTGTGGAATAAATTTCTCATGGAATTTGTAATATTCCGATTTTGACCCCTATTGCATTAAAATTGTAAATGATGTAAATATCGTTATTTAATCATGTTGAGGAGCTCAAGGCCAAGGCCCCACCATGGATTTAGTGTTTTATGTATCGATAGTTAAAATCGATACCTATGGTTTTCGTGCTAGCCAGGCACATTATAAAATGAGACATCATGAAATATGTAATTTAATAAAATACCCACAACTAGCTATGTCAATGCAATAAGAGATGGGGGTATGATTTCACAAGGAATAGTGGGGGGGGGCATATTCAAACTATTGAGCCAATAATGTAAAGCCAAATGTCAATGGGAGAACCCATAAAACTGTCAACTACTGATTTTGTCTTATTCACCCAATCATTTATTTCTTCCAGAAATTGGTTGAGGTAGTTAATGCCTTGGGAATGGAAGAGTATGGCAGTCAATTTCGTATTGGAGAAAGCCATAATTTATGAAAAACGAATTTTTTCTTATTGGGCAAGTTATCACCTAGAAATTGGTGCCCATTCCATTATTCACCCATGCTTTCTATTCCTCACGTAGTCGAAGCAAGCTGGGGCGTTTTCATCCCGTTTTTCTGCAATTTCCTCCATTTTCGATGGCTACGAAACCCGTTTTGGTGTTGCATAGTGGATGGGTATAAGGGAATCACGATTTAGGAGTTTATTGAGGTTGTTTTTTCCCTTGCAATGCCCAAAAACGTTTCTGAATTTGAATTGCTCTCCCGAGATCGATTTCCCCTTCTACCATTTTTCGTTTTTTGGTTCCCATGACGTTTTTCTTCATGCCTAGCAGTTGTATTTTGTTTTTATGTGTATCCTTGTTTTGGTTTGAAAGACTTAGGAGTGGAAGAGGCCCATAATTGTCTTGATAAACCTAGTGAAGAGAGGAACCTCACAGAAATATCAAGAGGGGCTAGCTTTTCTTCTATGCACACCCTTAAGAGCACTGTAAGGGAAGGTATGGCCTGAGGGACTGTGTAGCAGTGAAGGGAATACTTCCTTGTGTTAGGTGTGTAGGTATTGTGGATTCCAAGCTAGATAGATATTATGGAGGTGTCCATTGCTCTGTGGTTGAGCTCACTAGCTTAGCAATTCTACCTTTCCACTACCTTAGCAACCTAATAAACCCAACTGTAGATTTGCTTGGATGAACTTCGATATTTATTTGGCTACATGTGAGCATGTTGTTCCCTAGTTCCTTTTGGAAATCATGCCCAGCTTGGGAGTGGCAGTGGTGTTGAGAGATTGATGAGCACACTCGCTAATGGTCGGGTGGAATGTTGTAGCAAGATAACTAGTTGCAGGGCAACTCCTTTTCAAGATAAGTATTTTCTTGTGTTAATTCTGTAATGTATTTGCTTTATGAATTATTATGAACATATGAATGTGTTGTTTTTTTTTTGTTTTTTTTTCCAAGGAAAAAAAGCGTAATTTTATTCATCTTTCGAGATCAAAATTACATTCTGAATATTCACTGAAGCGTGAATCCGTACAACCAAAAAACTGGTTCTTTTAAAGGGCTGTAAGGTCTTCTGCAAAATTAGCATAGATAGCATACACCTATGCTGTTCCAAAAAAGTAATCATAATCACTGTCGATTACTAACAGTACTAGAAGTCTGATATACAAAAAACATAATAACAGTTAACTGAGTGCCAAATCCTTCTGCAAAGTATGGCTGGAGATGTATACTAGTATGCACTGTTCACATTGTGCCTCGCGTTGACATGAAAATAAAATATGATATCACAAAAACATGTTTTAGAGATTGACCTGCTATACAACTATTGTTCTAATTCAAAATATTATCATGGACAGTTATCATAGTTCTATAAATGGCCTGTGGTAATAAGCCTGCAATCTGCCATTGGTGAATTCTTTCACCATCCATGTACCTTCTGCCAGCCGAAGCCCTTCCTTGGAAGCTTTGTCCGCTTCCGAGTTGTTTTCCCTGTATACATGCCGGCATGAGTAGGAGTTAAAACGAGAGAGGAGCTGTCTGATAGAAAAAAATATATGTGCAAGCCTCAAATGCCTACAGTCTTGTGTTTGATTGATCCAGTTTATAACATTTAGTGAATCTCCCAGAAAATTTAGATCCGTGCATCCTTTTTCAATTGCAAACATCAAAAGTAACTTGAGACTCATTAACTCTGTAGTATTATTTGTGCCCCCCCCCCCCGAGGCCCATAGACAAAATGAAGTGGTGGGACTTTGATAAATAAAGGACTGTGCCTCCTCCACACATATTGTTTTGTGTTGCTCCGTTAAAGAAAGCCCACGGAGTAGATCTGTCAATCTCCACCTCTAAATCCCTACACTCACTCGCAGCCCGTATATGCACCGAAAAAGAACTGTAAAACCCCATTGACAGAGCCCCTATGATAGCCGGGATGCTTGGAATATCATTGAAAATGGCCTTGTTTCGTGCAAGCCAGATCCCCCAGATTACCAGCAGTGGTAATATTTTTAAAGTTTTTTGGGGTGTCCTACGCCACCAAGATTCCCAAGCTCCCCCAATAGAGTCTCCTCCCCACTGGTACATGATGCCTGTCAAAGTTTTAACCTCCCTCCAGGCATCAATTGAGTAGCATCATGTAACGAATAAGTGATATACTGATTCCAGCTCCCTTTTACATAGAACACACCAGCCAGGGCCTTGAAAGGACCGCTTCTGGAGCACGTCCCAGGTAGGGACCTTGTTGTTTAGTACACACCACATAAATAGCTTGGTTTTGGCTGGACATTTTAGCCTCCACAGGGTTCTCCACCACCATTCCTCTTCCCTTTGATGCACCCCAGCACTAAGAAGTAAATACCCAGCCTTTGGTGTATACTCCCCTCCCGGAGCAGCCTCCCATACCAAAGAATCTTCACAATATGAAAGGATAATATGTGCAAGAGCTAGCTCCCTTATATAAGTCTCTACATAACCAGTCTCCCTAGCCCTTAGTCCGAAGGTGTGAGCCCTTCTCCAGGATTAAGCCCACGGTTCATCTGGCCTTGGATCAGCTAGATGATTAAGGGTAGTGATCCCTTGGTGGCCAAGTTCCTCAATGATATTAGCTGGAAGAAGGTGTTGATGGGTGCTGCCCAGCCAAGGGTCTCTACCAATCAGAACATTTTCCCCATTTCCCACATCCCAGGCAAGTTTATCTTCAATCAGATGAAAATACTTTACAATCGCTTTCCAAATCACCGAACCTCCTAAATGTGATTTTATGGGAATTCTGATCCAGTCGATGAGACTCAATCCAGGCATATATTTCTACTTAATCACCCGCGTCCACAAACTACTGGTCTTCACCAACCTCCAGCCTCCCTTAGCAGCCAACGCTGTTGAGAATAAGAAGATGTCCTTAAGTCCCCATCCTCCTAACCCCTTTGGGACTGCAATTCTTTTCCAATTAACCCATGGAGTGGTCTGTTCTTCCTTTTTTCCACTCCAAAGAAACCTGAAACAGATTCTCCTTATCCTTTCAAGGATCCCTTTCAAAATCCAGGACAACGACATCCAATAAACTGGAATTGCCTCCAAAACAGCTTTGACTAAAACTAATCTCCCTGCTCGAGAAAGCCACTTGTGACTCCAGACCATGAGTCGTTTTCAACCTTCCCAACCAGCCAGAACCAATCCTGTTTCCGATATAAATTAGCCTTCAAAGAGAAACCCAGGTATTTTAGCCCTTCATCCAGTCCAACTGTATTAAAAGGAAAGAACCTCGATAATTCCGCCTCCTCTTCCGGTCTAAGGAGATGTGTAGTCAATGAAGATTTGCCAATATTGATCTCCATGCCAGTGGCTTTTGAGAAAAGTTCCAAGATTTCCTGCAGAGCTCGTGAATCTCCTCTAGTGCCCGAGCAAAAGATAAGAACATCATCCACAAATAGTAGATGTGTAATAGAAAGATTTGGAGCCAGTTGAATCCCAGCGAATCGTCCATCAGCTCTGGCTGCTCTCAAGGCCCTGCTTAATCCTTCAGCAACCAGAAGGAAGAGAATTGGAGACAAGGGACAACCTTGTCTTAGGCCTCTTTCAGCATGAAAAAAGGGGGAGGCCGCCCCATTGATCAGCACAGAAAAGGAAATAGTTGTAATACAAGACATAATCCATCTTATGAAAGCAATGCCAAAGCCAAGATGGGTTAGAAGTAACCTCAGGTACAACCAGCTTACTCTGTCATACGCCTTTGAGAGATCGAGTTTGAGAATAGCTCCCTTCAATCTCCTTGTCTTTAGGCTGTGGAGGCCTTTCTGCGCTACCCCTATAGCCTCATGGATCTGACGCCCTTCCAAAAACCCAAACTGTTCGGCTGAGATTTGAGCTGAAAGGATAGCTTTCAATATTTTTGCAATAACCTTTGAGATAATCTTGTATACACAGTTGCACAAGGAAATTGGCCTAAACTCATTGAGAGATGTTGCATTATCTGACTTTGGGATGAGCGCTATAAAAGTGGAGTTGAAACTGGCCGGGATCCAACCAGACGTCCTTGAGTCTTCTATCACCTGCAAGAGATCCCTCCCCAAGATATAAAAAATTTCCAGAAAGAAGTCAATCGTCCATCCATCTGGCCCAGGGCTTTTATCTTTCTGGAAACTGCCCATAACCTCTTTGAGTTCTTCTTCCGACACTTCCATCATTAGTTCCCTATTTCCCTACTCTTCCACAAAACGAGGAAACAACTGAGCCAATCTTATAACCTCCTCAATCGAGGCCCGAAGGGGGGCTTTAAACAAACGCTGAAAGTGATTTACCCCGCAGGTGGCCTTATCTTCAAAGGATACATGTGAGTTACCCTCCTCATCTTGAAGACTCTAGATTGTATTAGCCACCTTCCTTCCTCTGGCATAAGCATGAAAAAATTTAGTGTTATCATCCCCACATTCCAGCCAAAGTGCCCTACTTTTAAGTCTCCATGTTTCCTCTTTTTCCAACAGCAGTGTAGTTCGTCTCCCCTCCAGCCTTGACAGAGCCTCCTTTGACTCTTGCGAAGCAAAACCTCCACCCTCGCCTTCATAAATCAGCAGTAGTGATGCTTCAATGTTCTTCAGCTCAGCATCATCTCTGCTTCTCTTAGCCGCTGCCCATTCCTTAATAACCACTTTAAGATTTTTTATATTGTCTGCAAACTGAATGGCAGCCAATCTGTCGCCATCCCCTTCGATAGGAATCCAATGTGTGAGAAAAAGATTTTTGAAAGTCTCATCCTGAAGCCATAATTTATTGAATTTTAAAGGACTTGGGGGGTTGATAGGCCCCTTTTTGATTTCAAAGAAAACTGGAAAATGATCCGAAAGCCCCCCACTGCCCACCCACTGTTTTACAGAGAAAAATATGTCCACCAGCTGCTCTGCTACCAGAAAATGATCAATTCATTTCGCTACCCTGGCATCCCCACTATGATTATTTCTCCAAGTCGGCTTTAATTTTACAGGCTCAATGTCCAGCAACCCCTTCTCCGCCAGTTTCTGAATGAAATAACCTGCCAAGGAGTCCACCTGGGCATGTGGTCCCCAAACCTCGTTATGCCCCAGTGAGAAATTAAAGTCACCCCCCATCACCACCGTGTCACCATTCACCAGAGGATTTTGTAGCAGAGAGTCCCAAAAAGGAACTCTATTGTTATAAGGCCCATAAACATTAACCACCGAAAGGGACATTCCCAACTCTTCAGAAAAAAATTCGACACCCAGCACAGCCTCTGTGCCCCAAGAATTAATCATCTTAACACGGCAATTTTTCCATCCCACCGCCAAGCCCCCTGAGCGACCTCTGGCATCCAGAGTCACGAAGGACCATCCGGGTATCCAGCTTTCCAACCTTTCCTGGATCACCTCACCTACTCCTAAAGTCTCTTGTAGCAAAATCAAATCCGGGTGTTCAAGAGTAAGCACCCTGATGAAGGCTGATTTCTTACCAGGCCCAGCCAGCCCCCGACAGTTAAAGGACAAGAGCTTCATCTGCGACCTTTCTTCTTGGCCTTCTCCGCTCTAAGGGCCGATTCAATTGAAAGCTGTTTGCCTCCTAACAAATCCTCCTTGGATTTGGACTGAGCCTTAAAAAGATTAGTCTTTCTCCCCTGTCCCCTTCTCACAGGAGATGAAGATTTACCCAACCCAGTGGATGGCTTATGACAAGATCTGAGAAAATACCCCGAATCTGGAGAGTCTGGAGGAGAGGGGCAGGACTCTTCAGGAAGTATTTCTGGATCGGGTTCCACCACAACAGACAATGATTTTTCCACAAGGGGAAGGGGAACTGGAGAAAGGTCGTTTGAGGCAGCAGCAAGGATTCCTGAGGCTGAGTCATGAGAGTCAAGTAGAATAGGGAGAGGCAGGGGGGGGCCAGTCTGGCCCGAAAGGGAAAGCTTCCTCAGACCATCAATCCAATCAAAACTAAGGAAAGAGACAGTATTCAAGAACAAATTAACATTTGACAGATTGGGAAAGGAGGAAGTGCCCGGACCAAAATGATCCCCTGAAGCATAACCAATAGCCGAATCAGTGACCTGAGCTGGTGGGACTCTAGACCCTTCGTCCACCAGTGGTTCAGTAAAGTTCAAAACTTCCACAGACAGATCGCTGCCCTCCTCGTCTGCTGAGGTTCGTGCCGAGCCAGAAGAAACAGGACACTTCTCTGAAGTGCCCTTGAGCGCAGCCCCAACAGCTTTCCTTCTATTGCCGTTCAGCGGACGAACCGGCACAGTACAAGCCGAAACCGGATGCCCATAGACATGGCATCGCCTGCAACGAAAGGGAACATTCTCATAGTCCAAAATTTGTGGGATAATAACCGGCCCACAATCTAAGTTGATAGTTTCTGCCAATCCCTCCCTGAGATTTATATTTACCAGAATTCTGGCTACCTTCTTCACCTTTGATTCTAAGAAGGATAGGTCGGCCTCCAGAAAAGTCCCTAAAATATCACTTATCCTCTTAAAATGATACATATCCCAGAAGTGTAAGGGTAGAGCTGGCATTCTAACCCAAACAGGGACAACGTCGACCCTTTCTTTACTGGCATCAAACAGCGGACTCCATGGTTTCATGAGAACAGGAGAATGGTCAATATGCTAGCACTGGTTCTGAATCCATCTAAGGTCCCCCTCCTTCTCCAAATTGACCGCAAACCATCCTGTATTCAACATCTCCACCACCGGAGCATAGCCAAGCTGAGTGCCCCAAGTCGCCATAGCCCAATCCTAAACAGTTTTTTTGGAAAAATTTCTTCCCAAAACCCTCCCAACCAGGGTACATTTCACCATATTCAGAACACTATCCCATGCTAAATCTTCGCCAACCACATAATTCCAAAGCTTCTTAGTTTTAATCCAATTCTTCCTTCTTCTTTTAGGCGAGCCACTGCCCACTTCTTGTCTTCCAACTGAATCCCCTAATGCTCCCAGGAAGCCACCAAAAAGATCCTTATTGGAAGACCCAAACCCACGCTGCTCATCTACATCCAACGGCACCCTCCACTCATCCTCCGAGGATGTTCCACTAAGACCTTTGTCCTGCAATACCTGTCCAGCCTCCCTGTCAATGTTCACCTGCGCACCTCCCTCCACAACCTCGAAACCTCCTCGATGATCAGAAGCCAAGAGCCCTAAATTCTGAGCGAGGAAGATCCCCGCATCCTTCCAGTACGAAAACTCCGTCAGCAGTTTAGACTGATGAACAATAGCCTCCACTTGTGAATCTACCGTAGTAGGCTCCAACGACGAACTAATAAAAAAGGCAGATAGAGAAGTAACCTCTTCCAACCCTAACGGCTCTAAACTAGTCGGCCCCGAATCCGCCAGACCCATTCTTGGGAAAACCCCCATCTGCTCCATCAACCCTCCACCTGGCACCTCCTAGATGTAAGAGCTTTCTAACCTGTCGCTCAAATAATCCACCATGTCCAAGTCCTCCATCACTGGCAGAAAGTGAAAAGTCTCCGTCAAAAGCCCACAATCTTCTTTAACCCTCCAAACCCACAACAACCGGCCTCCTACAAAAGGAGAAGACGTCTATTCAAGCCGCCGCCTACAAGAAACTCAAGCACAGTAAACGCAGGAATAATCTCGAAGGGAGAAGGAATCCATGGCAGACCCCCAGTCCAAGCTAGAGGCCTAATCCCTCCACACCCTTCCTCTGACCCCCTACGCCATCGCCGTCACCTGCATCCAAACCCTAACCCTCCTTCCAGGCCATAACCTATTGTATCAGTTATTCTCCACTTTACATGAATATCGAACATATGAATGTGTTGAATGAGATTTACTTCCGTTTTATATTCATGTATTATGCATATGTACATGTATTTTTATTTCAATGCATTTTGTTTATTATGTTCATGGGGCTAGATCCTTGGTTGGATGATAACAACAACGTAGTCGCGTCCTCTCCTCGTCGAGTAGAGGGGAGGGGATGTGACAGTGTGGTATCAAAGCTATTGGTTGCAACATTGGGCCTAAATGGGCCAAGATGAATAGTTGATAGAGGTTAGATTACCCCCTATTGAGTAGAAAAAGAAATAATTTTTTCTAAGTGATTTTGAAAATTTTCTAAGTAGGAAAGGCTGAATTGGACGAGTTGGATGATATGTGTAAGTGTGAAAGGCTAAGTTTCGTCAATACATGCCAGCAAGATTTATCGAGTTCACCCATGCATGTCGGAAAAATTTAGCAAGTTTACCGACACATCGAAAGAAAATGGTGAGTTTGCCGACACATCAGAAGAAACTAGTAAATTTGCCGACAAAGAAGGAAGAGAAAGAATTGTTTTTTCGAAGTTTTTCTAAGTATAGACATGTCGACAAAACTGGGGGAGTTTTACCGATACATGTAGGTATAAACTAATGAGTTTTCCGACAAAGAAAGAAAAAAATTCAAAATTTTTCTAAGTGTCGAAGTTTCCATGTCGGCAGAAAAAACTGAGTTTTGTCAATACGTTTCTGAAAAACTTGGCGAGTTTTGCCGACATGATAGAAGAGAAAGCAGAGTTTTGCCGATACATTGGATGAACTCGGTGAGTTTTGCTGACACTTTGGAAAAGAAAGCAGAGTTTCGTCGATGCATCGAATGAACTTTGTGACTTTTGGCGACACATTGAAAGGAAAATATGAGTTTTGTCGATCAGCGCAAGAAGGTGAGTTGCGCCGACATGTTGGAAAAATTCGACGAGTTTGCCGATTAGAGGAAAAATGGAAAATCACCCGAAATAGAGAATTTCAATAGGTTTTTTAGTGGGATGTGCAGGTTCCAGAAAGTTGAAAATTGGGGTTGAACTTATGCGCCAAATTGTGTGAAGTCAAAATATTTACAAAAAAAAATGAGGGCATTTCCCTTGACCCGAAGACACAAGGGGAAAAGCCCCCTTGACCCCCATCGTCCCCCTGAGACAGTAGGTGATTGTGAGAAAAGTTTATGCTTTGACAAGTTGTCAATATAGGATTTTCCCAAATGCAAGCAAGTAAATTAGAAATTTCTGAGAATGCCATACAACTAACAATTGTGCTTATGAACACATTTTGCAGAATCATAGTCACATCAAAGGAAACATTCCACATAGTGTAGTTTGGAAAATTTTGGTCTTGGTTGGGCCAAGAAGATGATCATAATGAATGATGCACATGATCACTATGACATCGAGGAAGATGCCATGGGGGAGAACATACAGGTTGAGAATGTCGAAATAGAATCTAATGGGAAAAGATATCAAGAGACTTCCCTAGATATTGCAGCCACCATGAGGAGCCTAAGGGTGGAGTTTCAAAGTTGCAGAGAAGATAATCAAAGGATGCTTAAAACTCAGGAAGACCAAAATCAGTTGAATGTAGCCATGCTACAGGGTTTGACAGACATCCAAAGGCAGATAAACTATGGGCATCAGACAACCAACCTAGAAGGGAGTGTGAATAGTTCAAGGAGGAATTCTCACAAGAGGACCAATAGCTCAAGAAGAGTTCCTAGAGATAGAACCCATACTCTAAAGAATCCATTGGGGTTTCAAGCTCTTCATCTCACAGGAGAAAGAGGAAGAGGAATTACAAGAACAATTCATATGGAGAATTTAAAAAGGCAAAGCCTCCTACATTTGATGGTGAAGTAAAATCTGGTCAAGAAGCTTAAGCTTGGATTCTTGGGATGAGAAAGTATTTTCAAGTCCAAGACTACTCTAGAAATATGAAGGCAAGGGTATCCATCTTCAACTTAAATGAAAGAACATCAATATGGTGGGAGCACCTCAGGCAAGCGAAGAAGATCAATGAAAGAAAGATTGTGTGGAAACAGTTGACGGAATATTTCAAGCAGAAGTACCTCTCTGATAGGTACTATGATGATAAGATTAAAGAGTTCCATGAGATGAAATTGGGACAATTGACCATGGAAGAATATGCAAACAAATTCTTGGAATTGCTGAGGTATGTGAGGTATATTCGAGATGATAAGGTGAAAATTCAACGTTTTCTAAGAGGGTTACCTCAGTCATATAAATATAGGATTGAATTTGATGAACCTCAAACTCTAGAAGAGGCAATAAGGAAGGTCGATTATGGCTATGATCAAAACAAAAGCAAACATGATCTCCATAAGGCATGGAAGGACAAGAGGAATGATAATTTAGACCAAAGGAAGAAAGGTTTCAAACCCTCTCACTTCTGAAATCAGCAAAGGAAACCATCACAAGCTATGACTAAACCAGTCAGAATGATGGGAGACAAGCCAAGAGATCCAAAAGAGCCAAGAGAACCACTTCAATGTTGGGGATGTGGAGGAGACCACATGCTTAGGAACTGTCCACATAAGAATGGGAATATAAGTGAATTTCACAACATCCAAGAAGCCAAAACTATGGGTCAAGTGGCGAGGACCATCCCTAGAATCTATGCAGCACTAGAGGACCGCAGGAAGATCATCAATCAATTGTGGTTCAAGTTGAAGGTAAGAATTCTAAGCAATTTGTTTCTATTTTGATTGACCTTGGAGCTACTCATAGTTATATCACTCCTAATATTGTTGAGATTTGTGCTTTCAAGAAATTAAAGCTTAGCAAATCATGGTTAGTTCAACTAGCCACTGGAACCAAGAAAAAAAGTTAATGAAATTGTGGATAAGTGTCCATTAGATATGGATGGGATATTCACTTATGCAAACCTAAATATTCTGCCACTTGGTTCCTATGATATTCTCATTGGAATGGACTGGTTAAAAGCAAACAAGGTTAAAATTGACTGCTACAACAAGACATTTGAATGCATAGATGAAGAAGGAAACCCAATGGTTGTAAGAGGCATTACAAAGGTGATTTATGTTAGGCAGGTTTCAACAATGCAATTGAAGAAGTTATGTAGGAAAGGTTTTCAATCGTACGTAGCCCATGTTTTGGAGGCAACAAAAAATGAAACTCCTAGGTTGGAGGACTATCATGTATTGCAAGAATTCAGGGATGTTTTTCCTGAGGAGATTCCAGGACTTCCTCCAAAGAGAGACATTGATTTTACAATTGACCTTGTTTCGGGAGCCACACCAGTGTCCAAGACACCCTATAGGATGAGCACACCAGAATTGCTAGAGTTGAAAATGCAGTTACAAGAGTTGTTGGAAAAGAAATATACCGGGTCGAGTGTATCCCCGTGGGAAGCATCAGTTCTATTTGTGACTCGGGTTATGTATTGACTACAGGAAGTTGAACAAAGTTACTGTGAAGAACAAATACCCATTGCCTCGAATTGATGAACTTTTTTATCAAATGAGAGGAGCAAAGGTATTTTTAAAAATTGACTTGAGGTCTGATTACCATCAGGTAAGAATCAAAGAGGAAGGTATTCATAAGACAACCTTTAGAACAAGGTATGGGCACTATGAGTTTGTGGTGGTACCATTTGGTCTCACAAATGCACCAACTACATCCATGTGTCTCATGAATAGTGCTTTTAGCAAGTATCTGGACAAGTTTGTTCTTGTCATCCTATATGACATTCTTATTTATTCGAAGAATGAAGAAGAGCATGAAGATCATTTGAGGATACCATTGCAATTGCTAAGGGAGCATAAGTTGTATGCAAAGTTGAGAAAATGTGACTTTTATAAAGATAAAATTCATTATTTGGGTCACATTATCTCAGACAAAGGAATATCTGTGGACCCTGAGAAGATTGAGGCCGTTATGATTTGGTCAACTCCAAGAAATGTGACAGATGTGAGATCCTTTATGGGACTTGCTGGGTATTACAGGAGGTTCATTGAAGGATTCTCCAAGGTCACAAATTCAATCACTTCTTTACAAAAGAAGGGGATAAAGTTTGAATGGACGCCAAGATGTGAACAAAGCTTCCAAAGGTTGAAGAATATTCTTACGAGTGCACCAATTTTGAAAATTGCAAACCCAGAAAAAAGACTTTATGGCGTGTACCGATGCATGCAATTAAGGACTTGGAGGAGTTCCTATGCAAGACAACCATGTGGTATGCTATGAGTCAAGAAAGTTGAAGGAGCATGAGAAGAACTATGATATTCATGATTTAGAACTTGCATCCATAGTACATGCTCTAAATATGTGGTGACATTACTTAATAGGAAGGAAATTTGAGCTAAGGACAGACCATTGTGTTCTAAAATACTTGTTTGAATAACCAACTTTAAATGTTAGGCAAGCTAGATGGTTGGAATTTTTGTGTGAATTTGATTTTGAAATCAAACACATAAAAGGAAAAGAAAACAAGGTGGCTGATGCACTCAACAAGAAGGTACATGAAATGCACGTGGCATCTCCTAGTACTTGCCAACCAGATTTGAGGCAATAGATTATTAACCACATTGTCGAGGATGAAGTGTACATGCAGATAAAGGACAAGTTGCAACAATAAAACCTTGAAAGGAAGTAAGAAGGATATTAGTTGGAAGGAGACAAACTTATTACTTATAAGAATATAATTTATATTCCAAATGTAACAGACTTGAGGAGTATTTTTATAGATGAGATCCATCAAGATCCATATTCTGGTCACCCAGGATATCAGAAAATAATTGCTACAACTAGAAAGCAGTATTTTTGGCCAGGAATGAAAAAGGACATTGCTGAGTATATTTCCAAGTGCATGAAATGTCAGTAGGTGAAGGTGGAACATCAACACCCAACAGGTTTATTACAACCTTTGTCAATCCCAGAATGGAAATGGGAAGTCATTTCCATAGATTTTACTACAGGATTTCCAATGACTATGAGACAACATGATTCCATCATGGTTGTGGTGGATAAGTTAACAAAGACATCACATTTTACACCGCTTAAGTCCACATATAAAGCCGATTCCATTGCAAATATTTTCATGAAGGAAATATTCAGATTGTATGGATTGCTTAAGGAAATAATTTTTGACAGGGATACCAAATTTACTTCACATTTGTGGAAAGTTATTTTTGCAGATTTGGGTACAAAGCTGAACTTTAGCACTGCCTACCATCATCAAATCGATTGACTAACATAGAGAGTAAATCGGGTGCTTGAAGACATGCTTCACATGTATGTAATGGACAAACCATCCAAGTGGGAGGACTATTTACACTTGGTAGAGTTTGCATATAATAAAGGGCAACAAGCATCACTGGGAATGAGTCCATATGAGGCTTTATATGGAAGAAGGTGTAGTGCACTGATGACTTGGGATAATCTAGTGAATAGAATTGTGTTTGGTCTAGAATTGCTCAAGGAAATGGAACAAAAGGTTGCAAATATCAGGCAAAACTTGAAAGCAGCCCAAGATAGACATAAGAGCTATGTAGATAAGCATATAGTGCATAGAGAGTTCAATGTTGGGGATCATGTTTATCTTAGAGTGGGCCAAGGAAGAGTTCCTTGAAGCTTGGGAGTTGTGCCAAGTTAGCACTTAGATATTGTGGGCCATTTGAAGTGCTTGAAAGAATAGGGTCAGTTGCATATAGACTTGCATTGCTTGCTAGCACTAGAGCTCATAATGTTTTTCATGTCTCTTTGCTTAAGAAATATGTACATGAGATTAACTGGGATGTGATCAAGGTGGAACTTGAGGGAGAGTTTCAAATCAAGCTATTGCGCTTCCTAGACAAGAAGGTAACAGTGCTCCGGAATCGAGCCGTTGGATAGGTAAAGGTGCAATGTAAGCACTACGGTCCGATGAGGCTACGTAGGAGCTGGAGGATGCCATGAGGGTGGCACATCCATTTTTGTTCAATTTTGAAGAGCACTGAGGACAGTGCTAATGTAAGGGGGAGGGGAATGTAATATCCCGATTTTGACCCATATTGCATTAAAATTTTAAATAATGTTAATATCGTTATTTAATCATGGTGAGGATCTCAAGGCCAAGGCCCCACCATGGATTTAACGTTTTATGTATCGGCAGTTAAAATTGATACCTATGGTTTTCGGACGAGCCAGGCACATTATAAAATGAGACATCATGTAAATATGCAATTTAATAAAAGTACCCACAACTAACTATGTCAACACAACAAGAGCTGGGGGCATGATTTCACAAGGAATAGGGGGGATTATTCAAACTATTGATCCAATAGTGTAAAGCCAAATGTCAATGGGAGAACCCATAAAGTTGTCATCTACCCATTTTGTCTTATTCACCCAATCACTTATTTCTTCCAGAAATTGGTTGAGGTAGTTAATGCCTTGGGAATTGAAGAGTATGACAGTCAATTTCGTATTGGGGAAAGCCATAATTTTTTTAAAATGACTTTTTGGGCAAGTTATCACCCATAAATTGGTGCCCATTCCATTATTCACCCATGTTTCTCTTCCTCATGCAGCTGGAGCAAGCTGGGGCGTTTTCATCCCGTTTTTCTACAATTTCCTCCATTTTCCATGGCTGGGAAACCTGTTTTGGTGTTGCACAGTGGGTGGGCACAAGGGAATCATGATTTGGGAGTTTATTGAGGTCGTTTTTTCCCTTGCAATGCCCAAAAACATTTATGAATTCGAATTTCTCTCCCGGGGTCGATTTCCCCTTCTACCATTTTCAGTTTTTGGTTCCCAAGATATTTTTCTTCATGCCCAGCAGTTGTATTTTGTTGTTATGTGTATCCTTGTTTTGGTCTGAAAGACTTAGGAGTGGAAGAGGCCCGGAATTGGCTTGATAAACCTAGTGAAGAGAGGAACCTCATAGAAAGATCAAGAGGGGTTGGTTATTATTCTATGCACAACTTGAAGAGCATTGGAAGGGAAGGTATGGCTTGAGGGTCTGTGTAGCAATGAAGGGAATACTTCCTTATGTTGGGTGCGTAGGTATTGTGGATGCCAAGCTAGATAGATCTTGTGGAGGTGTCCATAGCTATGTGGTTGATCTCACTAGCTTAGCAATTCAACCTTTCCACTACCTTAGCATCTTGATAAAACCAACTGTATATTGGCTTGGCTGAACTTTGATATTTTTTTGGCTATGTGTGAGCCTGATGTTCCCTAGTTCCTTGTGCAAATCATGCCCAACTTGGGGGTGGCAGTGGTGCTGAGATATTGATGAGCACACTGGCTTATGTTCGGGTGGAACGTTACAACGAGATAGCTAGTTGCGGGGCAGCTCCTTTTCAAGATAAATATTTAATTGTGTTAATTTTGCAATGTATTTGTGAATTATTATGAACATATAAATGTGTTGAATGAGATTTGGTTCCACTGTATATTCATGTATTATGCACCTGTACATGTATTTTTATTTCAATGTGTTTTGTTTATTATGTTCGCGGGGATAGATCCCCAGTTGGATGATAGCAGCAGCGTAGTCGTGTCCTTTCCTCGTCGAGTAGAGGGGAGGGGACGTGAAATAATTCAATCTATTTATGCAAGTAAATTTTGTGAAGGAATTGGAAACTAGATTTTGGGATATTGTGCATAAATTGTTTGCGGAAATGATTCTTTGGAACCTCTTCTATAGAACTGATATTTATACCCATTTTCCTTATATAATGTGTATTTTTGTGGTACATTATCATCATAATGGCTTAAGACACTTCTCTTTGAAGCTTCTACCTTTTATTCGAAAACTAGTTTTTTTGATTGGATTGTTTTGCATAGTTTGGAGACTTGGCACATGAAGTGATCGTAAAAATTCCTGAGCGCTCTTGTTATTATTATGTCTGATAAATCAACTTGATATGTATGCGATAATGTGATGAAAAATCTTCTTGATATTGTTTTGAAATGTCTACCAAAATCCTAGATCAATTTCCAATTTCTAGCTCCTGTAATGGAATTGTTTTGAGTAGATTCGTGACTTTGCATCTGAAGTGTTCGAAGAAACTTTAGAATGAGGTATACCTATGTTTTTTTTTTATTTAACAAAAGCGGTTATGGTATTAAGAAGAACTCAGTAAGAAAAATACTGATCAAAGGTACATGGTCCAACAAACATCCGAAACTCAGCTAGATTCAGACGCAAATCCTGAAGCCGATCTAGGGAGGTATGTCAAAGGAGACAACAGAATTTACATTTAACTCATTAAGGCCAATGGTTATGGACTTATTGGCTGCCGAATCCGCCAGATCATTAATATTTCTAAGAATGTGAAAAAATTTAATAATCCTAAACGAGTTAGCCATGTATCTGATTCTCCTGATCAGTCTTGCAAATTGCTCTTTCTTACTCCTACTGCCTCCGTTCAGCTCCTGAATAATTAGCCTGGAATCCCCGAATACCATAACTTCTTCCACTCCTTTATTTTTTAACTGTTTAAGGCCCTGCCAAAGCCCGTAAGCTTCAGCCATATTATTGGAATCATAACCGATATTCCAATAGAATTCCAACACCTTATTTCCTCCTGGATCGAAAATGACGCCACCTCCTCCTGCTTTCCCAGGATTCCCTTTGGAGGATCCGTCAAAGAAAAGTTTAAATAGTTTCCTCTCTCTAAGCCAATTCTCAAATTGCGAGTTATCTAGTCTGATCTCCCAATCCTCCACCTTATTAACAGCCACCTTATTTGCCTTCTTGATGTCAAGGCTATGCATCCAC
>LPNX010338531.1:126211-197288 GCA_001517045.1 Pseudotsuga menziesii | reverse complement strand
CGGAGGCTTCAGCGCATAGAGGGCACCGGAACGGCCCAACGAACCCCTTTTTCTCCAGATTATCGCCTGTTAGAATTTTCTCATGGAGCAGAGTCCAAGTGAACAACTCTATCTTAGGGAGCGTGTTGCAGTTCCACAGGTTAAGCCACTTCTTTGGATTTCCAGGCACATTGAAGTTTGCTGCAAAATGCCTGTACCCATCAGAAGCGTTATAATTGCCAGCCCCCCATCCACGCCTGTCCTTCTTGAGATTAGAAATTGGAGCCAGCCCTGCCAAGTGCTGAAGCAAATGAATTTTGTCTTCCTCCATCTCTTCAGGGCACGCTGGGACAGCCCAGCCACTCCAACGATTTGGGTCAGCGATCTCCCATGAGGAGATATCCCAAAGGGACGTGAGGTCCGTTGGTTCCATCCAATGCTGAAGGCGTGGGAGCTGGGGCGGTTTTTTCTGGAGGATCGTGTCTTCCCAAAATTTAATTGACTGTCCATTTCCCGGTATCCAGTACAGATTCTCCCGGAATTGTGGCAGCGATTTCTTACAAAGAGTGAAGATGGCCGATCCCCTTCTCACGTGATTGTCCTCATCAAAGCACCTCAGACGCTGACCTGGGAAGTACTTTCGTCTCAACATGGAACTGCACCACGATGGCTTGGTATCCAGCATGCTCCAGAGCAGCTTGGATCCCATGCTGAGATTTTGAGTTCTCAGATCTCTAATGGAGAGGCCACCTTCATTTTTAGGCAATTTCACTGTTTTCCAATTTACCAGGGCGAATTTTTTCCTTCCATTAGCACCTCCTTGCCACAAGAAGGATCTCATCAGTCCCTCAATTTGGGAAATAATTTTGATTGGAGCAAGAAGCAGAGAGCATTGGTATAGGAGGAGGCTGTTCAGCACAGCCTTAATAAGGATTAACTTACCAGCCAAGTTTAACCATGCTGTCCCCCATCCCATGATTTTATTTTTAATTTTGTCCACAGTTGGTTGCCAGGCAGAGCTATTGGGCTTACTTTTGAAGATAGGTACTCCTAAGTATTTGAAAGACTCCCAGCAGACAGCTCCTTCTATATTAAGAACCCGGGAGATCTCTAGCATATCCCTGGGATTGAGATTCCAGCCATAGATGTGGCTCTTTCTAAGATTGAGTTTACTGCCAGAAGCTTGACAATAACGGATCAGTTCGCTCTTGAAACGGCGGGCAATGATGGGACTGGCACCTCCGAGTAGAATGGTATCGTCTGCGAATTGTGCATGATTGATATCTTTAACACCTCTGGCCATTCTGATGCCAGGAAGGTCCTGCTCTTGCCTGGCATTTTCCAGCTGATAACTAAGGACGGAGGCCTGAATGGCATAAAGCAAAGGGGAGAGTGGACACCCTTGCCTCAGTCCTCTCGTGGATTGAAAGAAAGGGGCTGCTCTCCCGTTGACTAGTGGAGCAATCCACGGGTTACTGATACAGGCCATGACCCAGTTGATGAAATCTTGAACAAAACCATATCTCTGCATTACCTGGCTTAAGAAGTTGTGGTTAACCCTGTCGAAGGCATTGGCTAGGTCGAGCTTGACCACCATGCCTTTGTCCCCATTCCGCATACTAGAATGGATAGCCTCTTGAACTAAGATGACATTATCCCAAATCTTTCTGCCTTTGACAAATCCTCCTTGGTTCTCCGGGATTAGATATGGCAGAATATTTTTCAGTCTACTGGCCATGATCTTAGTAATAATTTTATACCCTATATTACACAGGGATATAGGCCTGAATCTATCAAAGGACTTTGCATCCTTTTCTTTTGGGATGAGGGCCAAAAACGCAGAATTAGTGCTGCCTCCAATTTTTCTGCACCTCTGAGATTTAGTAATCATTTTATAAAGATCATGATTTACTATATCCCAGCAAATTTTTATAAAATTGATATTAAAACCATCTGGCCCCGGAGCCCGACCATCCTCCATATCTTCAACAGCTTTTTTAATTTCTTCCATCGTGATGGGTTTTAACAGCAGTTTATTATCATTATTCTTCACTTTTCTGGGAACTAGACTAAGGAGATCAGCGTCTTGGAGATTAGGCTGGGCCGTGTACAGCTCATGAAAATGGGTGGTCGCTGCCTTTTTGATGTCTTCAAAATTGGAGATAAGGTTGTCCTGAACTTGAATCTCTTTAACATAATTAAAATTCTGTCTGGCCACTGCCTGTTTGTGGAAATAACTGGTATTCCGGTCACCTTCTGTAAGCCATTTACACCGATATTTATTCCTCCACCATTCAGATTCCTGCCAGCATGCTACGTGAAGATTCGAGTGGAGCTTAGCCTCCATTTGGAGATCGATATACTCAACAGGTCCTTCCTCAATTTTGGACTGATGGAGTTCCAACGCTTGGACAGCGAGAGTTTTAGCTTGAGTAGGGAGGGGGAGTGACTTGGCCCACTCTTTTAATGATTTCTTTAAACGTCTCAACTTCTCCTCCCATACATAGAAGGGGGACCCTGTGACCGGAGGGGACCATGATTCAGTGACAATTTTTAGAAATTCAGGACGATTGGCCCAAGGGTGGTTAAATCTGAACGGGATCGGCCCCAAATTCTTGCCATTCTCCATCTCTAGTAGAATGGGCTTGTGATCCGAGCCGCCAAAAGGCAAGATTTTAGAGGACAGATTCAGCCCCCAGCAGGAGAAAAGAGTCCTGGATTAAGAAGCGGTCGAGTCTAGCAGCGATGTGCCCCGGCCCAAACCTTTTATTATTCCAGGTATATTTGCCAGCAGAGGGCTTTATGTCCATTAAACTCCAGTCCATAATAATGTCCTCCAGCATTTCACGGATAGGGTCTCTGACGAGAGAGCCCCCTCTCTTTTCATCTTGGCTCAGGGTGATGTTTAAATCCTCGGCCAGGATAATATTTCCATCCAGATTGCTCCTTTCCTCTCGGAGAAGAGTCCAACATATTTTTTTTTTTCTGCATAAGAATTTGGTGCATAAATATTAAAGATACTTACCAGGCTATTGGAGTCTAATTGCCTCAGCTGAGTGAGGATCCAGTAGGGGTTGTGCTTGATGTCTACGGCCTCGAATTTCTTATCATCCCACAGGGTGCCAATGCCGCCAGATGCGCCCCTTGAGCTAGTTGCAGCTTTGCCTTTTTTTTTCCAGAACTTCAGACTTACTTGGAGAAATGCATCTTCCTCCATTTTAGTCTCCTGAACCAGCAAGATGTCCGGTTGATGAATGGTTATTAAATCTGTCATACTTTCTTCTTTTGATTTGCTACCGAGACCCCTGCAGTTCCAGGAGAGGACCTTCATTACTTACTTTTGGTAGTGGAGGGCATCCCTTTCTGGGCATGCCCCTGCTGGCGAGTATTCCTAGTGTTTTTCATCATCTTTTCTATGGTTAGCTGGGACCCTTGCAACTTGTCCTTGTAGGTTGCTTGATCCCTTAGTTCTTTCTTAGATTTCCTTCCCTTGGTTTTAGTCCGTCTAGGGGTAGACAACTCGATTTCCCCTTCCTCCTCTTCCTCCTCATTTGATTCTGGCTCTTGTTCTTCCTCTGATTGCTCCAAGTTGTCTCCTTCTTTTACCAGTGTTATGTCTTCCTCTTGGTCTTTCCTTTGGTTATCTGATGAAGTTGCTCCGATTTATTTACTTTCACCATTGCTAGATTTTGCTTCAATTTCGTTTGACTCATCCCTTACTTCTATGGGTATTTTTTGGGGAGGAGTTTCTTGGGATCCTTCAACAGGGACAGTGGATCTATTCCCCTCGCACTTCTTTGGGTCCTCGGCAGGTTGATTTTTAGATTTAGCTCTGTTCACCTTATGCCAACCTTCTGCTTTGTTTTGCTGGATCTCAGGCTTCTTAGGGCAATTCCGAGCGAAATGCCCATATTCATGGCAGCCTATGCATTTAAACGGTAGCTGTTCATAGTCGAGCTTTTGGAAATGGGCCCAGTTCCCCACTGTTAATTTGATAGCTTCCGGGAGGCCAGCCTCGAGGTCCACTTCCACACAGATACGGGCGCAGGAGTATTGGTCCTTAGGACTTGCCGTGTCAATGTATTTCCCCAGGGCGTTCCCGATGGCTCGGAGAGATTTGGAATTCCAGCAGTGCATAGGGAGATTCGGGAGACGGACCCAGACTGGGACAGCTTTGGGAATGTCCACCTCCGGATCAAAGTCCGGAGACCATCCATTGAGATAGAGGCCCTGCGGCCCCATGAAATAAGGCCCGTTCCTGAAGATTAGTTCTTTATCCTCCTTAGATTCGAAATCGAAGAGGAAGTAACCTCTTCCGACAGAGTATGAGGCCACATTTTTTGAGATCAATGGCCTCCAGTTCCTTTGGATCCAGGATTTTGTTGTTTTTGGCGAGGGCCAAAGTCCCGTGAATTGACCGATCAGAGCTCGGTCTGCCAGAGATAGGGCAACCCGGATTGTTTCTTCCGGAGGCAGGGCCACTTCTGGCACATCTTCGAGTCTTTTCATGAATTTTGGGGGAACTCCGGAGCCTGATCTCTGGGATTGGGAAGCTAAAATCCTATTGAAAGCATCAGATCTCACAGAGGGGACCTCCTCTGTCGTCATCAGCCTACCCTACCAGATCCAAACTCAGCACATGGAGCTTGAGTGACCTGGGATCCACCAGCAGATCCAGCTCAGCGTGGACAATGAGGTGGAACGATCAGCCAGCGTTTTCAGAGCAATCTCAGGTGGGGCCAGCCCCCAAAACGCCTACGGCCTCGGCGATTCTGCTGGTTCGCTGCCTCTGGAGAATGCAATCGTCCCTTCAATCAGGGATTGCGCCTCAATTGTGATGCTTTTTTACTTGTCACGACAATATCGAGGTATACCTATGTTATAGATGATAAAACATGCTATTTGGATTTGAAATTGCATTATAATGATTCTATGAGTTGTGGATTTAATTATTCTAGCGATTCCTAGAATGGTTAGTTAATTTGAATGAGTAGAATTAGCTAGTTTTGTGAGTTATTCAATGGAATTTATATTGGAGGAAAGATACATCCATATGACTTTAGGTGATCCCTTCTATGTTTTCCATGAGCTACATTAGTCACATTTTTCTCTATATTTGGCATTTGGAAAGTTAAATTGAAAACTAGGTACATTACAGTGAAAATTGATAACCAGTTGTGGATTGGATCTATGTTTTCGTAAAAGCAGAATGCCACAAGAATGTGCTCTATTTATAACATGTTATGTGATTTAGGTGGCTACTTATTAGGTTTGATCCTTTACTTAGGGATGCATTTCATTTTGGTTCAATTATTTAGACTCAATTCCTTGTGGTGAATGTTAACTAGTTTCATTGGAATTAATGGAAAATATCACCTTATGTGCAATTGGAATGATACACAAATAAACCTTTAATTGGTTGTAGGTGCATGATAAAATATGGTTTTAATGGTTGCAATATTACTTTTGGGTTTATTGGCATGGTTACAAATTGATTTTGCGCAAGATTAGCTGCTTATATTCGAAAACTAGTTAAGTAGTCTTGTGGACTCTCTTTCCTAATTACCATGATTAATTATTGTGATTTTGGTAATTAGGCCTTATTTACATGTAATTGGATGTTATTAATCCATTGGGATTGATAATCAATGGTTATTTGTTAAACAATTGGATTTGTGATAATTGTCATCATTTGCACACTAAGTGTCGTAATTAACACCTAAAATACTAATTAGTTGCAAATAACAATAACCAATATTTAGAAGTGGTTACCATATTTGATATGGATTGGATTGAAGGTTTGTTGAGGCTTGGAAAATCGTAGGCAACAACAGCAAGGGATTCTCCCCAGCAAACGTTCCCAACTAGCCCGTTACTGTTTGGTATAGGGAATCCGTTCGATTTATGGTCCAGCTACTGTAGGTCAAGTAACAAAATAAAAAGGTTTTACCGGTTGCGGCCCAGTCCACCGTGTATGTTTTAGTTTTATATTAAAGTATGAGATGCAAGTTCCTATCTAAGAATGCAGATTGATAGAGAATACGAGGAGTGGTCACAATGTGATGCGTAGGTTCTTACCTCTCGTCTTAAACTCTCTTGCATCTAAATCACACACATCAAGAAAACTAAAACTAACTATCTAACCTATCCCTAGGGAGCAAGATTATCATTCATTAACGAGTAATGTGTTTTGCGCATGCATTAAGAAAAACCACAGATAGCTGATACTTCTTTCAAACCACATGAACATTTAAAGATATTTGAACAACCAGATAGCCAATTGTTTATGAGCAACATTCATTACTCATAATGGGAAATTCATAGAATAAACTAGAGAGCATTCATACAAGAACATAGGTTCAAAGAGTTAGAATGATCTCACAGTTCATGTACACAAGACTGAAAACGAAATAGTTCACATTCAACAAATCCATGGCTCAACATTTGAAAATTTCCACAAAGCTTTCTCCAACAGGAAACTTGTAATTTATTTATGCAAAAGGAAATAGTTCTTCTTACATCAGATTCTCACAAATCTGTTTAGGAAAAAGTCCTTTATTCCCTCTAATTCTCCTATATTTATACAAACAACAAAACCTTTGGGTTGCCCCCCCCGGGTGACCTTTGGGGTTCCCCCAACCATTTAATCTTACAATTTTGTCCTTTGTGAGTGCTCATGATTCGTACAATACGTTACATTTTAGATTAAGATTTACAAGCACTTTGTAAAAAGGGACCGGCTTGGTAACTGATGACCCATTTCCAAACCCTGTCCTCTGCTGCTCTCAATTCCGCTTAGTAATCCATTGGTCCTTTTAAAATCCTATTGTTCTAAGATCTTCACTCTCTTCTTTTTTAGCAGCACCTCTGCTTCTTACTTTGTCCTTCAGCTATGTTTTCTTTGTAGCGGTAATCATCAAATTGAGGTCTGAAGAATCTTCTAAGTCCATCTATAGTTAAAACAAAAAAATCATCATTAATTCGAACTGCATCTTTTCAACAAACGTAAACCATACTAACAATAAAACTGATCATCAAAATGAGGCCCTGTACTGCGCTTTCATTGCAAAAACCTTAAAATGATAAGAATCTAAAACCTTTGCTGCCCATAATATAGGGTAAAAACACACACAGAACAGGTGGGAGAAATCCTCACCGGTGGGAAAAACCACTAAAGCATCGGCAGGATAGTCTTATTCACAACCACAATTGTGGGCTTCAGACAGACAATGAGTTCCGCGAGACTACTAAGTCTATCGGCATTGGAAAAACTAAATACTATAGCATCGGGCGGAAAAATCTCCTCGTCGGCAAACATAATGACATAAACATCGGGTGATTAGTTCACTAAAATGCCGCAATGGCGGAAACTGCATCGGCTAAGGGTTCCATAGTCAACATAAAACATCAACGGTTGGCAACTCTATAAGTCGGATGGTTAGTGCATTATGGTTCCGCAACGGCGGAAGACAAAAGAACTACGGCTTCCGCAGCAAATAAAACATATCGGTGAAAACCAAAACAAACCATCGACAAGCGGAACAACTATAGGATCGGATGATCAGTTCAAAGAGAAGCAGCAATGGCGCGCGATGAACAAACTAAAGGCTCCACGACCACCCGAGAACATCGGTGATCGGAGGCTCGGAGGACTAAACCGTATCACGTCGGCATATGGACCAACTAACTGTTGGAGAGATAGCGTACTGCGTAGCCACAATGACATGAGCCATACAACCTAAGGGTTCTGCAATAATAGAAAACAAAGGCGAAAATCAAACCATCGGTGAAGATCAGAACAAACCACGTCGGATGGTTAGTCCGCTCTGGAGCCACAATTGTGGGAATCAAATAGACTACGACTTTCAATCAAAGTCATAAACTGCTCCGAGGGTGAAAAGAAAAGGTTATCGCAAGCAAAGTTTGACCCAATAAAGTCATGTAATCGGTGAAAGAAAAACTAACCATCAGCCCATTCTTTATCTGTCCTCTGAAAAGTCGGCGATATAGAAGGCTGATGCTCCAATCATGATAAAATGCCAATAGTCCGAAGAAAACAAAACAGGTAAAGGCGCATCAGCGAAAATAAAACTGTCTATTGGGAAGTTCATTATTTTGTTTCCGCAATGGCGACTGCGTAGAGAACTACAGCCCCGATTCATTATTTAATGACCTCCGAACAACCAAACTAAAAATGTTAAGTTCCAAAAGACTTTCGGCTAGGCAGCGATGAAAAAAGTTTGTTTCACCTCCGAAACAGCGGTGAAAATGAGAAATAGACTTTCGATATCAATGAAAGAAATCATTTAGATCAAAGGACAACATTTTCAAATCGAACTTTAAACTCCACAACCCAAAGCAGTTGCAGACACAAGCAATTTTCCGAAAAGCATGAAAACAGTTGACCTCAAAACAATATAAACTTGTAGCAGAGGGAAAACAAAAACAGAGTTCATGAATCCAAACAATTTTAGGCAAGATAAAAATTAAAAGGAGGGTCCAAAATTTTAAAAAATTTGGGAGAAAAGTTGCAGCTACAACAATTGGTGACTACCTGGTGAACCTAGACTTCTGGACAATTTCTCCCTTAAGTAACAGACTGTTTGACAATAAAACCAACATGTTGAATTCTTCTAGATGTCTGGGTTTCCCAAATGGCAAATATATGTACTTTTAATCATTGATGATAGTCCAATTTAGGAAAATGGAAACCAAGATTTTAAAGTCAAGATAACTCTTTTGAGGCCAGGAATATGAGTTTCGTTATTACCTCTGTCTTCGGGTAGCTTCCAGCTTGGACACCACAGGATTGTAACATATGGTAAACAGAAATATTCATTTGTTCCTTATTCCCATGCCATTTTGCAGTTTTTGTGCTTTTGGATTTTTGTCCTTTTATTTGAGTCCTCCTGCATGCCTTTCTTTCTGAATTTTTATTCAGGCTCCTCTATCCATAGTGTCCTTTTGTGTGAGAGATGTATTTAATTTTCAGCTCACAGACGGAGAAGAACTTTTGGCAATTTAATACTCATATGATTCAGTACTTTGTTTTGATACATATTGCTTTCTTAGGAGTTTTGACTCTTATTTGCCTTTTGGCTTTCAATTCTTGGCATGGGATCATTTATATATAATATAATGTTTACCTTGCTTCCTTTCCTCCGGAGCTGCAATTGCGGGAATCAAGTAGACTACAACTTTTGATCAAAGTCATAAACCGCTCTGAGGGCGAAAAGAAAAGGTTATCGCAAGCAAAGTTTGAACCAATAAAGTCATGTAATCGACAAAAGAAAAACTAACCATCAGCCCATTCTTTATCTGTCCTTCGAAATGATGACGATATAGAAGGCTGATGCTCCGATCATGATAAAATGTCGATAGTCCGAAGAAAACAAAACAGGTAAAGGCGCATCGGCGAAAATAAAACTGTTCATTGGGAAGTTCATTATTTTGTTTCCGCAATGGCGGCGGCGTAGAGAACTACAGACCCGATTCATTGTATAAATGACCTCCGGACAACCAAACTAAAAATGTTAAGTTCCAAAAGACTTTCGGCTGGGCAGCGATGAAAAAAGTTTGTTTCATCTCCGAAACAGCAGCGACAACGAGAAATAGACTTTCTATATCAATGAAAGAAATCATTCAGATCAAAGGACAACATTTTCAAATCGAACTTTAAACTCCACAACCCAAAGCAGTTGCAGACACAAGCAATTTTCCAAAATGCATGAAAACAATTGACCTCAAAACAATATAAACTTGTAGCAGAGGGAAAACAAAAACAGAGTTCCTGAATCCAAACAATTTTAGGCAAGATAAAAATTAAAAGGAGGGTCCAAAATTTTAAAAAATTTGGGAGAAAAGTTGCAGATGCAACAAGGTTTTATGATGTTATATGATTTTAAGTAACTAACCCAACCCTTGGATCATTTTTTGGAATAGTTATTGAATTTGTTTTAATTTATTGGTAATTAAAGGGATTTTGTCGAGATTAATCTTGAAAAATGAAATTAAATATTTGTTTGACTAATCCGTTGTGCTGAAATGATCTAATTATCCTTAGAGAGCTAATTATATGTCCCTTGGACATCTTGAAATCCCCGAGGGACATTATAGGTTGCAATTTTGTAGGTGGGGTCGTAGTTTCTTCGGAGGACTACCACACTGAGGGTGGGGGATCGAGCTTGGATTGTCTAGGTCAGGGAGGAATGGGTGTCCATATCCTTGTTGTGGTGTTGAAAATATCTAATAATGTGTCTATGAAACCCCTTGTCAATGTGATGATGGAAATTTATTTGGTAAAGGAGGTAGTTGGTGATGGGGATGCTCCCCAATTTTTGTTTGCGGAAGTGGGTGATGCAAGTTAGGGGGATTTTTGGGTTAAGGGAGTGGCTCTTTGAAGGTAGATGATTGTGCGGTGGGTCACTTTGTTGTTTTTTTAGAAAGCGGAGCTATGCCCTGCTTCTGATATGGAGGAATTGGTTCGATATTCTTAGGGTACTACTATTGGATCCTCGTCCCCTATGGTGGAGGTGATCACCTCGCTTGTTTTGTCATATAAAGACATTGTAAAAAATACTCCCCCTTAGACGTGTGGGATCGATTCCTAAAGATGCTATGGGTATAGTGGATGGCTCTAGAGTTGGGATCAATAATGGGTCAATGGGGATTTTGGAAGCTCTGATTTCTACTAATCATTTAGTGCATAAGGATGATGTCAAAGGGGATTGGTTTCAGACATTTCCCTAGTCAAGACTAGAAGTGTTGGGAAAGGGAAACCGAGTAAGTTAACTATTGATAAAGTAGATATAATCCCTTCTATTCTTATCGATTTTCCTTTTTCCTTTGGTTCTTAAGCTATTAGAGGTAAATAGATCTCTTACCCATTCTAAATAATGATCCTTCTCTCCCTTAATGTCAGGGGAGTTGACGTGCAATATCACAAGTATTTATCCCTTCAAAGACTTTTTGGAAAAAATGTTTTGATATTATATTCATTCAAGAAACTATGGTCGTTGGGGATATAAAATGTGAGATATTTTCCAAGCATTTTTCTAGTTGGGAGACGTGTCAGTTGATGCTTTGGGATAGTAGGATGGTATTCTTTCGAATTGGGAATTAAAAGGGCTAATCTCACCCCTTATCAAATTTCTACAGGGATTTTATTGGAAGGTAGGGTTAAGGATGTTCCCAAAGACTTGCACTTTATAATTTGTTATGGGTCGTATCATGACCGCAAACCCTTTTAGGAAAAGGTGGAGGAGGATGTATTTTTTTAAGTAGCCTAATTTGATCATGGGGGGTGATTTGAACCTCACATTGGCAGCTTCATAGGTGTGGGGTCATAGACCAAGATTGTATCCTATTGATGATTTCTTCAAATTTATGTTCCAACTATTAGAATTTGAATGCCATTTAGATCTTCAAGCATATAGTTCTATTAATGTTTGCAGCAAAATAATGGAGAATGAAGATACAAACTGAACAAAACAAACCACACAGGAAACAGACAAGTATTGCTCAGGAATTTACAATATCATTCACAATAATAATATCTTGTGTTACAATAGTTTACATAGGAAGAATTCGAATGCATTAGGGAGAAATTTGAATCTACCAAGTGGATATGATTGTATCTAACTAAATCTCTAACTCATGGTCTCTCAATCAATATCGAAGTCCAAGATCAACTCCCAGATGTCCAACCAACTCAACAAACAATGAAAACTAGTTAACTCAGTGCAACTGAGTGTGGTAGGTGGGAAAAGGCAGCTACTCTACATGCATCCATGCAAGACATGCGCTAGATAACTACTTGTGAACTAACTGAGGACTAACCGAGAATAACTAGTACTAACTCCAACTAACTGAAGTAGGTTGGTGCCGGGACTCCTAGTGTCTCCTAAAATGTAGGGATTGGTCTAGGAGGCACCCAAACTAATGCATGCACATGCAGTAAGTGGCAATTAACCTCTAGAAGTGTTCTCCACACTCCAGGGACTAGTACATGTGGCCCCAATTGTAGTAGTGGACCCAAATATTTAATTAAGGTTCCTAAGTTAGGAAATATTTAATCTAATAGACATTTAACCAAGGGAGGATTAATAATCCTAACACCCCCCCTGAATCCTAACATGGACAACTGTGGGCCCTGGTAACATGACCATAGGTCACCCAAATACAATCTAGAAGATAATAAAAAATGTTGCTTTATACAATTGAGGAAACAGGGGAAAACCTCATGGGAAACCCCCCCCCCTCCCACCCCCAAAAAAGGTAGGAAAACAGCAAATTGCAAGCTATTTTTAGATTAAAGAAGCTCCCTCCTTAGAAAAATAACTTGAGCAAAAACACTACTGCAAAATTGTAGCTCTATGCAACAGTGTGGTCCATCAGTGGACCTCTTAATGTACTTATGAACTGATGACTCTATTTGTCTCTTCTGGATGATGAAGGCAGGGAATGATCAAGTTTCTGCTTTTGTGGGCCATGTAGCTAATCATTCGCCGTCATCAAGTAGCATCGACCTGGAACTTTGCTGCACCATACTATAGAGAGTGAGTTTGTGAGAGATAGTGCAGCATGCTCATTCTGATACTGTGACCTTGTTCTTCTTCTGTATTCTAGATCTCCAGCACCATTTCCAGCTACATCAATAATCTTTTGGGCTCATCTGGGCTTAGGTTTCTGATTAGGAATAGGTACTAGATCTGGATCTACAATTTCTTGAGGTTCAGTCTCAATAACAGGATCATGCTATATGTGATCTTCTTCATCTGAATCTGAAACCTATAGCACATCATCATCATCATCAAAAATAGGTGGAGAAATAGTTATACCTTCCTGTGCTGCTGGAGGAATATCATGCAGCTGATCTTCTTTGACTTGGACACTTCTTTCAATGAAGCATCTTCTGGTTGCAACCTCCATCCGTTTGTAAGCTTTTACATCCTCTACATATCCCGGCATAATGCATTCGCTACTTTGGGATTAGAAGGCTTTCCTCTTGTCAAGTGGTATCCTGGCCCGAGCTTTGGAACCAAAAAATCTCAGATGAGAGACATTGGGCTTATACCCATCCAGTGCTTTGAATGGAGTCACCCAAACCACTGACTTATGGGGTACCCTATTCTGCAAATACAAAGCACAATATATTGCTTCAACCCAAAGAGAAGGAGGTAGATGCTTGGCATGGAGAAGGCATGTTTCCATCTCTTTCAGTGATATGTTCTTCCTCTCAACCACACCATTTTGTTGTGGTGTGTATGGAACTGAGTGTTCCATTCGAATCCCCTCTGATTCATAGAAACTCTAGAAATATCCTTTGATGCCCTCTCCTCCCTTATCAGATCTTATTATTGAAATTGTTCTCAACCATAGCTTTAAAAACTTTAAAAGTCTCAAAAACTTCTGATTTTTATTTCATGAAGTAGATCCAACAGTACCATGAACGATCATAAATAAAAGTGAGGAAGTACCTACAACCATTAATGGAGTTTGTCAGCATAGGTCCTTCTACATCACTATGTATCAAATCAAGTGTGGAGGAAGCTCTATGTGCCTTCCCAACATCATACTTCTTTTCTGGATGCTTACCTACCAAGCAACCAACACATACTCCATTAGAAGTTTGGATGGAGGGCAAACCTTAAACCATTTTATCATTGTGGAGCTGCTTTATATATTTGAAATTGAGATGGCCAAATCTCTCATGCCAAATCTTTGTGGTTGTGTTAGCATGAGACAATAAAGTTGTAGGAGGAGAAACAAGTAAAAAATGTGAGAACTCATAAGTTTTGGAGGAGAAATATTTAATTAAGGTTCCTAAGTTAGGCAATATTTAATCTAATAGACATTTAACCAAGGGAGGATTAATAATCCTAACACCCCCCCTGAATCCTAACTTGGACAACTGTGGGCCTTGGTAACATGACCATAGGTCACCCAAATACAATCTAGAAGATAATAAAAAATGTTGCTTTATACAACTGAGGAAACAGGGGAAAACCTCATGGGAACCCCCCCCACCAAAAAAGCAGGAAAATAGCAATTTGCAAGCTATCTTTAGATTAAAGAAGCTCCCTCCTTAGAAAAATAACTTGAGCAAAAACACTGCTGCAAAATTGCAGCTCTATGCAACAGTATGGTCCATGAGTGGACCTCTCAATGTATTTATGAACTTATGACTCTGTTTGTCTCTTTTGGATGATGAAGGTAGGGAATGATCAAGTTTCTGCTTTTGTGGGCCATGTAGCTAATCATTCACCATCATCAAGTAGCACCGACCTGGAACTTTGCTGCACCATACTGTAGAGAGTGAATTTGTGAGAGATAGTGCAACATGCTCATTCTGATACTATGACCTTGTTCTTCTTCTGTATTCTGGATCTCCAGCACCATTTCTAGCTGCATCAATAATCTTTTGGGCCCATCTGGGCTTAGGTTTCTGATTAGGAATAGGTACTGGATCTGTATCTACAATCTCTTCAGATTCAGTCTCAATAATAGGATCATGCTATATGTGATATTCTTCATCTGAATCTGAAACCTGTAGCACATCATCATCATCATCAAAAATAGGTGGAGAAATAGTTATACCTTCCTGTGCTGCTGGAGGAGTATCATGCAATTGATCTTCTTCGAATTGGACACTTCTTTCAATGAAGCATCTTCTGGTTGCAACCTCCATCCATTTGTAAGCTTTTGCATCCTCTACATATCCCGGCATAATGCATTCGCTACTTTGGGATTAGAAGGCTTTCCTCTTGTCAAGTGGTATCCTGGCCCAAGCTTTTGAAGCAAAAACTCTTAGATGAGAGACATTGGGCTTATACCCATCCAGTGCTTTGAATGGAGTCACCCAAACCACTGACTTATGGGGTACCGTATTCTGCAAATACAAAGCACATTATACTGCTTCAACCCAAAGAGAAGGAGGTAGATGCTTGGCCTAGAGAAGGCATGTTTCCATCTCTTTCAGTGATATGTTCTTCCTCTCAGCCACACCATTTTGTTGTGGTGTGTATGGAACTGAGTGTTCCATTCGAATCCCCTCTGATTCATAGAAACTTTGGAAATATCCTTTGATGTCCTCTCCTCCCTTATCAGATCTTATTGACTTGATCTTATTATTGAAATTGTTCTCAACCATAGCTTTAAAAACTTTAAAAGTCTCAAAAACTTCTGATTTTTGTTTCATGAAGTAAATCCAAAAGTACCATGAACAATCATAAATAAAAGTGAGGAAGTACCTACAACCATTAATGGAGTTTGTCTGCATAGGTCCTTCTACATCACTATGTATCAAATCAAGTGTAGAGGAAGCTCTATGTGCCTTCCCAACATCATACTTCTTTTCTGGATGCTTACCTACCAAGCAACCAACACATACTCCATTAGAAGTTTTGATGGAGGGCAAACCTTCAACCATTTTATCATTATGGAGCTGCTTTAGATATTTGAAATTAAGATGGCCAAATCTCTCATGCCAAATCTTTGTGGTTGTGTTAGCATGAGACAATAAAGTTGTAGGAGGAGAAACAGGTAAGAAATGTGAGAACTCATAAGCTTTGGTAAAGTGATTTGCAATACCTTTCGCTACAAGTAGCCCAGTGGCTTTTTCTGTAATCTCAACTGATTTTGAATCGAATGTAACTCTCTTGGGAGAGCATGTGTGAGTCATCTGGTAAATAGACAATGGGTTAGCAGGAAGGGAGGGCACATATAAGACATTCTTGAACTCAGCATGCTTTGCTCTGATTGAGCCCCTTCCTTCTACTGGAATCTGGGAATCATCTCCCATGTGAATTTTCGACCCCTTTGTTAGTGAGAGGGTAGAGAAGGATTCTTTGGAAGCAACCATGTGATTGGAGGCTCCAGAATCTATTATGTATGGTGAGGATGGAGAGATAGTTGATTTCAAAGCATGACACGTCTCGATATCTTCTGTCTATGGTTCTTCATCAGGCTTCTTTGCTCTTGGGGAAGCAATGTTATGCTACTTGAGATGAGTGGACATTTCATCAATTCATTTCCTGATACAATGATCTTCAATATGGTACCCTTTTTCACAATAAGGACATAACTTATTTTCAAATTTCTTCTTCTTGGAGCCAGAGGCCCCTTCGAAAGCTTGCAGATTTTGTTTAGCGTTCGAATCAGTTTCCTTTGGCTCCTTCTTCTTTGATTTCTCCTTTGCTTGTGCTTTGGAAGAGTCAGAAACTGGGAGAGCTTGATATTTGGATGTCTTGATGACTCCCATTCTCATCAATTTGTCTTGCTCCTTGAATAAGGACTCATAAAAATAATCTAAGGAAGGAACCTTCCAATCAGGAAAGATTTCTCGCTTGGAATGGAATATGGAAACAAATACAGCATACTCAAGGCCTAGTTTACTGAGTATGGAAATGACATTCTGCTCATCCTTCTCCTCTATCCCACACTGTCTACACTAGAGTACTAGAGACTTGAATTTAGTAGAGAATTGCTCAATAGTCTCGAAACTACTAGGATGTAAAGATACCAACTCATTCTCCAGAATGTGTCCCCGAAGCCCATCTTCTTTGTTAAACAAGCTATCAAGATTCTCCCAGGATTCTCTGGGAGTCCTTAAGCCTTCTTGGTGAAAGAGGAGATCTCTGGATATATAAGTACATAATTAACGGAATGCTTCATCACAACGGTTCATAAACTTGTTATGCTCTACCAGCTGATGAGGCTCAGGCTCCCATCCATGTATGTTCCTGTGGTAGCCATGCTTGCACAAGGCCAACTACATATCAATCCTCCAATCAAGATAATTGGAAGTTACGAGGATCCATGGTTTAGGAGTTTGAGAACTCATAATTGCTCTAGTTGGAAGTACTGCAAAACTTCACACAAGCTACATAGCACCTGTCAATTTCATTGCAATAACACACTAAAACATATGAATTGTTAGAATCATGCTTTTCCTCTTGACATGAACATATTTTCAGGGTCCGTCACGCCCTCTCCATTGCTTTGAATAAATCCAAAGGTAGCAAATCATCATAGGGAACTTCTGTGGAAACCCAACTACTTATGATGTTCAATGGGGAGAAACAAGCATGAAACCTGCCTGAGAAGTCTCTGATACCATATTAGAATTTTTATTCCATTTAGATATTCAAGCAGGTAGTTCTAATAATGTTTGCAGCAAAAGAATGGAGAATGAAGATACAAACTAAACAAAACAAACCACACAGGAAACAAAGAAGTATTGCTCAGGAATTTACAGTATCATTCACAATAATAACATCCGGTGTTACAATAGTTTACATAGGAAGAATTCGAATGCACTAGGGAGAAATTCGAATCTACCAACTATATATGACTGTATCTAACTGAATCTCTAACTCATGGTCTCTCCATCAATATCGGAGTCCAAAATCAACTCCCAAATGTCCAACCAACTCAACAAACAGTGACAAGTAGTTAACTCAGTGCAATTGAGTGTGGTAGGTGGGAAAAGGTGCCTACTCCACATACATTCATGCGTTATCCATGCAAGACATGCACTAGCAAGTTTTTTGTGAACTAACTAAAAGTAACCGAGGGCTAACTAAAACTAACTAGTACTAACTCCAACTAACTCAAGTAGGTTGGTGTTAGGACTCCCAGTCGATCCTAAAATGTAGGGATTGGTCTAGGAGGCGCCCAAACTAATGCATGCACATGCAGTAAGTGGCAGTTAACCTCTAGTAGTGTTCTCCATACTCCAGTTACTGGTACATGTGTCCCCATTAGGTAAAGTGGACCCAATTGTACTAGTGGACCCAAATATTTAATTAAGGTTCCTAAGTTAGCCAATAATTAATCTAATAGACATTTGACCAAGGGAGGATTAATAATCCTAACACCAACAATCCGATTCGATTGATGTCCATCCTATGCATCTAGTCCCGATCTAGAGAAATGGGAGAGATGGGGATGGGGGGATCACAAAAATATTGAAAAAAAATTCATGTGAGAATTTATGGTTGATGATATTTTCAAGTATAGATCGTGGGTAGAAACCTCTTTAGTTTTTGACCATTCCCCGATCCTTCTCCAGATCGAGGAGAATTGGGAGAGAAAACTCCACCCCTTCAAATTTAATCATGTTTAGCTCAAGGATCCGTATTTTATCAACCTGATTAAGAAAGAATGGGATGTACTGGAAGGCGTGGAGGGTTTTTCAGCTATGCAAAGGCTAGTTCACAAGCTAAAATCCATTAAAGTGGTGGTGTCCAATTCAGAGAAAGAGCGGAAATTAAAAATTAAGAAGGATTTGATCAGTGTGGAATTGGAAATTGAAGGGTTATATAAGTGCAATATTTAAGGCCTTTTTTCTAAGCGAGATCAATTTCGGTTGGAAGTGCTCAAGAACAAAAAGTTGTAGATTCTTAAAGTGGAGGAGGAGACTTGGAGGTTGAAAACAAGGGCCACATGGTTCTCTCAATCCAACCTAAATACCATGTTTTTTTCATAAATTGGCTAAGAGTAGGAGGGTTCAAAACTTGATTTGGGATCTTCATAGTTTAGATGATTGGCTTTTGATTAATCCAAAGCAACTAGAAATTCAGGTTGTTGACCATTTCCAATTATTGTTTAAGTATCCAAGTCATATCTACTGTGGATCATATCCAAGTCATCTAGGTCTATCCTCGATTCTTCTTAGTGGAAGAAGGGAATAATATAGCGAATCATGTATATTTAAACAAAATTAAGAAGTACTGTAAGGGTTTGCGAAATACAAAATTCCTGGCTTGGACAAATGGATTGTTGAATTGTTTTTGGATTTTTTTAATATTATGGGTCCTGGATGATTGGAAGCATTGGAGGAATCTAGAATTTTTAGGAGAGTGTTTAGAGCGATGAATTCAACCTTTGTAAATCTCATCCAAAGTGTTGAAATATAGGTTCTTTCAATAATTTTAGGTCGATATATCTATCCAACTTAGTCTGTAAGATTATTTCAAAGATCATTGCTTGTAGACTGAAACATATGCTATCAGAACATATATTAAGGGAACAATTTGGTTTTTTGGAGAATCATCAAATCATGGATGTTATTGGTGTAGCTCAGCAGACTTTACATGGTTTCAAGACTAAAAAATTGAAGATGCTAGTTTTAAATAGTGAATTTGGTTAAGGCTTATGAGCTAGTCAAATAGTTCTTTCTAAGATTAGTTTTGCTTCGGATTGGTCTCAACCTTGAAGCTATTAAATGGGTGATGGTGTGTGTGGTCTCAACTATTTTATGCTGTCAGTTAATGGAACTCGTACAAAGTTTTTTAATGGCTCTAGGGGTTTGAGACAAAGGAGTCATTTACGCCCTTTATTGTTTCTCTTAACCATTGAGGGTTTGAGCAAGTTAATTGATAGTAGGAAAGTTGATGGTTTCCTAAAGGGGGTTAATTTTTTTTCTCATATTCGAATAACACATCTTCTCTTTGTAGATGGTGTCATGTTATTTGGATCTGGTTCTGTGGAGGAATGGCTTATCTACAAGGAAAATTCAGACGTATTCAATAGGGCCTCTGGCATGCTTATTAGTGAGTCTAATTTAATGTTTTTGGAGAATGAAGTGGACATTGATGTTATGGTGCAGATTGGTCAAGGATTACCCTTCTAGGTATCAAATCTTAGCTTCGATAATAAATACCTTGGATGCCTTATCAATCCAAACAACTATTTTGCAAGTGATTGGCATTGGCTTTTGAAAAATTTTGACAATAAAATTAATCAATCGTGTTGGAGATGACTCTCTCTTGGAGGAAGATTAATCTTGGTGAAATGAGTTTTAGGAAATTCCCTTATTTATTGGCTCCCTTTATGTAAGATACAAAAGTCAATATTAATTTGTATCAAAAGGAAATTTTTTAATTTCTTATGGTTTGGGAACAAAGAAAAGGAAAGTTTCGTCTGGTAAGATGGGATAGTTTGGTGAGACCTAAACCTTTGGGAGGATGGGCCCTAAAGAACATTTTCCTCTTTGCACAAGATTTAACAGTCTAAATCTTGTGGAGAGTTTATGGAGTATGGTTATTAAAAGCAAGTACCTCTTATTAAAAGCAAGTACCTCAGGGAATCTACTATTATGCAGTGGATTAGATCCAAGGTAAAATATGTCAAAAAGGTGTCAAACATTTGGAATTGTTTGGTAAGCTCTTATCATATTATAGGTGATTGGTTGGTCTGGATTCCTGGTGACGACCGTCACATTAGAGTAGGTGAGGATTCAATCGTTGGGGTCTCTATCTTTGTAAATTATCTTTGGATTTGGTTACACTTCTCAGTGCTAAGGGTATTCAGACTTTGGATGAGATAGTTTCTCCTAGTGAGGGGTTGACGGTTGGTATGAGGTGGAAAATGGCTCATCAGTTGGGATTATTGGGATCTTATGACGAGGAATGGAGCATTTATGTTGTGGGGCTTCACCTGTCATATCATGAGGATTCTCTTGTATGGTCATGGAATGAGAAATATAGTGGGATCGGTGTTGAATTGCCTTATGATTCCCTTTTACATGGTGTGGATGTGGTGGATTTTTAGTGGTTTTGTGATATATGGAAGTGGAAAGTGCCATTAAAGATTAAACTTTTCAATTGGTTGGATATGGGAAATCAAATGCTTAAATGGGATAATTATTAGAATAGGGGAGGCATTGGCCCAAATATTTTTCCACTACGTAGTAATGTGACTGAGTCAATGGATCATTTGCTAATTTTTGTCGCTTGTCAGGCAGGGCAGATGTGAAGGGGGCTTATAATATTTCTTGTATTTGGTTTCAAGCTCCTTTATCCGCTTGTCTTTGATCTTGAGCCTTAAATGTTCAAGATTGGGTAGAGTTGCCATGTTTCATAAACTGGGAAATTTGGAAGAACATGAATCAAATTCTTCTTGAATATAGGGGTTGTAACTCTAAGAGGGTGAGGTTAAGGGATGTAGCTTGTATACATAATTACTGAAGGATAAATCTATTTGTCAAGCCAATTCATTGAGATGACAAATTGTTCCCAATTTTTCTTTTTATTGGGTAAGGGGATATTTTGATGGTGCTTCTCAAGATACATTTCAAAGATGTGGGGATGCGGAAGTTCTTTCGTTTGATAATTGCAGATGTTACAAATTAAAATTGAATTGCGGGACAAGGATTAACACTAGAAGTGAATTGATGGCTTTTTGGACACTAATTTTTTCTACTAGACTTAAATATATACTCTTCCTACAGGTGGCAGACGATTCAAAATTTAATATTGATTGGGATTAAAGAAATTGTCTGCTACAGGTCTTGGTACTGCATTACTAAGTGGAGAAAATTAGAAGCAAGATAGCTGAGTTATTTGGGATATCTTTTCAACACAAATTTTCGTGAACACAATTTGGAGATTTGTCGTTTATCCAAAATTGTTTTTTAGGTGATAGAGGGATGCATATATTGCGAGTTATTTGAGAATGGATCCTTTGTATATGAGAAATGTATATAAATTTTCATTCTCAAATATTTGAATAGTAGCGACCAGGTAGATGGAAGTTAGTGACATCTCCAGTTTTATGTTTTCGCATGGGTGCCTGGAACTGGTTACTTATTTGGGCTCTTGTTGTGTGATCGTTTGGTTTTTTTAGCCATTTTAGTAGTGGTATTTTCATCACCTTATTATATTTGGATCTATATTGAGCTCAAATCGGGCCTTGATGTTGCTAGTATTCATTTGGGCTGTGTGTTTTTAGACATTTTCTTTGGATTAGTTTGATCGGTTGTGTCTCTATTTCTAACATGCAGATTGCTTTAGTTATTGTTTAGTTTGTTGTTATATTTTTCTCATATACATTTGAACTGTTTTTTTGTCGTAATGTTTCTTATACTTTATTAATAAAATACTTTCTTATACTTTCTTGTGATTGTGATTATACTAATAGTAATGTTTCTTATACTTTCTTGTGATTGTGATTATGGCTCCTCACCAAAGAGGAAGAAGCAGGTGAGGTGGAGGTCACCATAAAATGTGTTTCACAAAGGAGACCTGCAGTCAAGACATCCCTGCAAAAATATGTTGGGAGGTAGTGGAGATAGAGGGGAAGCTCTTGGGTCGTTCGGTGGAGTACGAGGCCTCTATCTCTCCAGAAAATCAGATTTGGGCGCTTAGAAATCTTTTAGTAAGGACCTTGATGGAGAGGGAATTTTTGAGGGATGACATCAAGAATCACATTCAATACATCATGGAGGATGTCCATGTTCTTAATGAAAAGTTATATAGATTAGAAACAATTACAGAAACACTTATCTAATTGGAAGCACGTCGAAGGGGTTATGCATCAAATCTTGTTCCGGTCTAAAAAGACAGTTTGTAGATTCAAATTAGGGCTTAGTTTACATGTCTATGGAATGTTTTTAGTATTAATGTGAGTGCCCAAAAACATATTTGTTGTTAGTGTATTCAATCACCTTAGGTTTAATAGCTTACATATAGATAGTTTTGGAAGAGGAAGACTTGTTATCCTAGTAATTTTGGGCATGTCCCCACTCCAAAATTACTTATTTCCTATCAAAAGAACTGCTGCAATTTTTTTTCTATTGTTTCCTTGGTTTCCTAAGCAACATGCCACCAATAGGATTTTTGTAATCTATATTTTCTTTTACTAGTAATAGAAGGACTCAAACACCTTAGAGAAAAAACACCATATGAGCTCAAGCCATCAACATACAACTTTTTTCATGCTCAACCAACGATGATGTTTCCTACTACCTATGAAGCAATGCCAAGCAATATATCAGTTTGGTCAAGAATTCACTTCATGGTTTCATGTAATTGTTTTGGAAGTTTAAAAAATCCAAACCATCAAATGTGGTTTTGGTTTTTTGATTGTATAATAAAGAAATGCCTTCAACCATTCATATCATTGTTGAAATCTACACCACCCTTTTCAAATTTCTTACAATTAATAAACTACAACTTACATAACATAAGCACAAAAGAAAGTTTACCACATGGTTTCTTCTCTAAAATTCATGACTTCATTAATACACAATTAAAATCAGTAAATTAACATTTAAATAATAGGTACAATGTAGCATAAATGGTGTTTAACACCCACAATATTTCTAAAATGCCCACAGATATTTGAAATCCCACATATTGATAATGAATAATAAGATGATATAATAATTGATGACTAAAAATTACAATGCTTGAGCCTTTGTATAGGCCTACTAATACCTTCTCATTGAAAGGTTACGTCTTTTTAATGTATATGATTTAACCATTATCGTTATGATTATATTATTATAGTGACTTATTGTTAATTATTTAATGTTATGTTTGTTACATTGCCTTCCCCTTAAGGGAAGCTTTGTCCCCAAAGCTAATTTAGTGAAGGAATTATTAGTTATTTATGTCTGTAACATTTTATCATGGTCAATTGTAACTCTAATACTTGATGAAACAAGGTGACATAATTTTCGAATTCCTGAGTTGAGTTCTCGCATTTCTTGGGAAGTGATCCATCTGAAATTTGGTGATTTTGTCTTTTCTTTCCTTCAAGGTGGTTAGTTTTTCTATAGAAGTAATGTTTTTTATTTTTCATCTTGAATTTTCTGACTTTTATGATTCAGATGTCGATAAGGGCTCTTTGTAATGTCTTTCTGCTTTGATTCTTGTGTATATCCTTATTTAAATGAAAAGACATCTTGATCCGTGACTTGAACCGGTTTTGTAAATGTTCCTTTTAACTTTTCCTCTAATATTTTGTTATCATTCTACATATTTTTAATCATTTCTTCTTGTGATTTCTTTTCATCTTCGAACCTATTATGTTGTTCAAATTTTCTTCCTCTTTATCTAGTTGTTTTCCTTCGGTATATTCATTTGATTGTTCTTTGCTCTTGGTACGTTTTAAATGCCTAGTTTTCTAGTTAATGTCTTGTTATGGGTTCTTAATTGATATATTTCATCAGTGTTATTTGATAACGTGCTTTTGATAGCTGTAATCTCCAACTTGTGTTCCTTTTTAATGTCGTCTTGTTTCTATTGGAGTTCTTAAATCTGTTGTTGAAGGCAACAATTCTCTACTTCTTGGCATCTTACCTTTGTTTGAATTTGTGTGTACTCGTTATCTTTATCCTTAACAATATTGTTTAATTGTCTTATTTGTTCCTTATTCTTGACCACTTCTTTCAAATTTTTTGGGTTTTGTTGATTCTGATTGGTATATTTTTCACTCATTAATTCCTTGATCTGAGTAGTTAATCTCTCTACGTTTTTTTAGATAACAATTCTCTTGCTCTATTAATCCTTTAGAAATATCTTGCTTTGTAATATTCAACAATAGACTATTATTTGTCTCTTTATAATGTTATAGCTTGCATAATGTTGCTTGTAGTTGCAACTGCAATTCTGATTTTGCAATCTGTTGCTCCCGCAACTTTTTCTCCCCGATTTTAATTTTTTACTTAAACTATGGGCCCCTCCGCATCAATTTTTTGCTTGGTGATTGTTAAAAGCTTGATCCTCTCTGGCGTATTTTTTTTTCGTTGCACTTTGAAAATAGATGTCCGCAGGTTTATATGTGCCTCATTCTTTTTGGTCTAAGTCATGAGTGTCTGTTTTACTGGCCGAAGAGAAGTAAAAACTTTGTTCCTTTGAGTTGCCTTTCTATGAAGGAGCGAACTTAGCTGTGCCTGAGCTTTAAAGCGGTTTGAATCCTCGAGTTTTTCTATAAATCGGGCTTCTTTTGTTAGATCGGAATTTGCGAAGTCCCATCTCATCCGCCATTGCGACTCCTAGATCAATTTTTTTTCGCCTGAAGTATGATCCATCCGATGCCCGATTCGTTTGGTTTAAATCGCTTGTCCATAAGTTTCCACTCGCTCGCCGTTGCGGTCGGGAGGAGATAGTTGGCTTCCGATTCAAGTATCATCTGACGTTCGACTTTGTCTTCCCCGCCCGAACTAAGTTTTCCATCTCGTCGCCTGTCTCTGGCCATTGTTCCGTCCACCGTTGCGGATGAGCCACCCTTCCTGGTTCTCGAAGCACTCTTCCCCCCGACGTCCGATTCTCACCTTTTCGCCCGTGTTTTCGAGCACCCGGTCCTTGTACTCCTTCGCCGTTGCGACCCCTGAAGTCTTGTCCTGTCTGATGCATAAGCCTGCCGACCGCCGATTTATAATTTTGCTGCCCCAGGCTCAAACGAGTACTCGCCCGGATGAACCAGGCTGGCTTCTTGTGGACTTATCATTCTGATTAGAAAGTTTAAGTGCTTAAGATCTCAGGTAAATAAATAATGCACCAAAGTTGTTTGCAGGAGGAATCCCATAGATCGCTGAAGCAACCTAGAGCGGAGGAAAGGACAAAACAAACGAATGACAGAGGCACCGACAAGGAAGACTCATCAGTTACTGGTCAGAAGATAAATGCTCATAGAGAATGATTGGGAAAACGCAGCGACGAGAAGAGGAAGCTGAAACGTTGAAGATGCTGGAGAGTCACACGCTGAGAGGCAGCCCAAGGGGCAAGGGTTGTAGTTTAAATATTTGGAAGTAGGACTGAAATGGGGCTTTTTCCCCTGGAAAATTTTGTACATGTTTGCTTGTAAGAGGAACTACTTCCTTTTGCAACGGAAACTGCAATTTTGTCTACCGGAGAGAGTGTAAAGTGGAATGTATCAATGCAACTCAATGAATAATGTTGAAGAGGAACTATTTCGTTTTCAGCTGTGTTTCATTTACTATAAGAGTATTTAATGTTCTGAACCTATGTTCTGGTTAAATGTTCTTCAGTAGTTTCTGGGATATTTTTTCACTGTGAGCAATAAATGTTGTTATAAAATGATCGGCTATCTGGTTATTTAAATATCTGTAAGCGTTCATGTACTTTAGAAGAAGTATCAGCTGTCTGTGTTTCTTTTTAATGTATGTGAAAATGTATTGCTCATTCGGAATGATAATCTTGCTCCCTAGGGATAGTTTAGATAGTTAGTTTATTTCTTTTTGTTTTTGGTTTGGTTGCTCGCGAGCAAAAGACGAGAGGTAAGAACCTGCGCATCACTTTGTGACCGCTCCCTGCATCTTGATCGCCCTACATTTAGTTAGGCACTTGCATATCATTTCTTTAAGTCAAAATTACAAATTCCGGTGGACCGGGCCGTAACCGGTAAAACCCTTGTTTGTTACTTTGACCTACGGTAGCCGGACCGTAAACCAGACGGATTCCCTATACCAAACAGTCAACGGGCTAGTTGGGAACGTTGATTGGGGAGAATCCCTTACTGTTGTTGCCTGCGAATTTCCAGGCCTCAACACAATCTCCAGAATTCACAACTTTTGGTGTTCTTTTTCTTTGATAATAATCATCACAATTGCGAGAATACAATGTAGTCTTTATATCTTCTTTTTACCCTTTGACTTATTTTCTTCTTAAAACTTCTTTGTGGATTGTGTGTAGATTGGGTGGTTGTGAATAAGGAATGTTACCCTCCCCGCCCAAGTTCAAATCTTGGGGATTAATTTTATAAAAAAGAAATATTAGGCCTTGGGACTCACCCTTATAATATATTTTCTTAAATAGACTTGTAAAGCATTTTAACCCTAACCTTCACACTATTATAAAACCATTTTTTATTAATGTAATGGTTTTTTTATTAAAAAAACCGAGTGTGGTTTTATAATACAATGGTTTTTTTCCTCCCATTTTCTTCTTTTTCTCCTTATTCTCTTTAGTTTTTTGATTCTATGACTTGCTTATAAAACCACAATTTTAGGGAAACCCTAGGATAATGGTTAAAAACCAATTTACACCAAGTGTAAATAATGGCGAAGGGCCAGATCGCTCTAGTACCAATGTAGTATAAAAGCTTCTTAACACCCACAATATTTCTAAAATGCCCACAAATATTTGAAAGCCCACATATTGATAATGAATAATAAGATGATATAATAGTTGATGATTAAAAATTACAATGCTCAGGCCTTTATATAGGCCTACTAATACATCCTCATTGAAAGGTACATCGTTTTAATGTAAGTGCTTTAACTATTATTATTATTATATTATTATATCATTATACTTACTTATTGTTGATTATTTAATGTTATGTTTGTTACTACAAAAGTTTGATGTTTTATGAGCCACGCAAAAACAATGACTTGATCAATTGGATGTGAAGAAGAGATTTTGGGTGTGATCTGCCGATAAATTATGCATCTGTCAAGCTTACAACAAATGATACAATGTACACACCATAGTGGATTCACTAGAGATGAGGGGGCAACTAAAATGGCCCACCATCTCCAACTAACACAACCGAAGTACATTGATTCCTACTCGAAGAAAATACACAATATTTCAGAATGGATTCTAAAAATTAGTTTTCATCAAGATTTGCTTTCAATACAAGCTACCCTGAGAAAAAGTATGATTAAAATGAGCTCTCTTTGATGGATTGTGTGAATTCAGAGAAGTTGAATTGTCAAAACTGGAGGCCAAACTATTTAAGTCATTCTAACAAGGTATAACCCAACACGACCTCTATTATTCTTTGTTATTCTTTTTACTATTTTGAAGTCAATTAAAAATAAACCACTTAGAATTTTGAGTTGGTCCATTGTTTCATTATTTTAAGAGAAAATTAGACGAAGAAAGCTAGACATAAATTCCTTGTTCCCCGATAGAATTAACTAGGTAACCCTTCCCCTATCCTTCCCTCCCTAACCAATTTATTATTACTTCACCCTCAATTAGATTGCATGTGGGATAAAGTAAATGAGATGAAAAATAGTTTAGGAAATTAAAACAGTTTTCTTTCCTTGTTTTGTGACTAGAAAAGTAAGAAAAGTTTGTACTTTCCAATCAAAACAGAACTAGGCATGTGCATTCAAACTCTATATATGATGGGCTTGTTTAGGTGGGTGAACCCATGCCCACTATTAAAATATTCAGTACCACTCTTCTTATAGGGAAAGTTTTCAATTTTAGCATAAAAAAGAGTTCAATTTAAGATAACAACCCACAACGCACAAAACCACATAAACAAATTTGAACATATTTACTAATCTTTTACAAAACTAACAACCATCTGCTTCAAGTTAGCATAACCAGAGTTCTTAAGGACACATTTTTGGTGCCATATTGTTTATTCTTTCGAGGATTTGCTCTCTTGTCTTTTAGATAGAGTGTTGTGGGAGCGCCCTATATGCTGGACAGACTTTCCCTCGGGAGGGGAGCCTGTCCACTGCACACCGTTGGATTTCTCATCCAACGGTGTGCAGTGGACAGGCTCCCCTCCCGAGGGAAAGTCTGTCCAGTATTTAGAATTCGCCGAGTGTTGTGCTAGAAAAGATGATGTCGTCCATGCATTTACAATCATTGCCACAGGCATTTATAATCATCACCACCGCCAATGCTCAAGTTCACCGCTAGACTTAGTCATCGCCACTGCCACATTAGCAAATTAATGTAGTTGTCAGCCACATTTATGATGTTGTCAAGACATGCCAATGACATTAATTTTCATGTCATGATCATTGAATAAAGTCAAGGGAAATAGAAAGAAATATGAAAGAACGAAGGAATATGGAGTTTTATGAACAAAAATCGACAATGTTATCAAACAACTACATGCATACATGCTGCAAAAAATAATATTCACTTTAAGTTGAACTTTGGAGAATTGAAAATATTTGAGCACAATGGAAAATGAAAAGGTCATTTATGGTTAATAGTCCCTTAGGCAGGGACTAATAATATGGATATGCGTTTACAAAAGGGTTTCATTTCCTCATCTCATAAGCAAGAGAGAGTAAGAAGATGTGGAATGTTATCAATGAAGTTCGTTAATATCTACTCACAATTACTCTACAAATCTTGATTTGTTGGGAACGTGAGGTAGATTATCATGATGTCGTATTTAAGTATTTTTATTTACAACATTATGAAGGGATCTGTTTTCTTGATGTATGCATTATTGTTGGATTTTTGGTATTTGGAAATGTCATCTTTTTTGTGTGTGTGTGTGTGAGCTATGTATGCTTGGTTCATTAACACAATACAAATGCACATTTTGTCAACTTAATTATGTGTTTATTGGATTATCAATATTTTTGAATTTCAAGTCCCCAAGGACGTCTTAATCCACTTCTCTAAAAATATGTTATAATCATGATTGTAGTCGCGTTTTGGTGTTTTTTTATTAAATGTATGCACTTGTTTAGCATTTGCTACAAACTTCTATTTAAAGCTTGCATGATTTCTATGTAACTAGAGCCCCGCTTTGTGTCTTGTTGAAGAAATCAAACCCCCTAACTTCCCAAGTTTATATTGTAATTTCTTTCTTGTATTGTTGTATGCATCATTATTGCAAGCACATTTATTAACGATGGAAAATGCACACTTTTTCCATTAGTTAATTCAATAGAGCATTGAAATCAACTAGCCTTGCTTTTGAGGGTGAATTATCTCTAAAAATACAATAGTTGAATGGTTTCAGAGTTACAACTATGTGCCTATTGTCATGCAATGAATTGAAATATTTATTTAGATTTTAAGCAAAATCTAAAAGGATGTTGTTGACATTATTGATCTATGTACCTACGAGAATTAGATCCACCTTTCTTAGTCAAAATTTATCTCCTATAATGTTTGTTTTTTACCTGCCACTTGGTACTAACATTCAATGTTATATTCAATCTATATCCATCATGAAAAAAATGTTGCAAATTTGTGATCTTTCTCTTGCATGGTAACTGAAGTTCATGTAAATAATTGGTTACACATTCATCACAAGAATTTTTCCTTATAAATGTTAATGTCTAATCATGTAGTTGAATATTCCAATGGTGGAGAACAAAGAACGTAGTTGAGTGAGCAATTTTCATGCCCTAGCTTGGCCCTCCTTTAACATGTTAAAAAGCGCAATTTCAAAATAATTTTAGGCAACTTTAGGCTTTCCCTATCTTAATTTTGTGGTTGTATTTTTTAAATAACAAGCAAGCCTATCTTGACTCCCACCTCCATGCATCTTATATTGATCATTGCACACATTTATAAGCACATTTCATATGCGGCGTAATGTCATGCTCATAACACAAATACCCATGTATAGTTTATTGTCTTTCCAAATTGGTTGTGTTTGATTGTCGATTAGGCAATTATAATTATGCTAACAACTTTACCATTTGGAACTTGATCATTTATCAAAACTAACGTGGAGAAACACACAGTTATGAGGAAGATTAGTTTCGTACATGTTAATGCTATGTTAGTAGGCACTATGCTTCTTATTAATAAACAACACATTATATAAATAAATAAACAAATTGTGAAAGGCAATATTTGTTTTTCATGAGAAAAAGATGCTAGTATACTCGAATTTCGTAGATGAAACCAAAATATGCATTATGGTCGAGTAGGATAAAAGACAATTAAAACGCTTCGTTTTTTTGAGAAATTTTGATAGAACCCAACTAAAATTGTTCCTGGAAACTATTATTTCCATAATTTCATAATTTCAGCAATCGAATTTGGTTATCCTAGAATAAATGACCAATTTCAAAATAACCCAAGTCACTGAAATTATGATTTGAATAATCTAAATTATCATTTCAACATAAATTACTCTACCAAATTCTAGCAACCTAGAGGAGTTTTGGTTAGAGCTTATACTGCTCCCATTATGGTGTATCATTGTGGCATTCCACAGTACCTAGTCACTTTATTGCTATTAAAAAAAAAATTAAGATTTACATACTATGCTTAATTTGATATGCCGCAAAGGGGTCATATAGCAATGACAAGTGAGCATTAGTTGCCACCTAACTTTAATTATTTTCTATTAACCAAAGTTATGGCTATAGTTTTTGGTTAATTAGGGATCGATTAAATTGTTACGTACATTCAAATTTTTACCATCTCCAAAGTTGTGTATATAGTTTTGGTCAATATTGGTTGATGTGATTGATATCGGGGGAACCATCCAATGCATGTCATAGGATGTCATCAATGACATTTAGATCGATCAAGGTGGTTCATTTACGCAGTCATGTTTCTGATTCAACTGTTGTTTTTTCCAATATAAGAAGCTATTAACGACATTAAGAAATCAACTTGAATGATTCGATGTGGCGTTTTTGAATTGCTACTTAAACCATAAATAGAACTAATCTCTTTTGAAATATATATGCTTCCATCTACTTCCATAATAATTGGAGTTCCTTCCTAAAGTAATTCCTTTAATTGTTTCTACCATATTCATCAATTTCCTTATAAACATGATCAAATGATTAATTTCAATGATTTTTTTTTCATTACTAGTAAGATTTATAGATTTTCTGTCTGCTGGGGTGTAGCTCAACTGACGATTCACTTGATATGAAGGACATGTTGTAAATGGAGGTCACAAGTTCAAATCACCCCGTCTTACCTATGCCCCATATGTTCAGGCCGTGTGGGTACACTTAGGGATATAGTGGTAGAGGGATTGGATCTCTGAAACTCGTGTCACGTGACTACCAACCCAGTCCCTAATTATCGATTCCCCTAACACAACAAAAAAACGATAAATCTTCCCCATTACCCACTCAATACAACTTTGTTATCATAAAAAAAAATCCTTTTAATTACGAACGAAACTTTTTAATCCATTGATTTTTTTAAGCCATAAATATTCCAAAAAGATAATTGCCCACTGAATTCAACTTTGTTATCATAAAAAAAAATTGGATCCTTTTGACTCCCTTGTCCATTGCCACTTTCATCAAGTTCCATAGAGAACATGCATCTAATTTGTTGTTAATAACTTTCCCAAAGCTACTTTTAAGGAAACATAATGTTTTTTAGATAAAAATAAGATACCTCATGAACCATAAGTGCATAAAGAACCTTGAGTATCTCCACAAAAGTATCCATGGACCTTAGATAATCCAATTTCATGTTGAGTAATAACTCTCATATACTTTAAATTCAAAGGTGCCTAAGCTATTGTACAAGAAAAATAACTTTGTACAAGGCAAGGCTATGTGATCAATGCATTTTTTATTCTTACACCATATTTGAAGCACTCAAAGGATGAAACACCTTTCCACTTCTCATCTTCATTTACTACACTCAAAGCCTCGGTCCATATTATTTCAGTATTTGTTTTCATAAATATTTTAGCTATCTCATCAACCTTGTAAGTAGATTTAACTGGATAAAATGCTTTGTCTTAGATAAGTTATCCACCATAACCATGATAGAATCATGATTTCTTGAAGTAGTTGGTAATCCAATAATAAATTTTGTAGTTACCACTTCCCATTTCTATTCTGGAATTGACAATGGATGCAATAAACCTACTAGGTTAGCGATGTTCTTGCAAATAATTTATGTGATTGTGAAACTGGTTGTAAGTGTGATAGTTCCTTGTACTACAAATAGAAATTATTTGATATTTTCCAATATCTACATAGACAACAAAGAAAACACCCAAAAGAAACATGCTTCAAAAACCATATCAATAGATGTCATATGAACCTTCAAAATATAGGAAACACAATTTCTTCTACAAATAATCTCATCTGGAGAAAACTTGAAAGTCCCAGAAATCTAAGTTGTTCCTACGAGAACTTCTCCTTCTCCATAGCTCTTTGTGTTCATTTGTCAATGACTTCACATGCTAAAAATTAGAACCATATACACAATAAATGTCATATTGGAGGGGTTGGCTCTATGAGATTTCAGCTTGCAAATATAATTACTCAAACCCAAAACACACTTGCACGATGCAACAAGAGATTTAGACAATTTTATTTCAAAGAAGCATATTTCATGTCCAATTTCACCAAGTGACATGCCATTGCTTATGCTCGTGGATGAAAAATAGTGCTTAAAGGTAATGAAATTGAATGGTGGAAATGGTTCCCATAATATGGCCATGTTACCCTCATTGTGATAAGAGGAAGTCGACTCAAAAAATAATAACACATAGAGGCTATGGTGGTAGTTTTCGATGGGAATTATAGACATTGTAGCACAATTATCAAATACTAAAGGGATCAAAAGTATGTATAGGAAAGGATAATTATAATGATAGATGGTTTGAAATGGTCACTTCATTGTTATTCCAAGCAACAACTTTTGTAAAGCTTAACAGAAGTAAAGGAGGAGGAATGGATATTGGAGTGTGTCAAGGTTAAGTGCATACTTCCTCTGAGTTGTTTGTATTGTAATTTTTTACAAGTAGCCTCAGGTATTTGATATGTTATTGATCTCTATTATGCTTTGGATGTTTTGTCGTTTCTTCACTATATATGGCAGCAGTTTATATTTTGCTACTGTCATTCATCTATCAACATATACATTATTAAAGAGCAATGTTGTTAACAACAATGTCATTAACAAAGTTATTTAATCAAATATGGTAAAACAAAAGGATATGACATCAATCTACACACAATCCTAAGTGTTGCTCTTGTGAGGGTTGGTGCTTAGAGCTATTTTTAGATGCTATACGGGATAGAGTTCATTGTTGTCATCTTTGTTTTTTTTATAATTAGAATGCTAGAACCTTTGACCCTTGTTATTTTGCATGTAGGAAATGGATCATCTGAAGATCATTGTGGAAAGGAGAGAAGTAAACCATCCCATTGTGTTGTTGGTACAGAAGAATGGTTATTTTCATGAACATGGGTATATTTTGGCCAAGAGAATATCTTTGGTACTGAATGTGAAGAAGAAGCTTTTATAGCATATAACAATGTGTACTTATGTGCAAATTGTTCCTTATATTCACAACCTCATTGCCCAAAAAGTAGGACATTGTGAGTAATTCCATATCTCAGGGATTTGGGACGAATGGCAAGGATTCTACATGTTTATGTTGAAAACCATACTATTCCATGTAGATAAATAGTTGCTTTAAAGATTTATTTTCATATTTTTGATTTGTTACCTTGCAAACAACCAACCCTTTCTTATATATGACTTTTTGATGGAATTGTAAAAAGTAAAATTTACAATTTGGTTTGAGTTGGGTTTCTTCTCTTTTGCATGTTTGTAATCATAAGAGCCATCTTAAGTGAGTTTTAAAATAATGAACTATTCTTAATCCATATATAGGCATATGAAATAGATGATTCGAAATGAACGTTGACACTCTTTCACTACTATTGTTTGAATTACATAATTGTTTTGGTCCACCATTAATGGAAATTACCATCATAATGGAAAAATCATTCATTTAACTAAAAGAGAAGACGAAATTTCTATCGATTAGTTAAAATATATAAAAATCATTGCATTCACGTTCAAGAAGAGTTAATGAGTTTTCTTTTACCATTTTTTTTATTTGAAACAATGTTTATGTAATGCCCTCTTCCGCTTAAGCATCGGAGATCAACCCCCTAACCTATTAAATTCCTATAGGTTTGAGTGAGTAATAATTAAAAGGGGAATTCATTTTGAATGCCAAAGAAAAAAAAGGAGGCTCAATTGTCAGAGACCCTCTTAGAGAAATAGTGGAGGATGTCATTAGTAGCTGGGATCTCGAGGATATTAAATCAACATGGGGAAACTTCACATGGTCCAATAGAAGAATTGGGCCAGGTCATATTGCTGCCAGGCTGGATCGGTTCCTCATACACCAATCCTTTGCTGCCCTTGGTTTCAGGTCAGAATCCAAGATCCTCCCCTTCAGCATGTCGGACCACAAACCAATCCTGTTGGGTCTGACGGAAGAAAAAAGCTTGGGTCCCATTCCCTTCAAGTTTAGCCCCTGTTGGATTTCCCAAGCTGGTTTCTTGGAATTAGTCGAATCAGTTTGGGCCGACCCAGTCTCAGGATCTCCTTTCTTTGTCTAGGAAGAAAAGCTAAGAAGCCTAAAAATAGCCCTCAAGGCTTGGGCCAAGACTCTTGCATCCCCTTCTGCTATTAGACTGGAAGCCCAATGCAAGCTGGAAAATCATCAACTCTCCCAGGAAGAGCAGCCTTCGGACCTCGCCAATCTTCACAGTTCCCTTCATACGGCCTGCAGGTCTGAGGAAGAAAATCTCCGACAAAAGTCCAGATGCCTATGGCTAAAAGTTGGAGATTAGAATTCTAGCTTTTTTCACAAGCAAGTGGAGGGTTGGAAAAAATTTCAAAGCGGTCAAAGAAATTCAGATCCAAGGCTAGACTACCAAGGATTTTGATGAGATAAAAAAGGTAGCCCACGACCACTTCCAACGAGTTTACTCCGATGAAGGTCCTCCTTTAGGTTCCCCCATTCTGGATGCAGTTCCCCATCTGCTTAGCCGATCCAATAACAGAAAGCTTACTGCCCCGGTTACAAACAAAGAAGTAAAAAGGGCTCTCGCGGCCATGGATTTTGACAAAGCACCAGGTCTAGACGGATTCACAATCAGATTTCTCAAAGCTTGCTAGAAAACATCAAACAGGATTTGGTTAGAATGGTCTGCAAATCTCAGAATTGCACTAAGATTGGAGGGAGCACCAACTCGGCTTTCCTTGCCCTCATCCATAAAGAGAAAGGGGCTACATCCTTCGACAGATTCAGGCCCATTTCTCTTTGCAACATTGGTTACAAAGTCATCACCAAGGTTATTGCTAACATGATCAAAGCTGTGCTGCCCTCCATCATTCCTAAGAACCAAGGAGGCTTCGTCCAAGGGAGGTAGATCGTCGTCAACATCATTTTGGTTTAGGAAGCAATCCACTCTAGCATCAGTCACCGGGAAAAAGGTATGGTTGTGAAACTAGACTTAGCTAACGCATTTAACAGAGTGAGATATGATTTTCTGTTCCAGGTCATGTTCCAGTTTGGCTTTGATCCCGTGTTTGTCAGATGGATCCAAGCCTGTATCAAATCCCCATGGATAGCCCCGCTGGTAAAAGGGTGAGCATCTAATTTCATCAAAGCCTCTCATGGGCTACATCAAGGTTGTCCTCTTTCCCCCATGCTCTATGTTATTCAAGCCTCTGTGGTCAGTTTCCAACTCGATCTCTGCCAGCAAAATAACGAGCTCCTTGGGCTTTGCATAGCCCGTGGGGTCAAGGATGTGAATCATGCCCAATTTGCCAACGACATGATCCTTCTTGGAGGTGCCAGTGTGGTCTTTGCTAGGCTATTCAAAAGGGAACTTGAGAATACCAAGAAGCCTCGGGTAGTCTCATTAATTATAACAAAAGCCAGATCCTCACGTGGAACTGAAATCCCAGAGACCTTACAGACATAAGTAGAATTCTTGGCATCAAAGGGAGCTCTTAGTGGGTTGATTTCAAATATCTTGGGGCCCCCATATTTAGATTTTCCCTGAAATCCTCCTCTTCACTCCCTCTTGTTAAAAAAATCAAGAACAGGATTAGCACTTGGGGAGCTAGTTGGTTGAACCTAGTCGGGAAAGTAGTTTTCATTGAGGTTGTTCTCTCTAGTATTATGATCTATCAATGCTCTATCCTATTGGCTCCCAAAGGTACTCTTAACTGCATTGAATCCTTGCTCAAAAAGTTCCTTTCGAAAGGAGGAAAGTAAAATGAAAAGAAGCTCCCCTTGGTTAGCTGGGACAAAGTAACCAAACCTTGGCTCCACGGTGGTCTGCAAATCAGACAGTTGGCCCTGCAAAACTTAGCCTTGGGAGCCAAACTGCTTTGGAACATCATCTCAGGCAAACTCTCATGGTGCAAGGTAGCCCTTTGGAAAAAATACTTCTCTAAAAGTCGTCTTAGATGCCTGGACTACCCCCCACTGCCAGAAAGGGCTCAGCCATCCTCCCTATTCTCCTCAAAGCCTTCCCTTTCTTTTCGACCAAGTTAACTTGGATCCCTGGGAATGGTAAACAAATCAAGATTTGGGGGGACTTGATCATGGGAGACCCCACTTGGATCAGTCCCTTGACATGGGAGAGCCAAAAACTCATATGCTTAACATGAACATGATTACCATTTGGGATATCTCATAATGGAATCCTGATGGCTCTTGGAAGGACTGGGATATACCTTTCCCAACTCACATGACTGGCGCTAAGAGGCAACTCCTCAGGAATTTAAAAGGGAAACCCCCTCAAGCCACCACAACCAAAGACTACAGAGGATGGGGGAACAGATCGGGAAAGTAATCTACTTCATTCGGTTACAACCTTCTTGCGTGCTCTGCAAACTATGAGAACCCGGATATTTGGAAGAGCATTTGGGATGTCAAAATCCTGCCAAAAAAATGACTTCTTCGTGTGGACAGTTCTCCACAACAAAATCCTTACTGGGGACAACCTTAAGAAAAAAGGGTGGGAAGGCCCTACGAGATGCCCTCTCTGCCTCAACCATGAAGAAAATGCGGATCATATTCTTATCTCCTGTGACTTTGCCAAAAGTTTGTGGAATTCATCCCTCCCTGGGCAGGTTGAGCTCCCATATGGAAGCCCCCCAGATCTCTTTCTCTCCTGGGCCTCTAAAGCTCCCTTCAACCTCAAGTCAAAAAGCACCAAAGCTAGTTGGATGGCATTGCCTAAGATTATTATCTGAAAAATTTGGTTGGAAAGAAACTCCCGAATCTTTAGAGAGAAGCACAAAAATGATGATCAGGTAGCAACTAAAGTTCTTGGTTTGCTGGGAGAATGTCTTTCACAGATTTGGATCAAGCCTTGCCCCAACCCTCCTGTCTCGGATGGTTGGCTTAATATGCTTGCTCCTAAGCCTCCCCCGCAGCCTATTGCTTAGAAAAGGAAACCTTGGGAAATTAGGATGGAGGAACCCGAGCTCAATTTCTAGCTCCGTTCCCTAAACAAGAGAGTTTTGTTCACCGATGGAGTTTCTAAGGGCAATCTCAGGGTGGCAGGGGGGGTGGAGTTTTCTTCACTCCAGATGTATCTCTGGATATTAGGTTTGCTTGGGGACCTAGCGATGACACTAATAACGTGGCGGAAACCTTGGCTTTATGGCAAGGGCCGAGGATAGCCAAGACGTTGGGAATCTCCGAGTTAACTGTAATTGGAGACTCCAGAATTGTTATCCGTGCTCTAGCCGAAAAACTTATGCCTAATCAAATGCTCCTGCGATAGCTAATCCACAAAATCGCAGCCCAAGTCTCCTCCTTCAATAAAATCGATTTCTTCCATGTATTGAGGAAAAACAACGCTGAGGCGGATAATGAGGCTAATAAAGGTTCCTCCCTTAGCCCTGGGGAGCTTATTCTCAATGGCCTGGGCTCTTTTTGCTTGCCCCCATAGGACCAGGGTCTTGACCTTGTGGGCTTCCCCTCTGTGGGCTCTAGCTTTCAGATCCAATGCGTGCTGGGAGAATGCAAGGACAAGTGGTGTTGAGGGTTCACGTGGCTTGGCATTGGAATGTAGGGTGAGTTTAAATGCTAGCCTGGGGTGGTCTTTTCGTCTAGTGAGAAGGCAGGGGCCTCAGATCAGAACTGTTCTGTGATTTATGGTTTTCAGGATAGGTGACCTCATGTCTGCACATGGTTTTGCGTTGAATGGAATGGATGGTTTAATGGATTTCCCTTTTGCGGTCTCCTCATCTGGGGTGAGTTCTATTGGAGTCCCATCGAAGCTGGTTGTTCCGTGTGTTATCGTAGCAGTCTTTATTGCTCATGCGTTGGGAATTAAGGTGATGCCAGGTCCCCTGGGTCTCATGGATATAAAGGGTTGGTCTGCTGAGAACGGAAGCCTTCATCTTGTGGTATTTCTCGGCTTTCTCCATAAGCTCTGCCACCTTGCTAGTGCAAGGAAACTGTCGATTTTGAGGATGGACGCTGGATCTTCGTCCGCTATGGCACCTGTCACTCCAAACCCTGTGGAGACGAAAGTTAGAGACCTGGAGCATGATCTAAAGGTGCTGCAGAAGCAGGTGAATGCTATCGACTGCAAAGGAGGAAGGAGGTTGGAGCATGTGAGTAAGGATTTGGATTTCCTGTGCAAGAAGATCAAGCAGAAGGTAAAGCAGACAGAAAATTTGTTAACCAGGAAGATTGTTGAGCTGGAAATTAAGGTAAACAAGCTTGCTCTTAAACTCGTCAAGCATGAAACTTCTGGCACTGGTATGTCATCTAGCTCGGATGGGTAGAAGTAGTTTATGGAAGTATGCTGGTTCACTGTCTTGCATGTCCATGCCTCTATGTTAATATGTATAGTTATAATTTCTTGGTTAATTCTATTTCTGAATGGTTTAAATGGTCTCCAGACTGCGAAAGTTTGCCGCTTCCACAAGGGTGTTTTGAAGGCTTTAAAACCTTTGAAATCTTATGTATCTAAGTCTACTGTTTCTACTGTCGATTCCACGAGGGCATTTTGTATGTTGGGCCCTTTTTAGTGGTTATACCACCTCCTAAATTAATATAATCGTTTCTGATTTAAAAAAAAATTAAAAGAGGAATTAATTAATGTCTAATGTTAGTTTGGATAAAAAAACACATTATTAGCAGTGATATCAAGCCATTAGTGAAAAATGGGGTCACCTAAATACTATAAAGTCAAATACTTTATTAAAGTGATTAAAATAATTAAAAGACAAGAAAATGGTCAATGGAGAAATAAAAGAAAGAAAGCCCTTGGCAAATATTGGATTTGATGGTGCAACTTACCCATCGTAGCCAATCTGGAGAGTATATCATTTAGATCTACTATTGTGCTTCCTTTCTGTGGTAGGTTGGTTAGTTTTTGTAGAATATTTGAGAGTTTGGCATTGTTAGAGTGATTGAAGAGGGTGTGTTCATTTGAGCAGAGATCCATTATAAGCAGCGATTTGTTATTCAAGGCTAAGATACAACCATTCATTGTTGCGATCTACTGATTATGGATGATATTCAAGGGAAAATGCAGTGTTCCTTGGTGTTTAAGGTGTGATCTATAGTTTGGGTCAACGCTCCTCCTTGTTGGGTGTATTAGCTATTGCTTAGATGAGTCACTCCTTTGTGGACTGAGATCTACCTTGCATGTAAGGCACACTTCATTTGTGGAATTCCCATTCGATGTGTGGAGCATGTGTCATCTACTGGTGGCAACGATCTTAATTTCTTGGTACATATCATTCTATGGTAGCGAGTTCATTTAATTGTAGAACATCTCCAACAATGAGGAGTCATTTTTTGGTGTCATTAATTGACAATGTCTTGAGATATGCAAATGTGTATCTCTAGGAATGTGTTTATGCCTCTCTAATCCATATTTTAGTTTATATACTTGTTGGTTATACCAATTATAGTTTGTTTTTTAGTTCATTATATGTGCATGTTAAAATTTTCAAGTGGTATATGATTTTGTGGTTGAATTCTAACCCAATCATACAAACAAACAAATTGCAATCAATTAGAAAATTATTGACATTAGAAGCCTTTAACGAATTACTAAATCAAACAAGCTCCCATAACCTTGGTGAAATTTAACAAATCTGGCCATAGGAGGATAGACCATATTGCAGTGGTATTAGAGCATGTTCTTCTCCAACTATGGGAAATCGGGATGAGCATGAAATCATAAGCAGTTAGCTGAATCTAGAGGATAACGCATTTGTTACATACATAAGGAGAAAAGGTAGGAACAAAGAAGAGGGGCAAGAAGAGAATATAGTCCAAGGGGATCGGATTTTAGACAAGGAAGAGCCATAGACTCAATTAGAAATGAAAAAAGGAAAATGAAACATGGAGGATTAAGATAAAGAAGCATTTAATAGAATTATTAGTGCTTTAAATGATTTGGCTAAGGGACAAAAGGAAGCGTTGAATGTAACAAACCGATTAGTAGAAAAATCGAGGGAAAGTCAAAATAGCCAAAGCAACAAGAGTGATGGGGGATCCAGTCATAATGGGATTCATGCTCACATCACCATGCAAATTCATCTCCATTTATATAGCAGGTCACCTAAACCCACCTTGCCATAGTTTTTGGATAGCCCAATAGTAGGACATGTAGTGCAAACAAAGCAGAATGAGGCAATTGGGGCATATCTACAGGAGTACAAGGCCTTAAGAGATGATTTCCATTCAACAATATCCTTTGTATATTTTTGTAATATGAAGAGCAAGGACAGGTCTAGACATTTCAATAGGAAATTCAACCATAATTTTGGGTCATAACATTGAGAGGGAAAGCTGACCACTCCCAACTTTGATGGGTCATCTAGTTTCACAGTGGGGATTTGGGTGCAGAAGTTGGACACCTGTTTCCAAATGAAACCAATGATGGTGCTAGATACGATAAAAATTGTCACGCTGCAGATGGATCAGGAATCCCATAAGTGGTGGTACCATGGGTTAGTGACATTGGGCCATAATACTATCACATCATACAAAGAATTCACATAAAGGCTCATGGAGCACTTTGACAAGAAAGGTTTGAGATTCTTTTTAGAGAGTTATCCGGCTTAAGCAAACAAGTAGCCTAGAGGATTTTATATCTAAGTTTCAGAGGATCGGTGTCGTAATGACTGACATACTAGAGTACCGGCTAGTCATGTTTTTCATAGAGGCTCTGGATGAACCATTATGTGGATGGGTTAAGTCTTATAAACCCACCACCCTGCAGAATGTTATTAATAGGACCAAGGACTTATAGGATGTTGTACCAAAAAATAGGTTTCCTACCAAACTAACCTTTCCAAATAAATACAAGGATAAAAAACCTTTTGGAGGGATTGACTAAGAAGAGATAGTATAGAGGATGACACTAGGAGAGAGTTGAGAAGGAAAAAGTTATGTTTTAGCTACTATGAACCATGGGTACCATCTCACAGGTGTTCAAACAAGGGAAATGATCATTACATTGAGGTATATTTAGATAGTGGGGAGGAAGAGGATGATTAGGAGCAGGTATATGAGGAGGAGCTTCAATATGATGTCAATGGGAATGTTATTACCACTTTGTTAGAAATTCCCATGTTTCATATCCTCTAAACTTGTGCATGTGCATGTGCACATACTACATGGACTTAAACAAGAAGACTATCAAGAACATGTACTTAATTTTGAGGATAAATGAGTTAATGGATAAAATATAGGGGGAAAATACTTTTCAAAAAATGACTTATGTTTTGGTATCATCAAATACGGGTAAGGGAACATGATATTCAGAAACCCACTTTTCATTGCCATTACGGAAATTATGAATTTTTCGTAATGCCTTCTGGTCTAATAAACGATGGATCATCCATTCAATAAGAAGTTGTGTAAGTTCCTTTGGTATTTTTTGATGATATTCCACTCTACAAAAAAAATTGGGAGGAACATATACAACACTTGGATGAGGTATTGGAAATTTTATGGGAGTGATCATTATAAGAAAAAATGTCCAAGTGTGGATTTGTGATGTAGGAAATGTTATATTTGGGGCATGTGATAGGAGCAAATGGAGTGCAAGTTCATGTGGAAAAAATCAAATCCATAATAGAACGGACAACACCTGGGAGTGTGGCAGAGTTGAAAAATTTCCTAGACCTCTATACTTACTACAAGTGATATGTTAAGGGATTTTCACAGTTGAAAGAACCCCTTACATATCTCACTTTGGTTCGAGGAGGCATATAATATCTTTGAGAGACTTAAAGAAGTGATGAACACATGCCCAGTTAAAGCATTATCAGATTTCATTTAGTTGTTTGTACTAGAGTGCAACGCGTTAGGCAAAGGTATAAGAGCAATATTAATGGAGGTTCATCACCCTATAGCCTTATAGAGCAAGCATATAAAGGAGTACAAATGCCAATGTTCTATGTATGATAAGGAGATTCTATAAATCATGCATGTCTTATCCAAATTCACACAATACCTAGTGGGTGGAAAATTTAAAATTAAAACGTATCATAACTACATGAGATTCTTCTTCAAAAGGAAGGATTGAAATGAGAGGAAAGAAAAGTGGGTCAGTAAGATACAAGCATATGATTTTGAGATAGAGTATGTGAAGTGTAAAAACAACATTGTAGTTGATTCCATCTCTAGAAGGCTAGCCACACTCTCTCTTATGGAGATTTATCCAGACTGGAAGTCCCACCTCTTGGTGGAGTACTCAATTCAGAGTTATATGCTATATCAATATTCTTCATTTTGAGAGAATATTTGTTGCATTATTTGAATTAGGTGGTCCTCTAAAACCACCTCATAAATGAACTTAACACTCAAATGTTGAACTCCCCTCATAAGAGAACATACATATTTTAGCCTTTGAAGCTTGGGCTTATTAAGAGACTATAATGATTGTAACTAGCAAACTAAAATGACATTTCGTAACTAATTCTACTTACTGTTATTGACAAAAAATTGACTAGAAAGACGACTAACTACAAAATATACAAAACAACTAAACTCTCTCGACAATCAGAGCTAATCTAGACCATTTCATAATCATAATAAAAAACATACTATCATAGCAAAATTTTAGAGGTGAAATCTCCTAGCCTCAACCTCCTAATCATTCATAAACTCCATTATTACAAAAGTGCTAGGGGGGATCACGAGCACCTCCTTATACAAGGAGTCTACCTCCTAGTTCAACTCATGACAAATATGCCTGAAAGAGGTCCATTTAAATTCCTATATAATTTGTTAATTTCATGAAACATGTGTTCTACCCACAAATCATCATAATTACCTTTTTATTGGTTCAGACAATGGATAGCTTTGAATCCCCCATAATTTTCAACTTGTTTATTGAACCATTTTTGCTAGAGGAAGCAGAGCCCAAAGGTCGATAAACTCATCTTTCATGTTGGAGACACGACTTGATGTGTAGTGCATTCTGTATAAACGCTCCTATGAAATGCACAATACTGCAACAAATCTACACTACAAAGGTTCTCCTTAGTTGGTCTCGTTAAAAAAACCCCAAGGAATTGTTTCATTAGTGCTCGACATCACTGAAATCCTAGACTTTTTTTTCACAGCTGAATTTTTTAGAAGATTTGATAACAAGCACTGCCACAAATTTTAGGAGGATATATTTATCCTGAAAAATGTCTGAATTTATTTCCCACCAAATACAATGCATGGGAATCCTTCGAATTCTATAACGTTAATTTCTTTAGTCCAAGCTTTGTAGCAATCTAAATGGATTTGACCAACCCAAACAAAGAAATGCTTTGAGTCTTGCGTTGCTATCCTCCATATATGTACTGTAAATATATAACGAACATATGTGTTATGGTTTCTTAACTGTAGTTTCATAGAATACATCTTCCAAGGCCACACCATCCCCTCTCCAGACCATTTTCCTAGGTCAACATTTTATTTCCAATGGCTAACCACAAATAAAGTTTTGTTTTAAGGAGGATATGGAATTTCCAAATATATTTCCACGAAGATTTTAGTTATGTGGCTTGTATTTAATCAAAATGGTTCATATAGTTGATATTTTCTATAAAGCCTCCCATGGTTTGGTTTTTGGACCAACAAAAATGTCAACATCCTCGTCTGAGAGCCTGATGAAGCTTGAAACTAACTTATTGACGACACCTTTTGATTCCTTAGTTGTCTCACCTTCAAGTCCAATATCCACTATTGATTTACACCCAAGCCTTCCCCACTCCTTGGTAACTTTTACTTGAGCATCGCTTAACTTAAATATATTTGACATTCATGGTTCTTGTAGCTCTACAAGAAACCTCTTGGCGCAATACAACCTATGTGTACTTTGCTCATGGTATAACCTGTCGACCTATCCTTTCCACCAATCCTTATGATGGCTCATCCTTCAAGTATGACTGGCCTCTTGCGATTCCATCCTCCCCTCATCGAGATGCCCCACTCTTCATTCAACCCTCCATCCTCTTAGACACATTAGAAGCCTCTCATTATGCTTTCCCCTTCACTCCCTCAGTTTCTCACCAACCTTTGATTCCACTACCATCTAAATCCACCTTTCACATAGAGCATCCCCCAATAGTAGAACACCCATCAAAATTCATGGGAAGTGCATCGATAAGCATTGGCCAAATATTATTAAACGTTGCATGAACAAAATGAAATCTGTAATAGATCCATTGCTCTTTTAGGAGAAGGTAGTACTCTACATGGAACGAGATCTTATCGAATTTTTTCATGCTCACTGGTTTATTGAAGAATCTTTGAAAAAATGGATGGCCCAAACATGGGAACATATCCTAGTTCATGCCCATATCAAACATGTAGGTGCTTGCTATTGCATTACTTTCCTCTTTAACATGACTGAGGACAAGGAGAAAATAACTATGGAGGGACTGTGGTTTTGGGGGAATTATGCCCTCATGTTATTTTGTTACCCCATCATAATAATTTTTTTTCACTAAAACAAGTATTCTTTTTATTAATATAGAAAAGAGATGGGCCTTTTCCCAATTACATCATTTCAAGAATGTACAGTTTTTGTTCTTCACAACTTCTCATTTCTGAGTTAGGGGATTTGATACATCAGGCTAGGATTATCATTCAAATTCAACATTCTTGGAGGAAGAAGACATGCCTAATTTTCTTTATGGTCTGTCGGCTTGTTCAAGTCATGAAGAATATGAAAGGAGGAAGCCGATACATAGTCTACCAAGATGAAATGCAGTCTTTGCATAGTCACGTTCAAATTGATATTAGACAACTCTAAAACAAAATTTAGAACTTTTATAATGATTTATGAATCTCCGATTATTTGAAGGTTGTTGAACCCATCTTCTTTGGCGAATTGACAGGATTTTAGAAGAGCATATAGTTCTGCTTGATTATTTGAGAGTTGACCTAGTCCCTAGCTGAAGCAAGAATGAAGCCTTCCTCCCAGATATTAGATTAATCCACCTACTCCAACATTCCTCGGATTACATTTTGATGCACCATAAAAGAAGATTGCCACTTTATTCTTTCTTTGCCACCAATTTGTGAATTCTAATCCCAAGCGTCTTACCTGCCAAAAAGGAGTGATAACAGGCCTTCCAATACTCAGCTGATATTTATCCATTTGAATCAAGCCAACCACTTATGTTCCACTTTGTTTTTATTGGGATCAAGATGAAATTTTCCAACCATTTCCGAGAGCATAGCCTTAGCTTTAATCACTACAAGTTCTGGTTTTGTGGATTTATGGGATAGCTTGCCAGATTTTTTTTCCAAGCATGACTTGTGGAAGAAATTCTTGGGTATCTGAGTTGCCAATTAGTAAAAATAATTACAGGTTCAGAAATTGAAGGAGCTGACACTGACAGCCCACTCAAAAGATGTGTCCAGGTTGCTTGAGTAAAGTCACAGCCAACAAAAATATGTGCTAATGTTTCAGTAGCTTGTTTACAGAAGAAACATCTAAAAGAACCAGAAAACCTCTCTGTAACAAATTTTTGCTTGTTAAAACTCTCTGATGCATGAGAATCCAAGAAAAAAAGTTTACTTTTGGAATGCTGGGGGATCACCAATTTCAACCAGTTAGCACTGAGAGAAGATTTCTCATTCAAATGGAGAGCCTAGTATCTTGAAGCAGTTGAGTAAACACCTGAGGTTCCTTGGCCCCATGCATCCTTACAAGAAAGGTGAATCGGAGTCGATCCAATCAATTTTATTATCACCAGATTCAATTGGGTGGCTATCACGTGGCATTCATGATCTGGCTTAGGGAACACCCACGCCTCCCACTTTCCATCGCTGTCCCACACAGAGATATCAGATAGTTTGAATATACCTTTGGTTTCCAACCATTCCCTTATCTCAGTGATTGAAGAGTCAGAGTTTAAAGGATATTTACCATTTATTGAGTCTTCCCATAAAATTTTTTGTTTGTCATTACCAGGGATATAAAATAACTTCTTTGAGAAGAATTCTATACCATCTCTTCAAAGATTCCAAATTATAGTGCCTTTAGGAATGTTGGACATCTGTAAATTCCGAAGAGATCCTCCTTTAAGGTATTTTTTCCAAAATATTTTACTGACAGGGTGTTTTTTGTTTGAAAAAAGATGCCACAACAGCTTGCTCTCATTATTAAATTTACCATTCCCGGATCTTTGATATGCAGACCACCATCAAGAACTGGTCTATTTACAATATCCCTATTAACCAAATGTAAACGGTTCTAGTTTCCTTTACCTCCTTGCTAGATAAAGTCTCTTAACATCTTGGAAATCTGATTCACAATCAATTTAGGAGCTAGAAGAAGTGAGGATTGATAGATTGGAAGAGCTGAGAGAGATGACTTGATTAGAACAGGATTCCCTGCCAAAGATAGCCAATGACCACCCCATGAGGCAATCTTGGCTTTTAACTTGCTAATAATTTCCATCTAGAGGGAAGGGTTGTTGTGACCTAGAGTTAGAGGAAGACCCAAGTACTTGACCTTATCCCATGTTACAAATACATCAAAGCCTAAATATTGAGAAATGTTTGCAATAGTTGAGTGGTCTGCATTCCAACCATACACAAAGCTCTTTTGATTGTTGATGGGAGCCCCTGATATGGTGCAAAAATTCTGCATGATTTCTTTAAATATTCTTACCAATCTCAACGAGGCCCCTCCCAAAAGCAGCGTGTCATCCACAAAAAGGGCATGGTTGATAGCCTCGACTCCACTGGATGACTTGATTCCTGGAATGATCCCCAAATTTTTTCCTGCACTTAACTTCCTACTCAGAGAATCAACCATTAAAATATAAATAAACGATGATAACGGGCAACCCTAATGAAGACCCCTGGAAGCTTGAAAAAAATTTGTTGGCCTGCCATTTATTAGTGGTGCTATCCATGGTCTATCAGTACAGGCTTTGATCAGATTTATAAATGTTGAACTAAAACCAAAAGAGGCAAGAAATTTGTAAAGGAATGAAAGATTTACCCTGTCAAACGCATTTTCCATGTCAAGTTTTATTAAAATACCCTTCTCATTTCTGTGGAAGCTATGGTGTATGGATTCACGAACTTGAATCACATCATCTAGAATGTGTTGCCCTTTAACAAATCCACCTTAAAGAGGAGAGATCAGTTTTCCAAGTAGAAGTTTAAGCCTATTGGCTAAGAGTTTAGAAATAATTTTATATGAAGCGTTACACAAAGAAATAGGCCTGAAGCGGTTAAATGTGGAAGGTTTGGATTCTTTGGGAATTAAAGCAAGGAAGGTGGAGTTGGCATTTCTACCTACTTTGGATTTAGTTTGAAATTCTTTGACCATCCTAAGGAGATATTTTCTAATTGCATTCCAGCAAACTCTATAAAAGTGAAAGGAGAAGCTGTCAGGGCCAGGAGATTTATCAGGTTCCATGGACCAAATCACATCAATAATCTCTTTATCCTAAAAGGGCATCATTAACTTCCCACTTTCCTCCTCACTCACCATGCTAGGAACATTGGAAATAAAATCAGATGTTAATTCAGAATTTGTTTCTCCATCCTCTTTAAAAATATTATGAAAATGGACTTCAACAACTTGTTTGATTTGAGAAATGCCTTTGATGGTCTCACCGCTTGAAGAGGATATTTCTGAGATGTGTTTATAGGAGAGTCTAGGTCGGTTTGGTTATGAAAATAAGCAGAGTTTCTATCACCAGATTTCAACCATAAACTCCGGGATTTCAAAGGCAAGAGTTCTTCTTCCTTCCTAAACGCTCTAAAAGAATTGAACTAGGCCATTTGTTCTTTTTCAAGCATTTATGTAGTAATCTCAGAGAACTCCATATCCAATTGAATCACTGCCAAGTTTTTCAAAGCTTGATTTCTAACGCTGAGAGTAGAAGGGAGAGATTTTATCCAATCCTTTAATGCAAGTTTGGTATTTTTAAATTTTTTGTTCCCACACGTAATTTGGAGAACCAATCACCTGGATGCTCCACGCATTGGAAACATTATCCATAAAGCCGTCTCTTGTTATCCACAGGGGGTTGAACGTGAAAGGGATGGGTCTGAGATTTTCCTCGTCCTCCAATTTTAGCAAAATTGGCTTATGGTCCGACGTGAGTTTTGGGAGAATGCTGGTGGAGAGAATTTTATTTTCCATCAAAACAGAGCTCTGAATCAGATATTGGTCTAGTCTAGCTGCAATATGAGCTGCTCTAGAATGATTGTTACTCCAATTGAATCAACCTCTTTTAGGTTTTAGATCCATTAAATCTCAAGTTGAGATGAGATGCTCCACAGTTCTGTGCATGGGATCTCTCCCACGGACTCCACCGAGTTTCTCTCTAGGTTCCAGAGTGATATTTAAATCAACTGCCACTAATATGTTTGTAAGGTTGTTTGCAACAAGAAATTCTTCCAAAGAAGACCAACATTCTCTTTTCTCTTGATAATTTACAGGAACATATAAATTGAAAATAATAAGAGAAATCTTGCTAGAGATGTGCTTAAGCTCTATATATATCCAGTGTTTCATTTCAAAAGAATTTTTCAGAGAGAAAAGGTCCTTCGACCACAAGGTTGCAAGGCCACCGGATGATCCCCGTGCACTCACAGCCTTCCCTGCGAATTTAATCCATGACTTTTTACTTAAGGAAAGAAGATTGCCCTTTTCTATTACATCTCTTGGAGCAGAAGAATGTCGGGGAAATCCATTTTTATTAGGTCTTTAACAACTTCTACTTTCGAAGAGTTTCCCAACCCCCTACAATTCCAAGAGATGATGTTCATTATTTATTATTACCGGGAAGGGGAGGACCTCCTTTTGAAGGTCTGGCCTGAGTATTCCTACTGATTGTCATTTAAATAATGGCTTGACTTCCTAACACTGTGGCTAAAATTACCTTTTCTCCCTTTGTATTATGGGAGACCCCTATTTTCAAGATCAATGGAGACACATTGGATAAATTCTTGAAGGTTGCTCTAGAAAGCAAAGCAAAAATTTTGGTGGCCTCTATATGCGACGAAATGTAGATAGCTCAGGGACACTCATATGTGATCATGCTATAAGCGAGAGATCACCACTAAATGTATACAGTAGACTACAAGAATGTCTCCTTCTAGTGCAATGGATGCAAATCCCAGTAACATATTCAAATTAGCTATCCATATGGGATGCCTACAAAATACAAAGGAGGAACTCAATTGGTAATGAGTTCTTTAGACTTTGGAAACGAATCATTAATATCTAAGGCGAAGGGTGAAAGGAACTTTTAGACATTGAATATGAGCATGACATTCTCTAGGAAAACCATTCAAAAATTGATAGTGAGGTGGCGAGGGTAAGTGCTCAACTTATGGCCAGGTTCAAAGAGTTAGAGGTAATACTAATCACAGGTCATCCAAAGGGCCACACGTCTACTAGGTCTGCTTGCTTGGATAGGCTAAAAACATGGGTTTCTCCATCCTAATTAGTCTCATCTACACTATAATCCTCTCGGTCCATAGAATCAAAACTTTCCAAATCATATGAATTTATCCCACCGAAAAAATCCATAAAGAACTTATCCTTAAGTCTCATTTATTCCCCCTCCTCAGGGCAAAGATACCTAACCAGAATCCATTCCAAAAAACACGAAAAATAATTTGAGTGGTTTAAGTCGATCATTTTCTTTCACAACTTCGGCATCTCGAGGTAGAAAATAAAACTTAATCCATGCCATCAACAATGCAAAGAAAAAGTCATTGTAGGCACACAACAAACAATAACTAGACTCCTTAACAGAGCAGTCCCCTTAGAATTTATTAGATAATATTGTTCTCCCTCAATACCAAAGGCTATGTTTTGCCTCGAAACAAAGGCCCCTAAAGAAACTATGCACAAAGGTACATCCGTCAATGATGTTTATTCAAGAGACGATGTGTGTCGCAGAATCCTCTTAGAAAATTCTAAAGAAATGTTTACTAATTTGACGTTCATCTTAGTGGAAGCAAATTGAAGCGTAGGAGGCTTGATAGTGGGATGGGAATCTTCTTTCCCCGTAATTTCCATGGTAAGCCATCAAAACTACATTATAGCTTATGCTTTTTCCCTTCTTTATTTTTCTCCTTAAACTTGTTAAACATCTATGCACCTTGTCATGATCATTTATCATTTTGGGATTCTATATGTTCTTCTCCACTTGTATCCCTCCCCAACCTTATAATTGGAGGAATTAACCTAATGTAATTTTACATTGTTCATAAAGCTAGAGCATCTCTACCAAACTTGACCCTTTATCCAATCATGTGTTTCAGTTACTCATCACCCATTCTCTGGTTGATATAGAGTCCTTGGAGCCTGTCCCTACGTTGTCCAAGAAAAGGACTAATGCCCTTCATATCTCTAAAAATATAGACCATTTTCTTGTGAAGGATTCCCTCCTCCTCCTCTCTCTCTCTTAGCTTACAAATCCAAAGTTCTAAAATCAACCATGTTAGACAACTTTCCAATATTGAATGAAATCTTAGTCAAGTCGAACAAGCCATCACCGCACTTTAAATTCAATGCTCATTTGCTTAATTAAAAATATTTAGAATCCATTGTTGGAAACGATTGGTCTCCTTGTGTAGCATCATCTAAGACCCTAACTATGATATCCTTCTAGATGATTCTAATCAAAATCAAGGGATTTACCAAAAGTCGGGCTAAGAAAACCTTTAACAATTATAAAGAAACAACTCAAATATGTGGAGGATCAGATCTTGAGTAAATTGGATTCTATTGCAATACTACAAGTGGATCAAGAGACTATAGACAAAATCACTAGGTTGGAAGGGGAAAAAGAAAGAATAATTTCATGGATAGAGGCAAAATGATGCATTAAGAGTAGAGATCTTTAGCTATAAGAAGGCATTAATAACACAAATTTTTTTCATTGACTGACAAATGGGAGAAGAGATATAAACACAATCTAGAATGCTAAGAATGATAAGGGATAAGAGTTCATAGATTTTACTTCCATATCTAAATTTATTTTTCATCACTATAAAACCATATATATAGAGCCTCCAAAAGAAAACATAAGGGACAATGGAAATCACTTCTCTCTTTGAAAGGTGGTTATCCCTAAACTAGGAGGAGGAGATACAAAATCTAAAGTGCACATCACTATTCTTTCCTTACATCCTGGAAAATCCCTAGGCCTTGATGACTGGATCTCAGAGTTCTACATCCACTTATGGGATGTATGGCCAATGATCATTGTTGTGGTTGTCGAATAATTGGTGCTAGTAGATAAAATTCTCTTACCTTTCAACTCATATTTCATTTCCAATATCCCTAAGAATGAGTCCCCTTCAAGTTTCAACCATTATAGGCCAATCTCCTTATGAAACTTCATTTTGAAACTTATCTCCAAGATCATCACTCGTTGAATCAATCCCATTCTATCTTCCAACATCTCTTTTCAACAATTTGGATTCCTTTACTACAGAAGCATCCATGACCCTATTGGGGTGGTTTAGGAAGAATTGTAAAATCCAATTCGTATTCCTCCTTTATGATAAAAGTTGACTTATATAAGGCATTTTCCAAGGTCAATTGGCTCTATTTGTGCCTTATGCTAACACATGTTGTCTTTCTCATTTTTTCATAAAATGGATCAAAGATTGCTTCCAAAGCATTTATTTCGCCATCATTATCAACAAAGAAACTTCTCTCTTTTTCTCTATATCTCACGGCCTTCGATATGGCTTTCCATTATACCCATTACTCTTTGTAATTGTTGTAGATGCCCTCAATATATTTATTAATAGAGAAGGGTACTTTGGGAAATTCACTGGGGTAAAAATTACAAGATCACTCTTGATGTCATAGTTATTATTAGTGGATGACATCCTGATATTTGGGAAAGCTTCCATCTGAGAGGAAAAATGACTGGACACAATATTAAAGCTTATCTATTCAATAACAAGTATGGAGATAAATTTTAAAAAATCTCCCACCACTCGTTTCCATGTTCCTCAGTCTCTTAAGCCTATGATTCTTTTTCTGCTTACTTTCCCAGAGCATCCAACTAACTAATTTTTTAAATGTTTAGGGTTTATGCTAAAAGCCAATGATTATAGGGTTCATGATTGCGATTGGTTGACTAAAAAGATTAGCAAAATACTTGGTCTTTGGTATCATAGATGGATCTTGTTGTCTATAAGATTAACACTCATCAAAAGTGTCATCGAAGCCACACCAATTTACTATATGTCTTCAGCCTACATTCCAAACTTAGTTATAGACAAGAAAAGGAAACTTTTCATCTCATATCTCTGGTCAGGAAACAAGGCTGAAGCTAGACTCACGCCATGTAAACGGGAAATATTATGCAAGAATAAGGGTCAGAAAGGCTAGGGACTAAAGGATGTCTCTCTTTTCTCACAATCCTTTTCCACAAAAAGTCTATGGAGGCTCATAAGCAACAAGGTTGACGGGAAGATGTTATGCATCATAAATACACAACTCCTCTTTCAATTCTTTCATGGATTCGATCCTTCCCCTCTCATAAACATGGAGGCTCTCTTTTTGGTGTGCCATAAATTGTAGTTTCCACAATGCATTTAGCTTGGAACCTTAGAAATGGCCAATCAATAACGATTGGTACATATTCCATCATAAGTATCTCCTTTGAGGAGATCATCTCAAATGATCTGGTTGCTAGTCTACATTCTCAAAACTTCATACATTTGTTGGACATACATGAGGAGAACATATAGATAGGGATATCTAAATGAGATAGTGCCTCCAAAATTGTGCTCATGGGTCTACAAGTTACTCAATGGGAGAAATACACACATGAGATTCAAATGTCATCAATAAAGTTATCATATGATCCATATACTCTCATTTGGATAAAAAATCCGCAATTGGCACTTACCAAGTCAAGCTAGGCTACAATGAGCTCTCAGAAAAAAATCGAGAGGACTCTACAAAATGGTGGTGGTAAAAAATGTGGAAACTGTTGACATCTCCAAAATCAAAATGTTTTTGTTTGGTTAGCTATGAACAACAAATTGCTTATATGCGACAATTTATTGAAAAGAGGTTTCCAATGCCCATGCATTTTCTCTGTATGCAACTCCTATGGGGAATTAATAAACCACATTCTTGTCTCTTGTCACTTCTTTCAAGAAGTATGGAGTGCAGTTCAATCCACTATTCCACAGGATCACCGCACCCAAAATGGGATGGACCTTCTCTCATAGAGGATTGGGACAAATGGCACTTGGAATGCAAAATTTTGGATTATCCCTTGATCCTCCTAATAATGTGCTAGAGTATTGGTATCTTGAGAAAAGTTAGAAATTTTTAAGAGAAAAAAGAAAATCCTTTATCGACTTTATACATATACAAATATGCACTGGGAAACATTCTCTCAAGTCCATAATGAAAGAAAAGGAAAGAGAATCTTTCACTAGCTTTTGATATTATAACCCAACCATACTGTTACATAAACAGAGCATCATGAGAAAACCCCAACCAAGCATGAATAGAAGGCTTTATTATTGCACACAATTAAAAATACATATCTTAAAAAGGAGTAGGATTCACCACAAATAATTATGCTGAACTTCTTATCATTATAATAACATTGAAAGTGGCCATAAACAAGGAAATACAAAATATGCATATCCTCTTAGATTCAAAGTTGGCAATTGAATGGATAAAAAATGAATTTGTTTGCTCAAACATATTCCTTTTTCACATGTTTAAAAGTGTGTGGTCACTCATGAGGAAGCTCAATATTTTCTCACTACAACACACTTACAAGGAATTCAACAAGGAGGTAGACAATCTAGATAAGCAGGTCTGCGACCTTCAAGAAGGACAACTCATTATATAGCAAATAAACCAAGATGGCACATTCGATGTAGAGATCTTATACATGTAATCTCTAGATGAAAAATATTCCCTTTGACTATGATTTAAAATATGATGGATCTAGATTGAAGGTTAAATGATATAGATCATATAAGAATGGGTGAGATTACTCCTCTAGTTATGAAAACATAAATGTTAAATCTCCTCTAAGAAATGATGGAGCAATCTGCTTTCATTTTGATTCTTTTGTTTCTAAAAAAATGCAAATATGAAACCTTTCCTTATATAGAAGATCCTATGAATTGAGTTAGAAATGAATTCTATGATTTTTTTGAAAAAAAAACTTCAAGCTTATCACCAATTGTAACTTTTAACTTTTCATAAAGAATAAAGTTATTCATTTTTTCTTTAAATTGTATATTTATCAATTTGAATAGAAATTAAAACAACTAACAAATTAGGATTATATAATCTTGACAAAGTTACCAATATATTAACACTCCACAACACGTATATTAACCTCCTACCATGTATTATTACATGATTTAGTGAATCAAATCACTTTAATTCAACTTTAAAATGGATATGATGATGATGATGATTAACGTCCAATAAGACCAACTTTGGTGTATCGGACCTTAAGAAGGAAAATGTTTGGTTTACTTCAAAATCTTGTTCCTGTGCTAAAAATGCTTTCCAATAAGCTTTCCAAGCTCACTATAGTTTTGGCAAGTTAGGAGGTTATAAAGGTTTGTATTGTAGCAAATACTATGAAACTCAGATCTAATGTGAGTGTAAGCAAGGAACTCTTAGAGAAAGTGATTTTCATCCTCAACGCTCATAGACTCACATAGATGGAAAACCCTTTCCGCCCATGGAGTTTTAGGAATAGACCAATGCCTTGTTTGGCTATGGAGTTCATGAGAGTTAGTTCTAATCTTTGCTATGTTATTTTTCTTAAGTGAGCTAGTTACTACCGAGAGATAATTCTGATCCTCCAAGTTAGGATTAATGACCTCCTTATATTATCTTAATTTTATCTTAATTGCTAAATTTTCCTCACTCCGGAATTTCTCTTTAAACTTAGAAGTAACAATATTTTTGACATTGTTAATGTTCTGCAAAATGTCATTTTCATTAATGCCCTAATGGTTTAACCAAGCCATGATATCTTTACACCAACACCACTTGAGGCATAGTTGGTTTTGACTTGAGTATAAAGCAATTTTAGGAAACCTCTTGTTTCCCATGTTATTTATCTTATGCTTGTACATCAGGTACCTAATCATAGGCATGCTCTCAATGGGGTAAATACCCACTTATATAAAAGCAGATTTATAAGAGTATTAGAATAATTTTTTTCTACACTCAACCACATCATTTTTCACCATTTTTAAATATAATGGCATCGATCTCCGTATATCCACCACTTTTAAAAATGTGGTTGTGTTAGTGTTTATAACAGTGGTAGTTGATTCAAATCAAAGAATGAGCTCATAGGAAATTGTAGGGTTACAAATGTTGATCATTTAAATATCGTAGTTTATGCTGATATGGATTCTCTTAGTGGAATAAGGAGTATCTTATTCAAAGCACATAGTACTCTAATGGATTATTTCTTTCATCAAATTGATGTCCTGAGAATAGTGTTGAGTTGTGGACATGATTAAGTTAGGGAATTTGTCGGCTCATTGGAGTGAAATAGTACATGAGAAATCCATGGATGCAAGGATTCTTGGATCCTTTTCTCTTGGTCATTGGGGAGTACTTCTTTGAGAAAATTTTATATTGGGAGTTCAAGCAATGACAGACAATCTAGAATAAATAAATGTAATTTGTTCTAATTATCAATATCCATGGGGTACCACTTAATAATAGAGATCATGCAAATATGTATGATATAAGGAGAGCCATCTAAGTATTATTATAATTATTAAAAATTAACAACAAATACTACTAGCTATAATTTATTTTTCACAGGTTGATGCCATGTACGGTTGCTGGATATTTTTTCTGTTCCAATGAAGAATGATGGCCTAATGGGGATTCCATGGCCAATACTTGGAGAATCTCTAGACCCATGATGTGATATAGGTACTAAGAAAAACATTGAATGCCTGATGGATTCTTTAGTTGTGGACAGTTTGTTTTAATATTTGGTTATTCATATTACATACAAATAACAATCATGTGGTCTAGAATGGCCCCAATATACTAAGTATAAAGCTATTAAAGGTTTTCACTATCTATTGCAGAAATTTGAAATGGTTTGGAAAAGAGTAAATTGGGTTGGATTCCATTCGATGGCTAATAACATTCTAAAGAAATTAGACAAATTTGACATCATGCCAATCTAACACGCATTTCACAATGGGGACACCTAGAGAGGGAGCAGACTCAAACAAAACTCGAGTTTATGCATTTGGTCTAGGATGAAAAGCATGCTAATGTAATATAGATATATACCCATTTGAAACTTGAAATTTGCATAATGGAAAACTAACAAACATCCTTTAAATTCCAATTAGTGTGTAGTTAGAGAAATCGAGCTCTTTCAAGAATAATGACAAATGGTTTTCAAAGAATTTAATGCTACATTGTTGTTAACACCGAAAATTGTCCACGTAGCTCTCCATGGTCCAAACCATAATTATACATCTTAATCCCACCGTTATTACCTCCATTTTGACCTTCACAATTAAATTCCACCAAAAATTGGTCCAAAACATCATTATTCCTTTCCCCATAAATACAAGAAAGTTGGGCATTTATTGCAACATAACCCCCATTCTCCAAAAAATGACCAAAAAATCTAAAATGAGAATGGTTCAAAAACCATGGATAAATACCATACACTATGAAAAACCATGGGTCAATACCATGTGCAATAAAATCCTAGAACATCTTATAAATACATTGCGAAGGTCTCCCCACAAACACTTTTAAAATTTTGAACATTACACAACTCTCACATTTTTGGAACCCTCAAAATTCCATATTCCTACACCTTTCGCCACACCATCCCACATTGCACATTGAGTTCACTCTATGTAACCCTTGATTTCTTTCCCGGTGACAACCCTTGTTGGAGAAGATTAGAGAATTGGATCATGGGAATTGTTGGACCACATCCTCAAACGACTGCAGTGGCCCATCTTATTGAAAGGTATGTTATATTTATATTTTACTAGTTAGATCATAAAAATAAATAAATATTTTTTGCTTGTTTTGATAGTCAAGGTTGAGCTCCTCCCTTGCACCATGAACTCTATCCTTAGATCCGATTGATCAAAGGTAGGTGCTTTTGCACGTAGCTGGAAAGAAATATACACTACAGTTTTGGCGACTCCACTGGCTCGATCCCCTTGGATCTTTGATTTTGCAGGTGTTTTTGCTAGTTTGTTTCTACTTGGGTACCCTTAGCCGTCATAGATCACACCCCCCTACAACAGATCCGAACCAGTCCCTCCCTTCACAAAGTATGCCCCCCCCGCCCCCAGCCCTAACTAACAATTTTTCCTTAAAAAACTTTCAGTTACAGCTGGATCACACCTATTCAGCAGAAATTTGTGACCCTAATCGCACCTTTCTACCCGATAAGTGCGACCTAGGTCTCTCCTTTTGCCTCGATAAGTGAATCATGGACCTAAAGTCTCGATCGTGCTTTTCCAGGATTCTGGAGCGACCCTAGTTTCTTTTGTGACCTAGTTGAGTGCAACTTGTCACACAAAAACCCTTGTTAAGTGTGACATGTGTTTTTTTGTTGATTTTCTGTATAAGTCGTGGCTGTTTTACAATACTGTGCGGTTTCAACCATGCATGTTCAGTCGACATGTGCGACCTACAGTTTTTCCAGCTGTTTGAGGTGTTTGAGACCCTTTTTAGACCCACTGTCAGTGTTCTACCCCTTACCCAACTTTTTCCTTACATATCTGATTGCCTACAACCCCTTGGTTTGTTTTTATGACCTATTTTCTTGGTATGTGAGCCCATCTTAGTCAAGATTTGTAGTTGAGACTCCCCGTGTGTTTCCTACGCCCTACAAATTTCCTTATGTGCTTATTTACTTGTGTACGGTTTGTTATCTAGAAGAATTGGTTGTTAGGTGTTGAAAATTATTTACTTTCATTATTGTTCTTTATTTTTCAACATATGCGTCTCTCGCATGAGAGCGTCGGGGGTTAGAGGTTACACTTCACTTGTGCACACATCTCACACCTTAAAGTAAATGCTTGGTTCATGACCCCAAGCTGAGCCTAAAATTTATCTTAACTCAACCAACATCGTAACCTTATTTGAAGACCAAAACCATATTGACTTTAAGGTTTGTAGAAAAGTGCATTGGAAGAGGATCGAAGGTGAACCTAATAAATCTATGGTTATAGATGCAAAGCAATGGTGTTGATGGCTCTTTTTTGTTGTGTTTCAATAGATTGAATATGAAAAAATTATTTATTTTTTAATTAAAGTTTATGATTCATTAATTTTGATAATTTGATAATGAGAATTATTTTAATATAAATTAAAATATTTATAAGAAAAGTTTTATGATTAATGTTTCAATCAAATAAGTAAAGTTATACCTTTATTTTGGAAAAAATTTCAAATAAAAATAATTTAAGTTTTATACACATATTAACTTTTTGTGTCATCATTTAACTAATACTTTTGTACCAAATCATCCTTACACAGAAATATTATATCAACACCAATAACCATTAGCTTGCATCATTGTTGATTTATAATGTACAATGGCATGTTGACACCAACTTGCCCTAATGAACTTGATTTTAGCACTTTATGAACGTAAAGTTTCATTTTGGTTTTTTTTTTTTTAATATTTTAAATCTCATGTCCTCTAAAAATGAGCCTAAATCACTAATAGCAATTCTCTATGACCAAAACCTTGATAAATTAAACTTACTCTGCTCTTGAACTAAGATGATATTGTCATACTGATGTAAATGCCACTTTAAAAATTACATAGTTTTATATTGCATTTTTGACACGAGTGTTCATTTAACATTCTTAATTTTATAAGACAATCTCTATATCAATGTAACATCAATATTACTTGGTGCCAATTAGTTGTACCAAAATGCTTATATTCACAGCGACAAGTTACAACACTGTTGTATAATTATTAATATATAATTTAACATGTCGTGTCTGCATCAACTTATATATTATATATTTAATGTTTTTTTTAAGTACAGTAATCATGTTAAAAAAAGAAGTAAAGCTTTCTAAAACCAATTACAAGGTACAAAATCAACTTCTTCCATCTTTAACAGAGTTGATGTAGAACAGTAATAATAATACTAGACCTCCCTAACTCCATACTTCCTTACTTCTCAGCCCACAGACACAAATCTTCCTTACTTCCCAGCCCGCAGACTCAATTCTGAAAGAGAAGTGACCAGCGTTTTTAAAATAGCTCAGTCAATGCCAAAATAGTCCCCAACATTACAATCAAAACCCACAGATTCATTCCCAAAATATTTTAGAAACCCTGAAGGCTCATTTTTCAAGCCAACACCAAATCATTTAGGAATCATCCACCATCTTGAGATAATATAGATTATTAAAAAATGCTGATAAACATTACAAAGCCAAGCTGTAGGCTCGTCATAAGCTGGACTATACAAACCAAAACAGGAGATCACTATATTTGATAACATCGATAAAGTCACAAAAGACATCTTCCTTAAGAACATATCATAGTTATGCAGATAAGACATCAAGCCAAGCAAGAGAAGAAACTCCATCAAGACCATTAGAAACCTAAAAAAAGAACTAGAATCAAAGGGATAGCGTCCCCAAACTTCAAACTATAGCATAATATAAGATAAATCCAGACCAAAGTTCTGAGAGGAACCAGGACAAACTGGTTTTGCTACACCAGAAATCAACGAAGCAGGAAATTGAAAACCCAAGCATGTAATCAGGAAATCAACTTTATCTTCAACCCATTTAACTGAAGCTTCCACAGAATTAATCGATGGAGAGATAGCAGTCTGCCAAGACTTGGGGGATGGATTGCCCGAATCAGGAGACTGACGATCCCACTCAGCTCTACCCACCAAGTTTTTCATTACCCAGAACAACGCAACTGATTTTTCATAAAGACTCGTATGACCCACGGTATGGCTAGGGTCCAAAATCCACTCCTGCGTCTTCTTAGATTCCTCTTTCAATTTTTGAGAGTCAAGTTCATCCCAAAGACGATGTTTAGTTGCAACAATGCGATTTTGGATGTCTTGGGGAAGTTCCAATTCAAACATTCGAGACTCCCATAAATCCTGACGTTGCACAGGGGATGCCACCTTAGACGAGTCCGATAGGGAATGCTCCCTTTTCCCCTTTCCTTTATCACTCATCTTGATAAACCAGAGATGACTAGTCGATCCACAGATAAAACACTCATCGTAATAACTCACAAGAACACCTGATAAGCAGATAATGAGAGTTTCACCACCCCACACCAGGATATATAACCTCATATTGGGGTGCGACATGATGGACACGATCTGCAAATTAAATTCACAATCCCTCACACAAGTCTTTAGAGCAGACTCACCATTAATACCTTTCACCTGATCCTCAGAGAACAATACAATATGCGTACCAGCTTCCGTCAAATATATGAAAAAATATGCCCAAACCATCATATTTAAAACACGCATCGGGTCAGAATTAAAAATCAAAGATTACACATATCAAGTGCCACGTGCTTAGACAGAATATAAGCCTACATTAATAATTATTCCGACCTTCCATCTGGACGCTAGTATAGTCGCTAGAGATAATATCTTGACACCGAGATCGAGCAGTCATGTCCAAAAGCAGATGCTAATCTCGAGCTCTAAAAGGATGACACGTACCAACCCCCATGTTATCCAGGTAATCCGCCATCTTGTTACCATTCCGACGGACATGTGAAAAACTGACAGCTTTCCCCTGAATGAGACCTGTTCGTAGAGACACGATTCGACTTTCCAGGTGCCAAGAAGATGAGACTTTAGAACTTTGATAGCCGTTATGTAGTTTAGAGGCGAGGCAAATAACCAGCTGTGAATCTCCCTCTGCTATAATTGGTTCATGAAAATTTTCCAAGACCCATTCTAACCCTTGAATCAGTCCTTCAATCTCTGCTGCATTGTTGGAATCAATACCCAGGAAACCATAACCATAACCAAGCATTTTACCTCTGTAATTACGAAGAATAAAGCTGTATCCCGCCTTTCCAGGATTACCCTTAGAAGCTCCATCAAAGTTTAGCTTCAGAAAACCATTTGGAGGAGGATTCCAACAATCCGAGCTCGGTTTAAATGGACGAATTTTCTGGTTAAGCTGAACAGAAGTTTCATAATTATCCAGACCCCAGTCCGCCAAAATCTGCCTTTCTTTCCCTACTAACTCTGAGTATTTTTTATCCCAATTAGTCAAAGAAATGGTTTCCTTCAATTTGGAATTCAGACATTGCCAGACATTAAAGAGAGATGAAGTCTTTAAGTGAAAAATTAGGGGATTTCGTTCATTCCAAATAGCCCAAATAAAAAAATTGGGAAAAATTTCCCAAAGTCGGTTCAATATTTGACTCTGGAATGGATTCTTAGGCCAATAAAGCAAGGTTCTGACCAGGTTCTACCTAATTCAAGTAGAACAACGAAACAGAGCCGCACTATGATCCCAAAGAGCTGCCGAAAATGGACAGTCATCCAGAAGATGCAAAGATGTCTCCTCAGCTTGCTTGCATAGAGGGCACTGGTAAGGTCCACACATCCCTCGCCTTTTTAAATTATCCTGGGTTAAAATTATTTTATGCATAACAAGCCAACAAAAAATAGTGATTTTTGGCCATAATTTTTTCCCCCAAAGAGTACTCCCAGATGAAACAGCTAGGCTTTTAGAGATCTGAAAGAGAAGGTTATAGGATTCTTTGAGAGTAAATACCCCTTTAGGTCCATAACCCCATCGAAGCTTATCATTTCCTTCATGTCTGCAAGTACATCGCATATTAAGCTCTTCGTTTAGCCAAGAACATTCTTGGGGTGGACCTAGGCATTCCAACCAGCTCTGATTCACCCAGGACCGAGAGAAAGAACCTGGACTCTGAAACCCCCAAAGGTCAGCTACTTTGCATAAAATTCTAGTGATACAAGCTGCTTGGAGCTTTGGACAATGCCCCGATCATTCCAACGGAGGAAGTTGTTTCCAAGCATCCTCCCAAAAGCGAGTAGTTTGGCCATCACAAATTTCCCAAAAACCATGCTGTTGAATTAGGCTATGACCTGCCCAAGCCGTTTTCCATATGTGAGAACCAACTTTTTCTTCAGAAAACCTAATTAATTCCCGACAATCCCAGTGGGGGGCATATTTGGCTACCCATAATTAAGCCCAAGGTTCTTGGGAATGAGTTAGCCAGTGCCACCAAAGCTTAGCTCCTGCTATTAAACCTGCTTTTTCAGGATCTCTTAGCCCTAAACCTCCCTGAGATTTTGGTTTACAGACAATATCCCAATTGAAAAGAGCCCATATATGAGTATCTTGAGCACCAGTCCACAGGAAATTTCTTTGGATATTCCTCGAATCTCGAAGAATAGATTTAGGTGCCAACATAGTTGAGAACATATAAGTAGGCAAAGCTTGAAGCACTGATTTGACAAGAACCAAATGGCTCGGCAAATTCAGATATTTCAAAGTCCAATTACTCAGCCGCTTCTTAAATTTATCTGCTAGTTCAATCCAAGAACTCTTCTTCTACTGAGTATTTATGAGAGGAGTACCCAAAAAAGTAGCTAGAAGAAAACCTTCAGAAAAACCTAAGATACGAATAATATTACGACGAGTAATACTAGGAGTGTTAAAGAAAAAAACCTGGGATTTTTGCACATTGACTTCCAAACCAGAGGCACTGCCAAACTGATCCAAGCACTTACGAAAGCTAGAAGCTTCCTGGACAGAGGGATATCCCATAAGCATAGTGTAATCAACAAACTATTGGTGAGAATGGCTAGCCCCATCTGGAGTTCCACGTAAACCTCTTATAGAATTGGCCTCCTTTGAAGCAGAAATAGATCGACCCAGACCTTCAGCCATAAGAATAAACATAAAAGGTGATAAAGGATCCCCTTGACGGATACCACGAGTTAGAGTTATGATGCCGGAAGGAAACCCATTAACTAAAATTGAAAAAAATGTCGATGAGATCAAATTCATAATCCAGTTAACCTAGGCCATACTGGAACCAAATGCTACCAGCATTTTCCTGATAAATTGCCAATTGAGTTTATCATACGCTTTGGCAATGTCAAGCTTAACCAACATGCCTGACAACTTTTTATTTTTTATGGAATGCAAGATTTCATGAACAAGAATAAACCCATCCGAAATCTGACGCCCCTCCACAAACCCTGATTGTTCCGGAGAGATTAGAGAAGGAAAAATAGGTTTTAATCGATTAGCAGTTACCTTGGTAATAATATTATAAATCACATTACATAGGCTGATAGGACAAAATTTATTAGGAGAATCAACACCCTCACTTTTAGGAATCAGAGTTAGAAAAGTAGCATTTAATGCTGGAAGAATGCGCCCAGATAAGCGAGATTGCTCTACAATATTCCAAACTTCAATTTTAATAATCTCCCAGAAGTGATGAAAAAATTTAACAGTAAAACCATTAGTGCCAGGTGAGGTACCTTCCTTCATCTGAAAGACAACCTCCTAGACTTCCTGAAGAGAGATGGAGTTCATTAACATTTGGTTATGTTGCCTTGAAACCAAGGAGGGAATATGGATAGTAATGACTTCAATATCAGAAGAACGATCCCTTCGAGGATCAGATAAAATATCTGAAAAATGAGAGTTGAGTAAATCCTCAATTTCCTCCCTACCTTCCAAGAGGTTACCTGCTTCATTTTTAAGGGAGTAAATTTTTTTTCTTCTGAAACCTAGATTGGATGACAGAATGATGAAAGAATTTGGAATTCTTTTCCCCCTCACGAAGCCACTTGATACGAGATTTCTGCCACCAAAGGAGTTCCTCTTGTTTTTCCCATTCTTCAAGTTGTTTTTCCACCAATCGTTCCTCCTCAAGTAAAGCTAAGGAATAACCTTCATTAAGCCCAATGGACTGAATCTCTTGAAGACGGATCTCCAATCTGCTTTTTTCCCGAAAAATATTCCCAAACTCTTCCTTATTCCATTTCTTGATTTTAGATTTCAAAGACTTCAGGTTCTGTTGAAAAGACCACATATTAGCCACCTGATTTGAATGCAATTCGGTCCATCAAGTTCTAACTTTTTCATTGAAGTCAGGATTAACCATCCAAAATTGCTCAAAACGAAAGGGCTTTTTGAATTGAGACCCTAGACCACTCCATAAAGGCTCGATTGGCCAGTGGTCGGACCCTCGGCCAGAGAGGGTCGAACTATGAATTTCACTTCCTAAATTAATGACCGATTCATAAACTAGAAAACGGTCAAGTCTGGAAGCAATATGATGGTCCCTTGTTCATTTATTATTCCAAGTAAACCACCTAACCCCTAGAGTAATATCAACAAGACCCAGATCTTCAATAGTCTCGCGGAAAAGATTACAATCCTCCTCCAAACAACGCCTACCGCCTTTTTTTCCTCCAGAGAAGTGATAAGATTAAAATCACCTCCAACCACCCAATGCTCACAAGGCATACAGGTTTTCAAATTGGAGAGGGATTTTAAAAAACTATGCATATCACTCGAATGTTGAGGACCATAAACATTCGTAAGTAAACCCGAGATAGGAAAACCAACCACTTTAAAATGGCAGAGATAGAATTACGGGTCCCTTGAAAACCAGAAAGGGAAACCCGAGATGGATCCCATAAAATACATAAACCTCCAGAAAAACCTTTAGAATCAATACCCATACTCTCACAACGCTTCCATATTTTACTCTTGCGTTCTTGAATAAAATTGGCATGGCATTTGGTTTCTTGTAAAAAAACAATAGCAGGATTAGATCTCTTAATCTTCTTGCAGAGAATTTTCATTTTGCTTAGGCTATTAATGCCTCGAGTATTCCAGGAAAGGAGTTTCATTAAAAACAAAATTAAATACCAAGAGCAGCTCTGATTGTCAGATATTGACCCAAATCAACCAACCGCCTTCCTACATCCGCTACTCTATGTTTATTGGATTTGCGTCCCGGTTTCTTGTCATTGTCTTCACCATATTTTTTTGTTTCTTTAAAAGAACCTGAATTAATGCCTAGAGAATTTAAGAATTTAGCTTTAAGAATGGCCTCTTTTAAAAGACTAACCTGTTCTTGATGAACATAGCCTTTAAGTTTATCCGAACAAGCTTTCTCAATTCCTTCAAGATCTAAGTCACCTATATCCATATCTTCTGATTCTTCCAAGAAATCAAGTTGCAGGAAGTATCCATTGCTTCAACTTCTGGTTTAGTTGCTTGTTGCAAATTTCCAGTATAGAGATCCTAGGCTATATTTGGACATGAGGCAAGGCTTGAAGGTTGACCAATCTCTGATTTGGAAAAATTACCCTCAGGACTTCTTGAATCCACTGGCTGTCTTGCCTACTTACTCAAATTTTCAAAGGAGTTAGAACTATTTATCTTCTTGGCAAAGTCTTGAGGATCTTGTTTTTTATTTCCTCGTTTGCGAGAAGATACTTTAGAAAACCCAGGATCCGCTGGATTCAAAACCTTATTAACCAGCGGTTTGGGATGATTCATAGGACATTCCCTAAATAAGTGACCATACTCATGGCACCGACGACATCTAAAGGGAACCTGTTCATAGTCCAAATTTTGAATCCATTCATCATCGTCCCAAAGCAACCTGATAGCCTCTGGAAGAGCCTTGGATAGATCCATGTAGATACAAATACGAGCAAAGGCGGTATATCTCTGAGATTTAGTTTGCTCCGAAATTTTAATGAAGGAACCCAAACAGTTACCCAATTCTTCTAAGATTTCAGCATCCCAATATTCCTGAGGGAGCGAATATAACCGGATCTAGACTGGAGCAATCCGCATATCTTCCTTTTCCGGACAGAATTTCTCTTTCCAAGGACGAAGGAAAAGACCCGCAGAATAATAGAAATATGGACCACCGTCGATAATCCGATTCCGATTTTCTTGACCGATAAAAGAAACAGTAAAAAACACCTTCGATCCTAAATGTAAATCATAATGACCTTTAGGTTTCCATGTCGAGTTAATCCACCAAAGCAGAGCTTTCTCCGATGGTTGTAACCCAATGAATTTTCCAATCAAAGCATGATTCGTCATAAACTGAAATTTTTTCCCTTATATTTGTAGACTTAACTAGCATGGAAGGAATAATTGATGTTTTTGGAAGGCATTGACCAGGTTTACGATCCATACTAGTTGAAACAGGGACTTCACCTTGAATTATTGATATCAGAATTTCCCCAATAGTTAAATTACCTTGTTCAAGAGGACGACAGTTCAGGGGATCCGCCCCCCCTCCCCCGCCATTACCATAGAAAGATACCCCAAGCTGAAATGGCCTGCTAAAAATTATATATTTAATGTTATTTTGTATATAGATATGATATTTTTTTTTATATTTTATAAGAGAGAGACTAAGTTGCATGTAATTCTTGTTATTATAAAATTTCAATTTTTTTTTTTTTATAATCTAACTTTTAATAATAGAATACTACAAACAATATTTATATGATGGATTAATATAATCAAAATAATATTAAGTTGTATATCATATAACATTTTTTTTTTGTTAGTTTCTTCTTGACATGTGGATTAACCTATGGTCTAAGAAACTGTAACCCTGAGGAACTTAAGTCGTTAGAATCACCCAATGATTGCACTTGGACCAAGCCACAACCCTTAGCATGGATGAATTTTAAGTGTCCCTTCCCAACTATCTTATAGGATTCAAACTTAGGTCCAAGCAAAACAAGGCTTGTTGAAACCAACCGTGCTATCGAGATTTGACAAATAACATAATTTATATTTTAAATAAGTTAGTAATAAGTTAGGCAACATGCATTATAAAAATATTTTAAATATGGAAATAAGTTAGTTTTCTTTTAATTATAGTTAGTAATACTTCAACAATAATGAGTAATCTAGTAATAAATTACTTTAATGTTAATAAGCTAACATATAAATATAACACAACATAAATAATAAAAATAATTTTAAACTACGGGGTAGTAGGTGCAAGGGAGTTCTACTAGACTTTGATGGACAAAAGATCTTAACCTATTCTTGGGGAATTGGAAATACATCTAATAATCAAACAAAACTTTGCTCATAGGCCTAGAGTTGGCCTATAGCAACTTCTAGTCCTAGGAGACTCTTTGTTGGTGATTAAGCAGGTGAGGGCAAGGCAGGTCAGTGAGGAATTGATCATTTCAATAATTTATGAACGAGTCATAAGGAGAGTAAATCAATTTTAGGATGTTAAGATCCTTTATGTTAGAAAGCACAATAACTTGGATGTTAATGATCTTGTAAATGAGGCTTCCCAGATGGATTATGGGGTGCATATAGGAAAATGGATGCCCTTATGAGAGAGGGTGGCTCCCTTAGTTTTTATTTCATGGTTGGGGATAGTTCACAACATTCAATGGTTAGTTTTATATGCTTTGGAATTGATAGTGTGGAGCATAGTAAGAGGCTTCAATTGCATGCAAGGTAGCATGTTGAGGCTTCTTCATACTAGGGAGCATCAACACTCCCTCGTGCTTAAGATTCCCCCAATTATCTGACTTATCTCTATGGATTCATGCATCTTTATGGCACCTCTTGAATTCTCCAAGTTGCAGGTGGGGTTTTTCCTTGGCAAGATCAGGGAAAGGATTAGTGTGCATGGACAAAGGATTGGCTTAAGCTCACTGCGTGTATGTTCAACTGTTTCTTAGGGGTCAAGGATATCCAGTAGGTTTCCTTTCCTTTTCCACTTTGGTTTTAACCAATGTGAGGTCTGTATTGCTACTTGTGACTTTGAATATTTTGTTGTTCGATGGTTTGGTCTCATTGCAGGTTTTTTTGCTACATGGAGAAGGGATTTCTCTCCTTGGGAGGGACCCTATTCTCTCACTTTTTTATTCATGGATAGTTCCTTATATTGGTATGTTGTGTAAGGGATGGCGAGCAAGACATTCATGAGCTTCAACAAATGACGAGAATCTTAAATTCAAGGTTGGATGCACTAAAATTAACATTGTGGATAGTATAAATTCTTGGTTATCTCTTTAGGAGCAAAAACAAGGGATTCTTGAGAACACAATTGAATATTAGGGAAGACATATTATGAAGTTTCGTAGTGATTCATATATCTGTTTTAATGCAACTTTAGGGTGGTCGAAAGATGCACACTCTACAAGGCTCAATTAGTTGGATCACATCACATGGAAGAGGATATCATTCAATAATCGAGTATCATTGCAATGGAAATATCTAATTCAAAGGATATGGGTAGGAACAACAATTGTAACATGAAGGCCATAATGATTGCCTTTATATAATATGTATGATTTTTATGAATTACACTAGTGTCATGATTATAGGATAGTTTATAAGGATTTATATATGCATATTTTTTGAAGTTGATAGGTTTAGTATTATGGAGATATACAAAAAATAAGTTGTGTACTGTTTCAATACAACATTTTGGCTATTGTGAAATCTCTTTAATGTATCTTGTTGGTTGGATCTCCTTAGTTGGTTTAATACAAAAAATTCTCTACTCATTTAAGTTAAAAAAATGAAATAAACAAGGTGTGTGGGGTTGTCTATGGTCGTGATTGAATACTAGAAGAAGGTTTTGAATGGGGGTTGGGCATAACCACTAATAACTAGGCCAAGGTGCTTACTCTTTTTCAAGGTCTTAGAAATTTAGACTCTAAAAGAATTATGAGTCTTATTGTGATGGGGAATTCATCACTAGTTAGAAGGTATATACAAAAGATGTTGACTCTTAAGGATGTCAAGCTAGCTAGAATCATTCATTGAATCCAAAAACAAACTTAAGTAACTCTAAGATCATTGAGTATTATCATGTCTTCGAAACTCAAAACAACCAAGTGGATTACCTAGCAAATAAGGCCTCCAAATATGCCATGGGAATATTTTAAAAAGTGGCGATTTCTCATATTTTCCAATTCCTTAACCTTTTTAATTTAACTCCAAACCCAATTTTTTGTCATGGATGTAATATACCAAATCAAACAAAAGTTGAAATCAACTTACATGATTACCATACAACCTTCATAATTCATAATCAAGTTTAATGGATGGCAACATAATCAAGTGGTGTTGGTTAATATCTTGAGCGCGATTATGATTGTGGATTTTGTAGGCATATATTAGGTCTCTATTTGTCCTAGGTGCTTGCGACCTAGTTCAACATCCCCTTACTATTTTTTGGTCTAGAATCCTTGACTCGCTCCTACTTTGTATCAATGGAACTTGAACTCACTTTCGATAAGTGGAATTGTGGCTTCTTATTGGAAATTGTATTTTCCCTTCAAATAATGAAAACACTATAGGATGCGGGTTTGATTTGGAGACCATAGTTTCGAGTTGACTTTCCTGCGAAATTGAGGGAAACTTTAGGCTCATTTTTTATGTTGAAAACATTCTTTTATTTGAGGGAGTTCTTTGGAAAATTTAGGGGAAATTTAAATGGTGTAAGAGGCAGTTTGTTGATAAGCTTCATTGTTTTTGTCTAAAACCCATGGAAGGTGATAATTAGTTGGGGGCACTATCCTTGTTGTGAGATTTCAGATATCCATAATTTTCATCTCAAGCATGAGGATGTTGAGAGTAGAGCCTCAAACTTTTTAGCAACTACCATAATTCACATGTGGGGAGAAAGTTACAATATAGGTTATCCAATTTTGATGGAAGCTTTGATTCAACAAAAATGGAAATTTGTGCTCTAAAAGCACAATGCTTGGATTTCAGACACATGATCACAAGCATGCCAAAGAATGCTCAATTCATTGCCTTAAATTTCAAGTTGTCTATGGGTTCATTCCATCGGAAAACAAAGAAAAATACTTTCATCAATGGGTCACAATAGATGTGAATGTGGTTGGGTCTAGCCACGGGTCACAAAACTTTCCAAAAAAAAATGAGAAAGCAAATAATAGGAGTTATACAACCAAACATATTGAATCCTTTGTGAAGGACAATAATGTTTTTTTAATATATATGAAACATTGGTTTAGTAATGTTTTTAACACATAAATTATGGGAACGCCATTTTTATTATTATTATGTTGATTAGTGGAATTTGAACACTTTTTTTTAATGCAACATGTAATTGTTTTTCTTTTAATACAATACCATAAAACTTAATCCTATATAACATATTATAAAACTTAATCTAATTAGTTAAATAATAATGTTTATTATTATAAAATAATAATAATAATTTTAGAAACAACAATAAATTTTATAATGTATTGTTTATACAAATAACATAGTAATTTATGTTTATTGTATTGAAAG
>LPNX010338531.1:33925-126206 GCA_001517045.1 Pseudotsuga menziesii | reverse complement strand
AAAAAATAATAAAAATTACAAATAGACTTAAATAAACAAAAAAAAAATCTAGCATATATCCATTTAAAACCAGATCTATCAAGTACCGAGAGGGATCCAAATGGTAAAAAAATGTACACCTCGAGAAATTGGATCCCTCTCGGTGCTTGATAGATGCGGGTTTAAAATGGATCTATGCTAGTTATGCACATTGGTGAAGCTACAGGAATGGAAGCCAGTGTTATGAAGCCAAATTTTCTTATAAATGGTATAGAAGGGGTGGGAAGGGGGGGGGCGTTCTTACCTAAATCAGTTCCATATTTCCCTTCCATATGGACCTAGTTGAAAAGGGGCTTAAGTATTTGGGATACATTTCATGGGAACAATTATTTGAAAGAACACTAGTTTTGGTTGTTAAAAAAGATAGAGAATAAAAATGAAAATTAGTGTTTCAGGTGGCTTTGGCTTAGGGGTAGATTGATATTAATTAAGTATTTATTGGAGAGTGAAGCTATTCAAGGAAAATATCTAAAGAACCAATCTTTAGAGGATTGGATCAAAATTGAAATACATAAGGTTTCTAATGCAACTAAATTTTGGAGGATTTTATTAGATGTCTTTCATTACTTGATAAATTGGCTTTCCTTGAAAGTAGGTAATTTTCATCTTATAAAAGTTGGGGATATGTTAGAAACAAGACCACAGAGAAATAACATATATACAATTAAATCATTAAACAAGATGCAAAAACACATTTAACACATTACAGAGAGACACATATACAACGTGGTTCACCCAAGAGATGGGCTACGTCCACACATAAATTGCCAGTACTTTTACTAGCGTCCAGAAAGATGAAGGGATACAACCTGCAACAACTCTGTTGCACTTCCTCTCCACACTCTCACAGTCTCTCTCACACAATCACAAATATTGTTTACAATACAATACCATACCATACACAACAATATTACAATGCTTTTCTTTTATAGGGGAAATACCATGGGAAAATACTACGGTTAACCCAAGTTGGGGAACGAGTGTATAGTAAACTTGGGGTGCAAACATGACTGAATAAAATCTTTGAATATGGAAGATCAGGCTCCACAACCAACATGGATGATCCTATCATTGTGGAATAACACTTCTACAAATTGTCTCCAAAATTGACATTTATTCTTACAATTAAAGGTATTCTCGTGCTGACTAAGATGGGAGGGAATGGATCAATTAAAGGACAAAGATGGCTATAGGGTGAATATTTGGACCTCGGGTTGGCTGTGTAGAAGAATGGAAGGTTTAAATATTAGTGGGATTAATTATTGTGGAATTATGTTGTCTAGATGAATTTTGTCATCTTGGAATGAGGTGATTGGGTAGGTGAGTGCAAAACTAGCATATGAATCCGTTTCATTTTCTTGTTTGGATGGTGGTGTGAAATGGTAGTAAAAATGTTTATGGAAATCGATGTGTCCACTCAAGTTGAAACTTTTTCGTCCGTTGGACCTTGAAAATCTCTCGGTGCTCTCCAACCCAGTATGGGGGAGACCTTGTCACGTTATGCTAGCCGACATAAATTAAAAATATTAAAAATTTAAGAATTAAAAATATAAATTACAAATAGAATTAAAAAAAATTAAGCTAGCATAGATCCATTTAAAACCTAGATCTATCAAGTATTGAGAGGGATCCAAATGGTAAAAAATTGTATACCTAAGGAAATTGGATCCGTCTCGGTGCTTGTTACACCGAGAGAAACGAGGTGCTCTCCAACCCAGTATGGGGGGGATCTTGTCACGTTATGCTAGCCGGCATAAATAAAAAATATAAATTACAAATAGACTTAAATAAAAAAAAAAGTTAGCATAGATCCATTTAAAAACTAGATCTATCAAGTATCGAGAGGGATCGAAATGGTAAAAAAATGTACACCTCAAAAAATTAAATCCCTCTCGATGCTTGATAGATCTGGGTTTAAAATGGATCTATGCTAGTAATAAAACAACTGACTAGTATTTGCAACAACCTCAACCAACTCATATCGATAACTTCCTTAACACTGTTACTAACATGAATTGATGGTCATCAACTCTTTTTTCTTCTACTTTTTACCATATTGTTTTAACTTAGCTTTGTGTTCAAAATGATTTTTTTTAACAGAAACCGAAGGATATATATAGCTCTGTGTTCAAAATGTTTTTTTTTTAACATAAACCGAAGGATCTCTCTCTCTATCTCTCTCTCTCTCTATATATATATATATATATAGCTGAGCATAGCCATCCTTACAGAGTTTGGAACCAAAATTTTGAACTGCTAAAATAAAGATAGATAAAGGTTTCTATGCTATTGAATGAAAAGTAAATAATTCTCGACTTTTTGTTGAAGCATTTTAGACCCATAGAAGGGTACTGTTTAACAAACTGTTTGTTAAGAAAAATACAGAAAAACATTGAAAACATGAGAGAAATACTTATTTCTTTTGTTCTTCAATCCCTCGGGTCGACTGAGCGACTGAGGGTTCTTCCATCTGATAGTCATCGACTGCTGGAGATTCCTGGCAATGGTTGCATTGTGTCATACTGGTTAGCTTAAGGACCTCCTCCTTTATTATGTCAACTGTTCCCATTATCTCGTGCAAGTCTCGAGTATTGGCATCAATTTTGGATTCATGGGAACCCATCTGGTTTGTCATGTATTTCGCATATGCTTCCCCAACCCTGTTTTCGTTTATACTTGTTCCTACCATTTTAAAGATCCAACACATTCCACTTTTCATTTTTGAGAGAGAAGATTTGATTTCTTCAATGTCCTTTGAATTTTCCATGATATCCCGAACCAATGCTACATGATGAGTCCAAGAAGGGAAACCAACGCTACAGGAAGAGTTTGAAACAGTTCTGAACAAAACCAAGGTGGGAATGTGCTGGTCCTGTGTTAACCATGATGGCTCATCACCTACGTAGTCGCTGGTGGACAGATAAACCAAATCACACTCAGCCTGAGTGCTGAGCAAATCTGCAAAAACATGGAAGATATGTATATTTCTGGAGGAATGGTGCGGGAAGAACGTTGCTCCAGTTCATAAGGAGGTAAGGAAAACGAGGAGAGGGAATTAATTATGTTCTCTAGGTCTGATAAGTGTGTGAGTGATTCACAAAGGATTATGATGTGCAGGGGGGAGGGACTGCTCATGAAAACCATCACATGGCCATGACCGCCACAAATCCAATGCAGTCACATCAAGGGACGCATGTTAAGCATGCAGCTGGGGTGACCGTTGAGGGTGCAGATTGGACATGACCAAGGCAACCCCCAAGGAACATAGGGCCTAGGGGACATTCTTGTGGTGTTGTTGGCCCCTAATTGAGGCAATTCCCAAATTGTTTTTAGTACCTTTATTTTCCACTTTATACACCATAGTGTTTTTCCTTCTTAATATGTGGTAATAAGTGGCATGAAGAGCTATGTTGTTTCGATAGATGCGCTCGTAAATTATTTTGTAGGTGGCTGCGCCATGATTGTAGCCTTTTCTCATTTTTTGATGACATGTTTTGAGTCCCCAAAGACAATGATTTTTTTTAATGTTGTTCTGTTTAGCTAGTTCCAGGCCGAGATATAATGCCATTCGGCTTCATTGTTAGTCTTCCGTCAAATTCTCCAAGCAAAGAAAGTGACTATATTTCCTCCGGAATAAAAAATTATCTCACCCGCACCTGCCTCCCCATCTTTGTGTTCAAAGTGTTGACATATAAACTGTGTATGCAATTCCTTTAATATCTTATGAACTAAAAAAGAAAGAAGACCATAAACCAGTGTTAAAAAACCTACATTAAAATATTTCTATATTAAAAAGATTGAATCTTTAATTTATTTATATGTTTTATATTTATCTTTAAAATTGACTACTAAATTTTTTATTAAATTATATATATGTTTTGAAATAATTAAAATTTTTAAAAATCTACAATTTTCAAAAATACATATAAGCATAAATAATTCAATTACGAAAAGAGTATTTTTAAAAAATAAAATAATAATTTGATGGAAAAAAATGGTTTAAACTCATATTGAAAAAAATCAAATAATAATTTTTAAAAAATAAAATAATAATTTGATGGAAAAAAAATGGTTTAAAAAACTCATATTGAAAAACACATCAATTTTACACTTCGTGAAGGGAATTTTAAGATAATCTTAAAAAAAATACAAGTTTGCTGCTATAATCACAACATTATATATAGTTAAATAGTTTGAAAATTTTATGATAGTATTTCTCAATTTATTAGTAAATTTTCTCCATTACATTTGCACACACTCATATACACACTCCCCACACCTCATTCTTGATTCTTTTATGGTTTAATATCAATGGGGTCGCATGTTGCTAAGAGAGCACATGATTCCTTGTTTGTAGGTACACTTATATATCCTTAAAAATATAAGGATATTGTTATTGTGAGATGCATAGATGTTGTAAGGATGTAACTCTATTTTTTTAAATACATTTTTTATTATTATTATCTTAGATGAATTTATTTATTTATTTGGTTTGTTTCTTGAGTTGTGTTTTGCTTTTTTTTTGTTTTAAATATAGTTAATAGTTACAAAGTTTTCAAAACTTTATTGAGTGTACATTAAACAAATCAACTGACGATATAGGAAGTGAGTTGAAAATTTAAACCAAACTTAATGGATTTGAAAAAAACTTGGTCTTTAATAACTTACTGAGTATGAAATACTTGGTCGACACATATGTGAATGAAAATTATAGAGCCCAATGGGTTAGTTCATTTGGTTTGAATGAACCATTTTAAAGCATATTTTTCCATGATATCTTGATTTTATTGTAGTTGAGTTTGAGTTTACTTCAATTTTGTTGGGTTACGAGTACCAATGTGGTTGGAGGTTGTGTTTCCTCTATCCAAATATTCAGGGGAAGAGGCGAGAGATCCCACAAGGTTTTCTTTGGGAAAAAAAATACAACTTACACACTTTTTATACCATTCTTTGTTGTTTTGCCACAAATTCTTGTAGAAAGACAGGGATTTTTGCTCTAAAAACAGATTTCTAGTAGTACCTCGTTTCAAGACCAAAAACAAGTGTTTTTGAAGATATGACAAGTTAGAGTGTCTCGTTTTTAAGTGACCTTCTTGAATAAGTTATGTTGGAGGTTGATAGTGTGGAGTGATGTTCATATTGTCATAGATAATGCTTCCCGTGTGGCGGCATGTAGATTATTGGTAAATCGATTCCCAACCATTTTTTGGACCCCCCATGTAGCTCATCTTTTAGACTTGATGTTGGAAATTGGAAAATGTGAAAGGGATAAATCTATCATGTAAAAGGTGAAGTCCATAACAATGAGACATTCACAATCATACATGGTTACATGGTGAGTATATATATATATATATAACTTTTTATATTATGCTGTATTTATATTTCCAACAAGTTTCTATCTTTACATTTCATTTATGCATGAAAGTTTCAACTTAAAAGAATGCTATTAGAGATGAGTGGGAAGAAATAAAATACAATAGAAAGAAACATTTATGGCATAGAAATTGTGAAACTTGTATTTAATAATGTTTAATGGGAGGAAGTAGCATATTAGGAAGATGTCAATTAGTGATGAGTGATGATGGGTGGGAACAACCAAAATACAATATGAACATTGATGGCATAGAGGTTGTGCTACTTGTATTGATTAACATTTTATGAGAGGAGATCCAATGAGGTGATTCCCATATCAAAGTTACTAGTTAAGGTGCTTTGGTTGGTTCTTAAGAAAAGAACCAAACAAGATACATACAAAAGCCATGCCTAGAGCCAAGGAAGGTCCACATCGAGGATTAAGGAGGATAAATACATGCCATTTTGGGAAATTAATTCAATGGACAACATAAGATTCACCTACCACTACATGTTGTTTGGCACTATCTCAACCCCTTTTTATGCCAATGATGAGAAGATGGAATATTTTATCAAGTGCATAAATAGGATGTTCCTCAATTATCTAATTCGGGGCCATCCAATATTGGGTACAAATATACAAGTGAGATGAGGGGCTATTTGGATTTGGAATAGCCACTAATTCAAAGAAGACATTGTTACCAAGTAAATTTTTATATTCAACTCAAATCCATGTTCATTTGTTCGAACTTTCCATCCTTTTAAATTTAATGTTCAAATTACTAAGTTGCATGAATACAAATTTTTCTTCCTTGGAAGAAAGCGTAAATTTTATTTCTTCCGAAGAGAGAAGAAATTTACATTTTGTAGAAATACATGTCTCCATTTATTTTACAGCCAAGTTCCTCAAAAAGTCTTCAAAAAGAGAAAAAGCTTTGCTTTGAATGTATGTATCAATCGAGTGAAAAAATTCATTTACAAGCCTAACAAAATTATTAATGCAAACAACCAATTTAAGTAGCTGCTTGTTTGTAATATCTGTATCCGGATATTCTCAATGATTACTCAGTTGAATAATCAACCAATGGAAAATAATTCCATATTGAAAATATTAAAGATGAATACTGATAAAAGATTACAAAGTGAGTGCCATATACATATTAATTGTAAATGCACTTTGGATACCATCCATGAAAGGATGCGTCATTTTAGAATAGTTTACTAATAACAATTTATTAATTATTAATTATTACTATCAATATATATATATATTGTTTGTTTGTTTGTTTGTTGTTATTATTTAAGTTTGTTACATTGTCTTCTGGTTCCCTCTTTTGTTGATAATTCTTTTTTTTGTTTTTTGTTTTATTCTTCATTTTTCCCTCTCATTCTTGCTTCATATTTGGAGTGGAATTAATACTTCTTCACTGAAATTCAAATGGCCAAAGGCCAATTTTTGGTCAAAAACCGATTTTACCAGAGAAAGTTTGAATATGGATGGCTAAAAGACATTGAGAGGTCAAAGACCTAAATTCAAGGAAACCTTGAACATTTTGGCCACAAGCCGGAGATCAACAGAAGCCCTAGGAAGGGTTGGCTCTAATACCAATGTAATATCCGTATCCGGATATTCTCAATGATTACTCAGTTGAATAATCAACCAATGGAAAATAATTCCATATTGAAAATATTAAATAAATATTAAAGATGAATGATGATAAAAGATTACAAAGTGAGTGTCATATATATATTAATTGTAAAGGCACTTTGGATACCATCCATGAAAGGATGTGTCATTTTAGAATAGTTTACTAATAACCATTTATTAATTATTAATTATTATTATTTTTTTATAACAAAAACGGTTATATGAAATTGAGTGATTCAGTAGAAAGGCATTGAACAATATTACAGAGATCCGCTTTTCCCCATCCTTAATCAGAGGGCAGATTATGGAGGAATTTCCATGCTTATTTTCGAATTGACCTTGAGATCAAAGCACCCTATATCTAAGAATTTATTAGCTGCTCTATCCGCCCTCATATTGAGCTCCCTGAGGACGTGGAAGAATTCAATCTTCCTGAACCTTTTAGCCATATATCTAATTCTTTGTAACAGTCTTCCCATCTGCTCACTTTTGCCCCTTCTTCCCCCTCTCATTGCTTGGATAAGCAGTCTTGAGTCTCCGATAACCGCAACATCCTCCGCTCCTACTTGATGAACCTGCTTAAGGCCTTGCCAGAGCCCGTAAGCTTCTGCCATATTATTAGATTCATGACCAATATTCCAAGAGTATTCGATTTCAACTTTCCCTATGGAATTTATGACAACTCCACCTCCTCCCGCTTTTCCTGGATTTCCTTTTGAAGCTCCATCAAAGAACAGTTTGAAAATCTTCCGCTCTCTTAACCAATTCTCAAATTGAGATTTATCCATTCGAATTTCCCAATCCTCCAATTTATTGATAGCTATACTATTAGTTTCCTGTATATTAAGGCTTTGCATCCAGCTTTTTTCTTTTTGGGTCAACTCGGCTTTATTGGGCGGTATCTTGGTACTTCTTACCACCTCACCAAGTAGAGCATTGATTTTAACATTTAACTTCCACGCTGGTTGGAGCTTATTCTGAAAAATTCTCTGATTTCTTTCAATCCAGATACACCAGCAGACTATTTTAGATACTTTCAACCAGCACGCTCTCACACCCTGCTTCTTAGCCAGCTCGCCCTTGTACATTTTTTCCTAGTTGATGAAGAAATCCTGACTTCTACCATTCCATTGAAGCCCTTCTCCGCCATTCTGCATTATTTCCTGCATTACTTCCTTCCAGATTAAAATGGTATATGGGCATTTAAAAAAAATGTGAGAGATAGATTTTGAATTTTCAGCACAGAGAGGGCAGCGGAATGGGCCTGCTATCCCCCTTTTCTCCAAGTTTTCTCTAGTTAACAACCTTTGGTGAATTAATGTCCATATGAAGACATCAATTTTGGGAAATGTTCTATTGTTCCAATTATTATTCCAGATCGCTGGATTCTCAGGCACGTTAAAGTTTGCAGCTAAATCCATGTACCCATCAACAGTCGAGTAATTACCTGTTCTCTTACCCCATCCACATCGATCCTTCATCTTGGTGGAAATCGGAGCTCTCCCTGCCAGGTGAATGAACAACTGTGTTTTTTCAATCTCCAGCTCTGCAGGACAGTCTGGAAATGTCCACGCTTTCTAGTGATAAGGGTGATTCTCCTCCCACTCAGAAATACTCCAGATCATGTGCAAGCCTTTCACCTCCATCCAAGATTGCAGACGTGGGAGGCGTGGAGGATAATTGCCTAAAATCGGATCCTGGCAAAGTTTTATGACTTTTCCATTACTCGGTATCCAAAATAAATTTTCTATAAATGAAGGCAGCGATTTCTTACAGAGATAGAAGATAGAGGACCCTTTTGTTTTCACGTGTTCTCCTTCCAGGCATCTGAACCTTGGACCTGGAAAGTATTTGTTTTTAAGCACCAGACTACACCAGGTTGGCTTAGGAGCGAGCATATTCTAGAGTAATTTAGCCCCGATGGCCAAGTTTTGAAGTTTGAGATCCCTAATTTGAATCCCTCCCTCAGTTCTTGGTTGCTTAATGGTTTTCCAACTTACCAGAGCATACTTTTTCCCACCTCCATTGTTCCCCCCATTCCAGAGAAATGATTTCAGTAATCCTTCAATTTGATTTATGATTTTGATAGGTGCAAGGAGAAGAGAGAATTGGTAGAGCACGTAGCTGTTCAAGACAGATTTAATTAATACCACCTTCCCCGCCAGATTCAGCCATGCAGTCCCCCAACCCGATATTTTCCTCTTAATTTTTTCCACTATGGGATTCCAATTCGAGGACTTGGATTTGGTTTTGACGATAGGCACCCCTAGGTAATTGAAAGAGTCCCAACTTACAACTCCATTTATATTAAGAATTCGGGATATATCTAACATTTCCCGTGGATTAATATTCCATCCGAAGATCTGACTCTTCATGTAATTGATTTTACTTCCAGAGGCCTGGCAGTAGCGGTTCAGTTCAGTCTTGAATCGGCCTGCTATAATCTGACTAGCACCACCCATTAAGATGGTATCATCGAAGAACTGAGCGTGGTTGATGTCTTTGGTTCCTCTGGCCAACCTTATGCCTGGAAGCTCCTGCTCTAGTCTAGCGTTTTCCAATTGGAAGTTGAGTACCGATGCCTGAATGGCGTAGAGTAGAGGAGAGAGTGGGCATCCTTGCCTCAGCCCTCTCGTAGCTTGAAAAAAAGGGGCAGCTCTTCTGTTAATGAGGGGGGCAATCCAGGGCTTACTGATGCAGGCCTTGACCCAGGAGACAAATTTGGGAGCAAATCCAAATCTCATCATTACTTGGAGGAGAAATGGATGACTAACTCTGTCAAAAGCATTTGCCAGATCTAGTTTCACCTCCATTCCTTTATCTCCATTCTTCAGGCTAGAATGGATGGCTTCTTGCACTAAGATGATATTATCCCAAATATTCCTTCCTTTAATGAATCTGCCTTGATTCTCCGGGATAATGACTGGCAGAATATGCTTTAGTCTGGTGGCCAAGATCTTCATGATGATTTTGTAGCCTATGTTACACAGGGAGATTGGCCGAAACCTGTCAAATGTCTTAGCTTCTTTTCCTTAGGGATGAGGGCCAGGAAGGCTGAATTCGTACTTCCTCCGATCTTGCTACAGTTCTGAGACTTTCTGACCATTTTTAGTAAGTCTTTTTTAACAATGTCCCAGCAGATTTTTATAAAATTTACATTATACCCGTCTGGTCCGGGAGCTCTATCCTCCTTCATGATATCGATGGTTTCTTTGAGCTCTTCCAGCGTGATGGATTGATTCAATTGGATGTTGTCTTTGCTTTTAATTGAGCTGTGAACAAGGTTCATGAGCTGGGCGTCAATAGGGGTGGGTTGTTCAGAGAACAACACGCTGAAGAAATTGGTTGCTTCCGTCTTTATTTCATCAAATTGGTTAATTACCCTGTCATTGACCAGAATTTCTAGAACGCTATTCTGACTTTTCCCGCTCTCAGTCAGCTTATGGAAATAACTTGTATTTTTATCGCCGTCCTTTAGCCATTTACATCGGGATTTGAGACGCCACCAATCAGCCTCTTGTCTACAGGCCACGTGAAGATTCAGTTGCAGCGATGTCTCTTTTTGGATGTCAGTGGTGTTCACAGTCTTATCCTCCATTTCGATCTGGTGCAGCTCCAACGCGTGGGCAGCTTGGAGCTTGGCGCTATTTGGATTTGGGAGCTGCTTGGCCCATCTCTTCAGTGATTGCTTGAGCCTCCTCAGCTTCTCCTCCCAGACAAAGAAGGAGGATCCTGTGACCGGATGGGCCCATGACTCAGCTACAATTTTTAAGAAATCCTCCTGCTTGGCCCACATTGGATTAAATCTGAACGATATAGGCCCCAGATTTTTCCCTGGCTCCATTTCCAGAAGGATGGGCTTATGGTCAGAGCCTCCAAAGGGGAGGATTTTGGAAGATATAATCAGGCCTAATAGGAGGAAATTATCCTGAACCAGAAATCGGTCAAGTTTGGCCGCAATGTGCCCAGGACCGAACCTCCTATTGGTCCAGGTATATTTCCCTGATGTTGGCTTGATGTCAACGAGAGCCCAGGTCGAGATGGTATCTTCCACTGAGTCTTTGGTGGGGTCTCTGGAGATGGATCCCCCTCTTTTTTCATTCTGACTGAGGGTGATATTCAGGTCCCCGGCCACAATGACATTACCCTGCAGATTTCTTTGTTCTTCACGGAGAAGAGTCCAGCAATTTAAATTTTCATTATAAGAGTTAGGTGCATAAATGTTGAATATACTTACCAGTGAATCAGTGTCCTTTTGTCTCAGCACAGTGAGGATCCAGTGGGTGCTATTTTTGATGGCCATAGCTTCATATTTTATGTCCTCCCAAAGGGTTCCTATACCCTCGGAAGCTCCCCTAGAGCTTAAGGCAGCGGAGCCTTTTTTTTCCAAAATTTTTTACTGATTTGGAGGAATGCAGTCTCCTCCAGCTTAGTTTCCTGGATCAGCAGTATGTCCGGTTGGTGAAGGGAGATTAGATCTAGCATAGCTTCTTCCTTACCTTTGCTTCCGAGCCCTCTGCAATTCCAGGAAATTACCTTCATTACTTACTTTTGGAGGCCGAGGGAATCCCTTTCGAGGCATGCCCGTGTTGATGGGTATTTCTTGGGTTTTTCAATAGCTTTTCCAAGGTTAGCTGAGATCCTTGCAGCTTATCCTTATATGTTGCTTGCTCCCGGACTTCTTTCCTAGATTTCCTTCCTTTAGTTTTTGTCATTCTTGGAGTTGTTATTTCAATTTCCCCTTCTTCCTCATTCTCCTCTTCCGATTCCAGTTTTTCATCAGTTTTCCCCTGACTTTCTCCTACTTTAGTTTTAGCTGTTTCTTCCTCGTTGTCTCTCCCTTGGTCTGAGATGACTGTTACCAGTTCTTTGTTGTGCCCATGACTAGATCTATCTTGTGTTTCGATAGGTTCATCCCTTTCTTTTTCTAATTCTGAAGACCTTGTAGGCTCTTGGGGTTTTTCAGGGGGGCTAGTTCCCCTCCCCTCACCTTTTTTAGGGCCCCCTTCGGCTTGATTTTTAGATCTGGATCTAATCACTCTATGCCATCCTTCCCCCTTCTCCTGTTGAGTTTTCGTTGTCTTGGGGCAATTTCGGATGAAGTGCCCATACTCGTGGCATCCTCTGCATTTGAAGGGAAGCTGTTCATAGTCCAGCTTTTGGATATGAGACCAGTTCCCCACCGTGAGATTTATTGCTTCTGGCAGCCCAACTTCAAGGTCAACTTCCATGCAAATGCGGGCGCAGGCATATTGGTCCTTTGGGCTGGCCATGTCAATATATTTTCCCAGTGCATTCCCTATCGCCAGTAGGCATTTGGGGTTCCAACAATGCATGGGCAGGTTGGGCAGTCTGACCCAGACCGGCATGGCTTTAGCGGTATCGGCTTCAGGGTCAAAATCCGACGTCTAGCCATTGAGGTAGAGGCCTTGCGGCCCCATGAAGTAGGGCCCATTCCTGAAGATTAGGTCTTTGTCTTCTTTAGACTCGAAGTCAAAGAGGAAGTAGCCCCTTCCGACGGAGTAGGATGCAACATTTTTTGTTATTAACGGTCGCCAGTTCCATTGGACTCAGCTGTCAGTGGTTTTGGGCGAGGGCCATAGCCCTGTGAACTGCCTAATCAGAGCTCAGTCTGCCAATGACAGTGCAACCCGAATTGTTTCCTCCCTGTTATATATATAGTTTGTTCTTATTATTTAATTTTGTTACAATGTTGCCACTGTCGGTGTTAGGAATATATGCAGAATTAATACGGTATTGACCATCCTTTGTCAAAATTTACCAAAAATTATAGCTAGAATATCACATGAATCCTTAAAATGCTAATATGTGTCTATAGTGGTTGAAAAATCATATAATGTTAACGACTAAAGATTATGACTACTTCAGTGCTTCAACTCTTTATATTTATTCAAAAGTTGTTATTCCAAAACAAAAGGATCACTGAAAGAACAACACGCACAATAAAAAAGGGAACACAAAGATTTATTCTTTTTTTTTCACTAAAACGAGTATTTTTATTTATTTATTTATTGATATCAAAAGAAGATGGGCATTAACCCAATTACATCAATTCAATAATGTACAATTTTGGTTCTTCCCAACTTCTCATTTCCGAGTTAGGGGATTTGATGCATCAGGCTAGGATTATCATTCAAACTTAGCATTCCTGGAGAAAGAAGACATGCCTGATTTGCTTTAAGGTCTGCCAACTTGTTCAATTCACGAAGAATATGAAAAGAGGAAACCGATTCACAATCTATCAAGATGAAGTGTAGCCTTTGCATAGCCACATTCAAACTGATATTAGAGAACGTTGAAACAAAATTTAGAGCTTTTATAATGATTTCTGAATCTCCAAAGATTTGAAGGTTGTTGAACCCAACTTCTTTGGCAAGTTGACAGACTTTTAGAAGAGCATATAGTTTTGCTTGATTATTTGAGAGTTGACCAAGTCCCCAGCTGAAGCAAGAATGAAGCCTTCCTCCCAGATAGAAGATTAATCCACCTGCTCCAACATTCCCTGGATTTCCTTTTGACGCACCATCAAAAAATATCGGCACTTTATTCTTCCTTTGCCACCAATCTATAAAATCTTTTTCCAAGCGTCTTACCTTCCAAAAAGAAGTGACAATAGGCCTTCCAATACTTAGTTGAGATTTATCTATTTGATTCAAACTAAGCCACTTATGTTCCACTTTGCTTTTATTGGGATCAAGATGAAAGTTTCCCGCCGCTTCCGAAAGCATTGCCTTAGCTTTAATCGCTACAAGTTCCGGTTTCATGGATTTATTATTGAAAATCAAATCATTTCTTGTTAACCAAATTTTCCACCAATTTTTTTTTGGGATAGCTTGCCAGATTTGTTTCCAAGCATGACTTGAGGAAGAAATTCTTGGGTATCTGAGCTGCCAATTAGCAAAAAGATTTACAGGTTCAAAAATTGAAGGAGTTGATATCGGCAGCCCACTCAAAAGATGCGTCCAAGCTATCTGAGTAAAGTCACAGGCAACAAAAATATGTGCTGAAGTTTCAGAAACATGTTTACAGAAGCAACATCTAAAAGGACCCGCAAAACCTCTCTTTAACAGATTTTCACCTATTAGAGCTCTCTGATGCATGAGAATCTAAAAAAATAATTGACTTTTGGAATACTGGGAGCTTGCCACACTAATTTCCAGAAATTAGCACTTAAAAAAGATTGCAGAGTGGGATGAAGAACCTGGTAACCTGAAGCATCCGAATAAATACCTAAGGAACCCCAACCCCATGCATCCTTGCAAGAAAAGTGAATTGGAGCCAATCCAGTCAGTTTAATTAACAACAGATTTAGTTGGGAGGATAGCGTGAGACATTCACGATCTGGAAACTCAGGGAGCACCCATGATTTCCAATTTCCATCACTGTCCCATTCAGAGATATCAGACAGTCTAGATAAACCGTTAATTTCCATCCAATCCTTTGTCTCAACGATTGAAGATTCAGATTTTAAAGGAAGTTTACCATTTATTGAATCTTCCCATAGAAAAACTTGTTTGTCGTTTCCAAGAATTTAGAATAACTTATGTGAGAAGAATTCTAGCCCAACTCTGCAAAGATTCTAAATTACAGTGCCTTTAGGAGTGTTAGATAGCTGCAAATTCCGAAGGGATCCTCCTTTAAGGTATTTTTTCCAAAAAAATTGACTGATAGGGTGTTTTTTGTTCGAAAAAAGTTGCCACAATAGCTTACCTCCCATGGCTAGATTTTCCAATCCCGGATCTCTGATGTTTAGACCACCTTCGAGGACTGGTCTCTTTACAGTATCCCAATTAACCAAATGCAAACGGTTCTGGTTTCCTTTACCTCCTTGCTCGAGAAAATCTCTTAACAGCTTAGAAATATGATTCACAATCGATTTTGGAGCGAGAAGAAGAGAGGATTGGTAGATTGGAAGAGTTGAGAGAGATGACTTGATTAACATAAGCTTCCCTGCTGAAGTTATCCAGTGACCACCCCATGAAGTAATCTTAGCTTTTAACTTACTAATAATTTCCTGCCAGAGAGAAGGATTGTTGTGACCTAGAGTAAGAGGAAGACCCAGGTACTTCATCTTATCCCAAGTGACAAATCCTTCAAAGCCTAAAGATTGAGAGATGTTTGTAATAGTAGAGTGGTATGTGTTCCAACCATACACAACGCTCTTTTGATTGTTGACTAGAGCCCTTGATATGGTGCAAAATTTCTACATGATTTCTTTAAATATTCTTGCCAATCTCAAAGAGGCCCCTCCCAAAAGTAGCGTGTCATCCGCAAAGAGGGCATGGTTGATAGCTTTGACTCCACTAGTTGACTTAATGTTTGGAATAATCCCCAATTTTTTCCCTCCACTTAACATTCTACTCAAAGAATCAACCATTAAAATATAAAGAAACAACGATAACAGACAGCCCTGTCGAAGACCCCTAGAAGCTTGGAAAAAATTTGCAGGCTTGCCATTTATTAATGATGCTATCCAAGGTCTGTCAGTGCAAGATTTGATCAGATTTATAAATGCTGAACTAAAACCAAAAGAGTTAAGAACTTTGTAAAGGAATGATAGCTTTACCCTGTCAAACGCATTTTCCATGTTAAATTTTATTAACATGCCCTTCTCATTTCTATGGAAGCTGGAGTGCATGGTTTCCTAAACTTGAATCACATTGTCCAGAATGCGCCGTCATTTAACAAATCCACCTTAAATTTGAGAGATCGGTTTTCCAAGCAGAAGTTTAATTCTGTTGTCTAAGAGTTTAGAATTTTTTTTATAAGAAGCATTACACAAAGAAATAGGTATGAATCGGTTGAAGGTGGAAGGTTTGGATTCTGTGGGAATTAAAACAATAAATGTGGAATTGGTATTTTCACCAACTTTGGATTTAGATCGAAAGGATTTGACCATCCCGAGGAGATATTTTCTAATTACATTCCAACATACTCTATAAAAGTGAAAGGAGAAGCCATCAGGGCTAGGAGCTTTATCAGGCTCCATAGACCATATAACGTCAATAATCTCTTTCTCTGAAAAGGGCATCATTATCTCCCCATTTTCCTCATCACTCACCAAGCCAGGAAAATTGGACGGAAATTCAGAGGTTAAATCAAAATTTATTTCTCCATCCTCTTTAAACAGACTCTGAAAATGAACTTCAGTAGCTTGTTTGATTTGAGATATGCCTTTAATGGTCTCACCATTCGAATTGTAAATTTCTAAGATGTGGTTATGGGATTTTGGCACGATATTGCTTATGGAAATAAGAAGTGTTTCTATCTCCAGATTTCAACCATAAACTACGGGATTTCAGACGCAGGAGTTCTTCTTCCTGTCTAAACGATCTGAAAGAATTGAACTAAGCATTTTTTTCTTTTTCTGACATTTCTATAGTGATCTCAGAGACCTCCATTTCCAATTAAATCGCTGCCAAGTTTTCCAATGCTTGATTTCTAACACTAAGAGGAGAAGGAAGAGATTTTATCCAAGCCTTCAATGCAAGTTTGGTGTTTTTTAATTTACTTTCCCATACGAAATTTGGAGAACCACTCACCTGAATGCTCCACACATTGGAAACAATATCCATAAAGTCATCTCGTCAATCCATAGGGGACTGAACCTAAAAGGGATGGAGCCAAGGTTTTATTCATCCTATAATGTTAGCTTGATAGGCTTATGGTCCGACACAAGTTTTGGAAGAATGTTGGTAGAAAGAATTTTATTTTCCAACAAAAAAGAACTCTGAAGCAGAAAATGGTCCAGTCTGGCTGCATAATGAGTTGCTCTAGAACGATTGCTACTCCAATTGAATCGACCTCTTTTAGGTTTTAGATCCATCAGATCCCCAGTTGAGACGAGATGCTCCAGTTCTAAGCATGTGTTCCCTCCCAATTACTCCACCGAGTTTCTCTTTAGGATCCAGAGTGATATTTAAATCACCTGCCACTAATTTGTTTGAAAGGTTATTTGTAGCAATAAATTCTTCCAAAGAAAACCAACATTCTCTTTTCTATTGAGAATTTACAAGCACATATAAATTGAAAATAGCAAGAGATATCTTATTAGAGATGTGGTTAAGCTCTGTAAATATCCAATGTTGCATTTTGAAATAATTTTTCATAGAAAAAATATCCTTCGATCACAAGGTTGCCAAGCCACCGGATGAGCCCCAAGCACTCCCAGCCTTCCCAGTGAATTTATTCCATGAATTTTTCCTTAAGGAAAGAAGATTGCCTTCATCAATTTTCGTCTCTTGGAGCAGAAGAATGTCGGGGAAAGCCATTCTAAATAGGTCTTTTACAACATCTACTTTCGAAGAGTTTCCCAGCCCCCTACAACTCCAAGAGATGATATTCATTTTTTATTAATACCGAGGGGAGGAGGAACTCCTTTTAAAGGTCTGGCCTGAGTATTCCTGCCGATTGAAATTTCAATAGTGGTATGAATTCCTTACATCTTAAGATGTTCGTCTTCTTCCGCCTGAACCGTCTTATGATATTTATGCCCTTTTTTGGAAGACCTCTAAAGGGGATCTTCACCAGATAAGCTGGGGTTGTCGATAGGTTTCTTTTTTTGGCCATTTCTGCATATGTAGGAGAATTTCCATCAGCCTAAATCTTAAGATCGGGCTCTTATAAACTCTTGACTTCTTCACTTTCCTGATTTTGAGAAGGTGGTACTTCTCCCTCTTCAAGCACTGAGAGCACTTGATCTTTAGGGATGCTCAATACTTCAAAATTGTTTTGAGATGATAGTTCCTTTACATATGGTCCATTTTCTTTCTATTTCTTCCCAGATAGAATGCTACCTGACCCCATTTCTCCTATTTGTCCCTTGGATTTGTTTCCTTGCTTTGCTGAACTAGATTTTTGAACTTGAGTCCATTATTCACCCTTCTCATTGATAGCATCTTCCTCCACTTTTTTCTTACAAGATATGGTAAAATGCCCGTAAGCATGGCAAAATATGCACTTAAAGGACAATTGTTCATAATCTAACTCTTGCACGTGGGACGAGTCTGCTACTGTCAAATTGATGGCTTCAGGAAGCCCTACCTCCAAATCCACTTCAACGCAAATTCCTGCACAAGTATATTGATCTCTTCGTTCAACTCTATCAATATATTTCCCCAAGGTGTTTCCTATTGCTTCTAGAGATCTCGGGTTCCATCAATGGAGAGGAAGATGCGGCAACCTAACCCAAACAGGGACAACATAAGGGTTGTCTTGGTTTGGATCAAAATCTGGATTCCACTTGTTCAAGTAGATCCCTTGAGGGCCCATAAAATATGGTTCATTCCTAAATATTATATCTCTATCGGCTGAGTTTTCAAAAAGAAAAACATAATAACCCTTACCTATCAAATTGATGCATATTCCTTATGAGATAAGAGGTTTCCAATTCCTTTGAACCCACCCTTCGATTGTCTTGGGGGATGGTCAAAGCCCAGTGAACAGAACAATAAGTCCCCGTTCAACAATATTTAGGGTTGTTCGACATGGTTGATCCACAGGGAGATCCATCGTAGGGATATTCTCAAGCTTCTTGACAAAGGACTGTTGGTTATGGATGAATTTCCTCTTGTTGCATGAAGCAATTAGTATCCTAAAGGTATTAAGATCAGAGGAAGGGGGGAAACCCCCTCCATCCGCCATGAATCAAAACAACCCTCAGAAGGTCAGAAAGGCACTCAAAAATACCACACCTAGAGACCAAGCAAAAGATTTAAAGAACAAAGGTTGTCCCACTAGATATTCAAGAGCATGCAGACATCCTTCTCAGAAAAGAAGCACATGAATGTTTGCAAAGACCTCCAGAGAACAAATTCTGGGCAATAAACCACCTGAAAAGAAATGAACTTCTCGCCTTACGTAGTCAGGGAGAACACAACTCAAACCATGCCTTCTGCTAAGAGACTTCACTTCCAATCTTCCTGCAAAACAAATCACAGATCATGACAATGCCCTCCACCAGGAGTGGAAAGGAAAAGACCACCGAGGACCGATCCACCAGCAACCAAGAGGAAATCCAAGGAAATCAATGATTCAAGAAAATTTTGAAAGGTTCTTGGAGAAAAATAATAATAATAAATAAATTAAAAAAAAAACCACAAAGATTTATTCTAGGAAACCCTCGTGGGGAAGAAAACCAAACAAAACTTCCTCAATATAGAATTCAACTAGGTATAGTGTAAGACCCAAGAAATGAGACTAGACAACTTCCTTCTCCTTATATGGATTGTTTCTTCTCTCTCTAGCGAACTTGCTTGAGTGCACACCACGTCCAAATGAGGGACGTGCCTCTCTTATTTATATTAATCAACTGAGAGGCCTAATAACCCAACATGGACGACTTGCCTTGAAATACTCAAAAATACATTTTAAAAATACTTTTGTGGTTACTACTGACCCAACTTACAATGAAGGTTTTACCTCAAGACTTTATATGACCAAATACAACAATAACATCCCTAATCAGAGGAAAAACATCTACAAAAGGGGAAATAATAACAATAATACAAAATGACATATCTTTCGCAGTTACATTTCTTTAACACTCCCTCTTAATAAAGAAAGTATTCTATGACACAACAATACATTTGTACAACTGACTTCTAAGTCTATACCTCATAGGAAGTTTTCACAACTACATCATCATCATCATCATCATAAAGCAACACATCTCGAGCATCGTATCATGATCACATAATCACGAGCATCACATCTCAACACATCATCATAAGCATCACATTTCGTCGCATCATCATGAGCATCACATCTTGTCGCATCATCACGAGCATCACATCTCGTTAAATCATCATGAGCATCACATCTCGTTGCATCATCACGATCATTGCATCACATCACATTACAACATCTTAAGCTTCATCATCTTGAGCATCACATGCAATCTTGCACACGCAAACACAAGACGACATCCACAAACTAATGCAGAATCACCCACATCATAAAGAATATTGGAATTTCATTGCGTAGATATGAATGTAGGACCACAACATCCACAAATGAATACAGGACCACGATGTCCTCAAATGAATGCAGGACCACAACTTACACAAATGAATGTAGGAGCACAACGTCTGCAAATGAATGCAGGACCACAACACCCACAAATGAATGCAGGGCCGCAACGTTCACAAATGAATGTAGGACCACAACGTCTGCAAATGAATGTCGGACCACAACAACATCTGTAGGCACACTAATAAACTCGATCAACCTTCATTGCATGGGAATACCAGTGCCATCTCATCATCAATAATGATTTCATCATCACTCCCGTCTTCCAAGGAGGTCCTTTTGGATTACACCAAGCTTGTCTCGGAAATATTCAAAATTTACGCGAGACAAAGGCTTAGTCAACACATCTACAACTTCTTCCTTTGTAGGAACATACTGGATCTTCACAATTGTTATCTGCACCATATCCCTGATGTAATGATACTTTATCTCTATATGCTTTGACTTGTCATGAAACAGTGGGCTCTATGTCAACTTGATACAACTCTGCCAATAACTTGCGAAGCCATACTTATTTACTACAAGCTGAGCATCAGTGCAATCTATTCAACTTCTATTGTACTGAATGCAACATTGGTCTGCTTTCTACTAAGCCATGAGATCACACTCGATCCCAAAATGAAACAACATCCTAAAGTGCTCTTTATGTCCTCAACACTTCCTTCCCAATCTGAATCAATATAGCCACACAATATGAACTCGCAATCAACTGCACATTAGAGGCCACAATCCAATGTACCCTTTAGGTACCTCACCACATGTTCTACTGCAACTAGGTGAACATGTATGGCCTCCACCATATAATGACTCAATGTGTTTACAACAAAACATATATCTAGTCTTGTATTTGTCAAATACATCAGTGAGGCAATAATATGTTTGTATAATGTGACATCTACTCTTTATCAAGAGTCATCATTCATGATATTTAGGTTTGTCACCATGAGAGTGTTAATTGTCTTACAATCTAACATCCTAAATATCTTTAGGATCTCAACTGTATATTTTCCTTTGTTTAGGAAAATCTCATCTGAAATTCCATAATTCGAGACCTAGGAAGTAATGCATCATACAAAGGTATTTAATCTCAAATTTTGCCGCAAGCTTCTTCTTACATTTACTGATGAGCTTCTCCTCTCCTTTCAAAATAGATCGTCTACATACAGTAGTAATATCATGATCCTATCATCTACAACCTTATAGTAAAGGTTGGAATATGCTTTGCTTTTTGTAAATCCCAAGCTCATCAAAAAGCCATCAATTCTTTTGTACCATGCTCTGGGTACTTGCTTCAATCCATATAGTGTTTTCTTCAATTTACATACATGTGTCTTCTTGTCGTGTGTCTCTAAACCTGGGGGTTGTTCAATGTACACTTCTTCTTCTATGACACCGTTTAGAAAGGTTGTCTTTACATCCATTTGATGCAACTTCCATTTAATTTTGGCTTCCAAGGAAATAATAGTTATGATTGAGGTGTATCTTGCCATTGGTGCAAAAGTCTCTTCATAATCAATCCATTCCTTTTGAGAGAATCCGCGGGCGAAAAATATTGCTTTGAATTTTTTACCGTTGCCATCTGTTGAATGCTTTGTCTTGAAAATCCATTTTGAAGAGACCACTTATTTATCTTTCGATATTGGCACTACTTCCCAAACAACATTCTTTAAGATAGATTGGTATTCTTACCAATGCACCAAGCTATACCTTCTTTGATCACATGAAAAAAGTTTTGAACAACTTTCCATATAATAGAGATATTGTGTTTCTTTTTATTAGAACTACTTATCCAATCTTTAATTGTATGTGGAGAAATGTATTTTTGAGTGAACACCGTTATCCAAAGGATCTTAGATGTGATCACTGTCCACCCCACTTTTTCATTCAGTTTCTTTGAAAACAAAAAGATATTCTTCAACCCTCGTCCTCTTAAAACTTTTGGAACAACTAAATCCTTCCAGTTTATCCTCGACATAACAAACTTCTCCTTGGTGCTAACCTAGAGAAAACTAAAATAAATTTTGCTATACCTTTCCAACATGCCCTTTGTAACCCAGGAAAGGGATGCCCAATACATCGAAATACCTTAATTTACCAGGATTAACCTGCCCACCCAGGATGTCAACAATTTCAAATTTCTGCTCATCCCACAGGGTTTAAATGCCTCCAGAGGCTTCCCTTGAGTTGATTGTGGCACTTCCTCCTTTCTTCCAGAATTTTGCCCTAACCTGGAGAAATGCATCTTTCTCCATCTTGTTCTCCTAGATCAGTAAGATGTATGGCTGAGATAAAGATATTAGATATTTCATAGCTTCTTCCTTTATTTTGCTGCCAAGACCCCTGCAGTTCCAGGAGAGAACCTTCATTATTTACTTTTGAAAGTCGAGGGCATCCCTCTCTAGGATGCCCCTTGCTGACGAGTGTTTCTAGTATTTTTCAGTAGCTTTTCCAAAGTTAACTGGGAGCCTTGCAATTTGTCCTTATAGGTGGCTTGCTCCCTCACTTCTTTTTTCGATCTCCTTCCTTTAGTTTTTTTCTTTCTTGGAGTAGTCATCTCAATCTTCCCTTCTTCCTCTTCTTCTTCTTTCGAGTCGGATTCTTCCTCTGAATTCTCCTAATTTTCTCCTTCTTTTATCACCTCTGCTCCTACAATTGAGAGGATCAGGATGGTGAATTCTTTCTTAGATTGTTCCGATATTCCTGCTTTTGGATCCTTGGTCTCTTCGTTGTTGGATTTCTTTTTTGAGGCATTGATTTCTTCTCTTGATTCATTGGTTTTGTTCGTTTCTTGACTTCCTTCCACAAGGATTATTATTGGTTCTTTATTCCCCCCACCTTTCCTCTGCATTACTCCACTATTGGTTTTGGCCTTGTTCTTTTTCACCGGTTGCCATCCTTCCTCCTTGTCTCGTTGGATCTCTGGCTTTTAGGGACAATTTCAAATGAAATGCCTGCATTCATGACATCCTATGCATTTGAAAGGTATCTACTCATAATCAAGTTTTTGGAAGTGATACCAATTCTTCAAAGAAGTTTTAAGGCTTACGGTAACCCAAATTTAAGATCGACCTCCATGCAAATGCGGGCGCAAGCATATTGCTCTTTGGGGCTTGCCATGTCAATGTATTTCCCCAGGTCGTTCCCGATTGCTTGAAGAGATTTTGGGTTCTATTAGTGCATAGGTAGGTTTGGAAGCCTAACCCAAACAGGAGCAACTTTGGGGGTGTCAACCTCGGGATCAAAATCTGGGGTCCATCTGTTCAGGTAGAGGCCTTGCGGCCCCATGAAGTAGGGACCATTTTTGAATATGAGATCTTTGTCTTCCTTGGATTCAAAATCAAACAGGAAATATCCTCGGCCAATTGAGTAGGAAGCTACATTTTTTGAGATTAGGGGTCTCCAGTTCGTTTGTACCCAACTCTCAGTGTTTTTTGGCGAGGGCCAGAGCCCTATAAATTTCCCAATCAAGGCCCGATCTGCCAACAAGAGGGAAACCCGGATAGTGTCCTCCGGGGGAAGGGCAACTTCCGACACATCTTCATTTTTTTTGACAAATTTTGGAGGAGCTCCTTTAGTAGATCTCTTGCTATGAGACGAGATTAGCATTTCAAATGCATCTGAGTGAGAACCCGGAGGAGGTTCTCCACCCATCACCACTGACAAAGGATCACACTGCACACCACCTTTAAGAGAACATTGATCCAAGATACAGATCCAGATCATGACCTAAAGCCTGCTCAGCAAGAGAAGCTAGATTAGATCCCAGAAAATTCCTTGAAACTCGCTCCAAGATTCACCTGCAAGGGAAGCATGCAGACCACTCGAGACAGAGCTCAACCTTCCAGAGATCGAGGTCCCATGACAGACAGAGCCAAGCTCAATGAAATAAGAGTTTGCATGCATGGATAGCAACATGCAAATGGTGCATGGGATCATCCTGCAGAGATCGAGACAATCTGCACCAGCTAGAAGGGCCTGCACTAGTCGGACGAGGGTGATCACGAGCTGCTCTCTTCTCCTACGATCCGATTTTGTCGGTCCTCCTGTGATCAACATTGGATACAAATTTTTCATTAGACATCCATTAATAATAAAGTCATATTCATATAATTCAAATGTTTTTTTCCTAACTTTATTTATATTATGATCATTTTGTAATATATTTTGATAAATCTTGGTTCGTCATCTCTATCATTTTTTTTTCAAAATTTGCTTAGTCAATTTTTTTATTTTATTTTTTAAAACTTAACCAAATATAAAATTTCCCTCCTTCAGGTCATAGGTTTCAAATCTAAAAGAGGTGAGGTATTGGACTTTATTAGTCAAATTGTTGCAGTCTTGTTCCATAAACAAGGAGGTCTCATTAACCAAACGAGTGTCTAGTTAAGTTATGACCTAAAAAATATTTTTTCTTTGCAAGAAATGTCCGTCACTCGGGGCCAGTGCATTTTCATCATTGGCTAAGATCACTACAACCCATGGGCATCTAATCCGTCAAAGCCACTTGTGGATCACACCCGACGTGGGCCACACCAACCCTTATGATGGCTGGAATTTTTGTGTGTCTCCTCCCAACTAACTCACCCCTAAGGGGATTGAATCGGGGTCGCCTTTTTGACAAGACCCAAACCTTAAACGAATGAGCTAGCGAGATTTGACGACCTAAAAAAGAAAATTATTATCATTGGATACACTTTTTTCAATAGAGATCCATTAATAATAAAGTCATATTCATATAATTAAAATGCTTTTTTCCTAGCTTCATTTATATTGTGATCATTATGCAATAGATTTGGATGAATCTTTGTTTGCCATCTTTATCATTTTTTTTCAAATTTTACTTAGTCAAAATATTTTATTTTTTAAACTTAACCAAATATAAATTTAAGATTATTATTATGCCGATAGACATTTATATCTTGGAATTTTGGGGTGGAATACCATATATGCTTTCCTAGATTCAAGGAGGATGGTATAAGTGTATTGTTCAGATTGATTCTATTGGCGTCGTTCAAAATTCGAAATAAACAATTTCATAAAATATAAAAAATAACCTAGTTAACATGTGATAAGTGCAGTTTGTGGTAGTTGGAAAAATTAAACTTCAACTCCAATCACTATTATGTTATAGAACATGGTAATTAAACTTCAACTCCAATCACCGTTATGTCACAAAACATGGTAATTAAACTTCAACTCCAATCACTGTTATGTTACAAAATGTGGTAATTAAACTTCAACTCCAATCATGATAAAACAATTCAATTAGTTTTTACTTTTTTTGTGAGTAAGAGATGGAACTTTCTATTATAAATAAAAAAATTGTTGTACATATTAATACAAAAACTGGTATGAGAAAACCGATGGTAGACCTGAAACCCTCCAAACCCAAGAAAATAACTAACATTTTAGCACAGGTTCATTTCCAGCTCCCCCTTTTTCCCATCCCCACTACAATAACAAAGGATGTCATCATTGAGTTTTTGTCACATCCCCTCCCACCTTGGAGGAGAAACGCGACCTCAACTACGCTTTGATACCACAATGTAGCGTACTCGCTACACTGATATACCACGATGTCCATGAACCCGGTGCCCATACACCTTAATGAAATGCAGAATGATTTAAAAATTATTATTTATTTCTCTTTAACACAATCATGGGTCGTGTAACATATTTTAACATTCATTCTTAGGTTTAAAAACCAGTGTAACAGTCATTCTGCCCTTGACAGATCCACTCTGTAACCAGAAAGGCCCTTTCCGCATTGAACCTGTCCTTTCTGCACTCCACATTCCGTCTTCCGTTGCGGAATCCAGGAACCAGAAACGTAATGTGCGACAGTCATTCAACCACTTTCTGCCTTCCGCCCTTCCACCTTTCGCTGCGGAACTTGAGAACCAGAAAACTAACAAACAACATAAACCATTATCCATATTTATGCCATCCAATGCAGAACTGGGGAATAAAAAATCCAACAAATTGATACGTTGACTTGTCCACTTTCTACCTTCCGAATTTCGGCCTTCTGCTGCGGAACTCGGGAATCAGAAACATAACTTTTGACGGAATTATTCAGCCACATTCTGCCTTCCACATTTGGCCGGTGGATCTCAAAAATCGAAAAGACAATGTTTTTCCTTAACCTTTTTCCCATTTTCCGTCTCTCGCCCTCCGCTAGCAGATCCCGAGGTGCGGAAAACATGCTTTTGCCTTGGAATTTTCATCTCTTTTCTGCTTCCGACTTCCATAGGTGGATTCTGGGTGCGAAAAAACAACATTATGCCTTGTTTCAACTTCTCTCTTCTACCTCCCACCTTTCGCCTTCTGTAGGCAGATCCAAGGGTGCGGAAAACCAACATTCTGCTTTGTTTTAACTTCTCTCTTCCACCTCCCGCCTTCCGCAGGCAGATCCCGGGGTGCAAAAATGCTGAATTCAGATGCCTTCTGACTCTATAACTAGGATTCTAGCCTCCATGATCATAAGCAAAATGCATTGAACATACAAGGCATATACAGATGCAAATGCAAGAACATTTAACCAATAATAAACTCTACCGAAAACATTAACAAGCATTCATCACATTCAATTCATTCATAAGCAAATACATTGCATAAATAAGAATAATAGAGAATACTTATCTTGAAGATGAAGTTGTCCCGCAACTAGTTATGTCGCTGCAACGTTCCACCCAACCATAGGCCAGTTGTGTTCATTAATCTCTCAACACAATTGCCACCCCCGCGCTGGGCATGACTTCCACAAGGAACTAGGGAACATCAGACTCACACATAGCCAGATCATATCACACACAGTCAAGCTAACACATAGTTGGGTTTCATAGACCGTCCAGCCAAGCCAACACATAGTTGGGTTTATCAGGCTGGAGGCAAACAAGCCAAACAAATGGGTTTCACAAGCTACTCAGCCAAGCCATCTCACTGTTGGGTTTGATAGGCTATTTAGCCAAGCCAACTAATAGTTGGGTTTCTTAGACTGCACACAATAAGGCCAACATTCACATTAAGACCAACCAAGCCAACTAACAAATGGGTTTCACAGGCTACTCAACCAAGCTATCTCACTGTTGGGTTTCACAGGCTATTCAACCAAGCCAGCTAGTTGGGTTTATCAAACTGTCCAACCAAGGATCACACATGCCAATTGCACAACAAGACACAACCAAAACAACTATCAGTTGGGTTTATTAGGCTGCTGAGCCAAACCAATTTCTGACTGGGTTTCACAAGTTGCCCAACCAAGCCAATATACAATTGGGTTTCATAGGCTATCGGCTAAGCCAATATATGTTTGGTTTTCACAGGCTGCTAAGACAGTGGAAAGGAAGAATGGCTAAGCCAGTGGCTCATTCAAGAGCTAGGGACACCTCTATAAGATCTATCTGGCCTGACATCCACATTACCTGCACCCTAACACAAGGAAGCATCCCCTTCTTTGCTACACAGTCCCTCGGGCCATGCCTTCTCTTCCAGTGCTCTTCAGGGCATGCATAGAAGATTCACCAACCACTCTTATCTTTTTTGTGAGGTTCCTCTCTGCACTAGGTTTATCAAACCCATTCGATGTCTATTCCATTCCTAAGTGTTGCATATTATTAAGACCCAAACCAGAGTGCACATAACAACAAACCATAGGGAGACACAACAACACAGGGCTTCACTCTATAACATAGAGAAATAGAGTCTCATACCACTATGTATTTCAGGATAGCACTGTAACACAACAACCAGGGTTCCATACCACACTGTCATGCAGGAAAACGCTGTAGAACAACTCATTCGCGCCTCAAGAGAGTGAACAATGCATCCTCGTGAAGGAATGATCGTGAATGAATCAACAATGAACGTTGAGGAACAACAAAACCTTCCTCGACTAATGGAAAGATGGGCTGACACGCATCCACGTGCTTACTTGCATTAGAAGTAAGAACACGACTTCCCAAACTCCAGGCTGCAGGCAAGCTCAGTCACGAAACCGACTGCCATGCCTTGCTTTGCCCAAGGCATTAACTGCCTCAATTGCTCTTCTAGAATAATTGAATGATTGAGGACATAGGACAAAAAGGTAGCAGAGGGTTTATGGGTTCCCCCATTGACATCTGGTCTCACCCTATGGCTCAAGAGTTTAACTAACTCCCCTCCCTATTTCTTGTGAAACCATGCCCCCATCTCTTTCATGTTGCAGAGCATAGTTAGCTGTGGTATTTTATTAAATTATGTATTTACATGATGACTTCAGAATATAATGTGCCACACTAGCACTATAACCATAGGTATTAACTTTGAACACCTATAAACAAAACACCAAATCGATGGCAAGGCCTTGGCCTTGAGCTCCTTGCCATGATTTACATATAATATATACATCATGTACAATTTCAATACCACGGGGTCAAAACCGGGGTGTTACAGTTCCTCTCAAAATGATCCCCATACATAAACCTGTTCCCTTCCAAACAGTCCCCATTTAAAACTGATCGAAACTGACGCAAAAGAACCATTATCATCACGAGCTTGCGACTATAACAAAATAATAAGACAACGTGGCGAATGGCCATCACATAACAAACCCCACCTCCACCTTCCATGCACAACAAAATCAAACCAGCGCAAGACCATAAAAACCAGAGCCTTACTAGACTCCCGCCATCAACGACATTTATCCTTTCGGAGGGTTCTCATCGCGAGTTGGTGAAGCCTGCTCTAGGCTGACAGAAGGTGAAGCCACGCTCACCGAGATGCCCCTATAGAAAGCTTTTTCCAGATCCAAGACTCCCTCCATGTCCTCGAGGTTTCTCTGCATATCTTCCCTAAGATTGCTCAGGACCTGGATGATGAGGTCACCAAAGCTTTCCCAGTCCATCATGGTTTTCGCCAGGATTTTCCTCAAAATCTAGTACGAGCTCAACGGGCTTCCATACTATGTTCTTCCACCATCTTCTACTTCCCATCCTCTTCCATAGTCGATAAGGCATCGCTAATGTGAGGAGAAGTCCATTCCATGAATTCCACCCCCACAACGGACTCCTCAGCCTTCTGCTCGCTTCAATCACATCCCTCTCGATGATTGCGCATATGTTGGCGTGGAGCCATCACCAACTTGCTACGCAACAAAGCCTCAAGCCTTCTTCTCACCCACAACAGCTCAACATAAATCACAATGGAACAAAGCATAACTGCCATGATTATATACAAACCCGATCACACCCAAGCATTAACGAGGATTAACTTTCGCCTGATGGTTTCCAAGCTCACACTGTACCTCTCCTCCGTCACCATGGCCTCACGTAACTCCCAAGCATTCTCACCGTCACTTCTATTTAATACGTTCGACTTTCCACCACCCCTCTTAACCTTTCGCCTCCTGATTCGCACACTTAAGAACTAGTTCTCCTCACATGATGCCAACTATAGCTTCATCTCCTAATACCTCCGAGTGTCCTTCATCAACGACCGTGACGTCCATCGATGGTCGTGTGTCCCTAATGGCACCCGCTTCCGGATTTATTTGATTAACTTTTATTGAACTACAATCGCCATTATATTAACTTTTAGATACAACTATTAGATTAAGTCCTATCATGATACAACTATTAGATTAACTCCAATCATGTAGTTGGAAAAATTAAACTACAACTTCAATCATGATTAAACTATTCATTTATTTTTTACTTTAACTACAATGGCCATTATATTAATTCCAATCATAATACAACCATTAGATTAACTTGAAAAAACATTAACAATATGTCAAATATATATTTATCCAAATATTCAAACATATTAATATTATTTTCATTTTTGCTCAACTTAATTAATAAATTATTAATTGTATTTTTTACTTCTTACCTTTCACATTTAATAAATTAATATATTTTTTTTTTTTTTCAGTTAATACCAAACGATTCCCCTCCGTGCACCTGGAAAAAAGACATTTCTCACTTCACTCCCCAAAAAAACATTAAAAACTCGAAAAAAGAAAAAACAGAAAAAGACATTTCTTACCGTTTTACTTTTAATAAATTAATAATAAATTAATACCGTTTTACATTTCTTACCGTTTTATTTTTTATTTTTATATATATATAGTTAATACCAAACGATTCCCCTCGCACTTAATTTTATATATATATATATATAGTTAATACCAAACGATTCGGCTTCGGCTTCTGGTGCCTCCAGCAGCTCCGTTCGGTGGCTATTGTAGGTTTTGTAAATGAGTACATCTCTCTAATACCCTTCTTCAACTGAAGCGACGGACGGATCCAGATGCAGGAAATTAAAAACCAGATGCAGGAAATTAAAAAAAATCTTATAAGAGTCATGGCGACAAGTACATTCTTGCTGTTGATCACAGTAAAGAGTAGCTTTAGGAGTAGGGTTTGTCGACGGAGATGATCTTAGACCAGGAATGGCGAGTGAAAGATAAAATAGTGCTATGTCATTTCACAGGAAATCGCAAGGTTTTAACCATTTACATTTCAAGGGAAATCCTAAGGGTTTCAACCACTCGCATTTGAATTAATAGACATTCATTCCAGGTAAACACTGTTTGCTTTTAATTGCTCGCTTATAGGCCAAAAGCCTCGTTAATGATTTCAAAGAAACCCTGGTTAGTGATTTCAAAGTTACTCAGCCTAATATTACCGGTGATTATTGTAGTTAGAGAGTCAAGGATGCATTCAACAGTGGATTTAGAGCCAAAGCCACTCGGACCTGTTGCTATAATCAGGTATTTTATTATGTCCAGCATCTCTCTCACAATCATAATATTGTCATTATTTCGCACAAACGCTGTCACCTAGACCTTGATGCAGTCTGTTACATACAAAGTATTGTAGAATTCAAATGATTGAAACATACATGGAGAAAAAAACGATTCATTATTGTGTTTTTAATAGGTTGGCTAGGTAGGGCCATAGCGTCAACTGATTCTCTGATCTATGGATTGAATTTAGTCTCATGGTCTGCTATATGAACTTTTCTACTGTAGATATGGCTAGTGGAAGAACAAATAAAATTTCAACCACTATACTCATGTTGTTAAAGCTGTAATAGATAACTAGGGTTTGCATCAATTATCCATTAGCAATCCAGATTTAGAAAAAAGCCATGAAGGCATTGTTTGTGTTCTCTCCTTGTTCATACATTTTAGCCCTTCCAATTTCATTAAGCTTACTATCGAAGTGTTCATATGGAAGACTCATGTTGTTAAAGCTGTAAAAGATAACTAGGGTTTGCATCAATTATCCATTAGCAATTCAGATCTAGAAAAAAGCCATGAAGGCATTGTTTGTGTTCACTCCTTGTTCATACATTTTAGCCCTTCCAATTTCATTAAGCTTACTATCAGAGTGTTCATATGGAAGATGAAATTTGTTTTTTAAAACCGAGGGGGAATAAGATGATCATTTAAAAGTCTAGAAAAAGTTGAAATATTCATTAGGAGTGAAGGCCCTTAAAGCATTATCAAGACACTCTAGTTTGATTAGGATAGGAGCAGTTGTAGAAGATGCAAGAGTAAGTTGTTCATGGCCTTCCTTTACACTCAGTTCCATTTTAGTTCATATCCATGTTATTTTCTTTTGTAATTGGCTAATGTGCAAATTGTGACTTCTTTGCCTTTTGTTTTTCTTCCTATCATTTATGCTCGTCATAGAATTCTTTATAAGGCAATCTTGCTTCTTCATGGAATATTTTAAAAAATGAGAGAACAAGGAATGGAAATGTGCACAATTCAGACCTTTAGAAGTGTGTGTAGTTCTCACATTAACCATTATTTATGCTAATATGACTATCACTAGGTAGTAGGAACTAATGGAAAAACTAGGATAAACTGGTGCATTGCTTTTTATTACTTGATTTAATGCTCAAAGCATACCTATTTAATCAAATTAATCCATTGGAGAATCATTTGCGTTGTTTTTTTCCTTAGTCATTCTTAGTGGTCTCTCTTCTTGATAGGGCCCATGTGCTTTCTTTTGTTTTAGGTATAACTTTCATCCTTTTCCCCTCGACCTTGACTTTTGCCTTTTTGGGCATTCCTTCTCTTTGTTTCCTTTGAATTTTATGAATTTGTGGACTGTTCCATGCAATATACGGGGTTTAAGAGTACTCACACTTGTCCTTCCTTTGTGGCTCTCCATCACAATACATTGGTACATATAAGGTCCCTACCCCTTTGTTTTACTTATTTATGTGTGCCTACTAGTTGGAGGCTTATCCAATTTGTAGAAATTTCTCTCCCTTGCTCATTTCACAATTTAATTATTTATATTTTTCACTTGTAGCCATTGTGTTTTGTCTCTTTGCCGTGTAGGCGGCCTCACCAAGAGTCATTCTCCAGAATCTCCACTATGATTTGTAGTGTATTTGTAATTCATTGGTTTTTTTCTCAAATGTTTGCCTTAAAAAACATGGATTCTTAGTGCTCCTCCTTGTTCACTTGAACCATTTGAGCTCTATTTCAATTTATTGATACACTTTTTGGCCTCTCATGTCCCTTTTGGTGTTTTGGTCTTCCTTTCAACCTATGAATCCACTTTTTGGCCTCTCAACAACCCCCCATTTTGGTTTCTCGATGCCCTTTTTGGCTTCTCAACCTACCTTTTGTTGGAGTAGTAGTTGCGTGAGGCACCACCTCATAGGTCGGCCCAAGAAAGAATAAAATTAGAATACCACGTCCGAAGAATACCTTCTTTGTGGAGAGGGAGTGTTGGATTTTGTCCAACTTTGGAAGTTATTCTTGTTGTAATGTTTTGTACCTCCTACGGGAGATTATATTGATGTAATCAATCATGTAAACCCTTGAAAGAATTAATGTAAACCTTGGGGAAGAATTACACAAGAAAATCAATTAAATAAATATTATTTTATCAGTGTTACACGGGGACTCGCCCCGCAGGGTCGGGGATGCGCCCCCCTCGCTCCCTGCGCCCCGGGGGCTTGGGGGCTCTTGGGGAAACGTTTTTCAACGTCCCCAAAATCATGAAACTCTTGAAAACTCACAAGGGGACGCATCCCCCTGTTCTACAGTGCGCTCCGGTGAAGGGGGGCTCCCACACGCCCCCTCTAGAAACTGGGGGGCTCCTAGACGCACCCCACGATTTTTCCAATTTCAGTTTAAAAAAAATAAAATTTAATTTTAATTGTTGTTTACTCTCTATTTCAGTCTTAGTCTTTCGTAATTTACTATTTCACTATTTTAGCATGCAATATCATTGATTCAAGTTTTCAATTACAATGACTGAAATTAGAAATATGAATATCAAGATTCAAATGACAAATTTGAAAATTATAATGATGAATTGTATAACGTGTTTGTATTATTAATTTGCTATATTCTGATTTACATTGCACAATGATAAACTTAGTATTACTATTTATTATTTACTTTTAGTAGTTTACATGGGATGAATCATTGAATTGTTATTGTGGGATTTAATAATTTATAATATTAATTTTTATTAAGACTTGGACGTCCCCCCGCCCCCCTAAATTTCGCTAAAATTTGGGGGTGGTCTCCACACGTCCCCAATGTGTGTTTCCCCGCTCCCGTGCACCCGCGTCCTAGAAACTTGGGGGAACATTGTATTTTATCTTCCCCAAGACAAGTCGGCTTAGTAAACTGCCCCAAAACAGTGGGCAGTTTGCCCCAATCAGTGGGTAAAACTGTTAAGTCGGCCCCAATTTAATTTCAGTGGAAAAACAATATAAATTGAGGGCATGCCCCTCCTCATTTTGATACACAACAACTTGAGCACTCTAGGACAAGTTCGCCCTCAACTAGAGAAGTTTGCTATTGCAGATATGAGACTGGTTTTTTGAGGTTTCTCTATTGTGAGAGGTTCTCTCTTATTTTCTTGGGGTTGTGCTACTACCATCTGGATGTACATCGTTTTCTATTGAAAGGTCGGATCTCGGGGGAGACAATAGTGTTGTATTGTCTATGGTTGGGAGGTGATAGATCATCATCGTGGTTAAACGAGCTCCACACCCAATTTGTTTTTGTGCTTTGTGTTTCTTCTAGTGATCTTGGTTTTACAGCTGACAATTTCTAACATGGAATCAGAGCAGTTCTAAAAGAAGTCATTGCCAGAAGCTAGGGCTTGATAGTCTGAGGCCTTCCCTCAACATTTCAAGAGAAAAAGAGATTTGGGAAATTCGCTCTAGGGAAGGCTCATCCTTTGGTGAAGGAAGAATCCAATTTCGAGAAGTTTCAGTTTTTGACCTAAATTTCGTTGCTGTTGTTACAACAAAAATTAGGGTTTCAAGTTTTGTGCTGATTAGTCCACAGATTTGGCTTGACCTCACCCTCTCTCAACTCGCCTTGATAGGGCGCATTTATTTGTGAGGTTAGTTTCACAAAATTTCAAACTTCATTTTTGACCTAGCTCTTGCTAGGGTTTCTGGTTCAGATCTGCAGGCAAGATGATTGGAATGAAGGTTGAAGATTGTCTTGATGGGGCTACCAACTTCATCTCTTGGAAGTTCATAGTTCTTCTCATCTTGGAAGAAAATGATCTTTTGAAGTTTGTTAATGAGAATGTTCTAGAACAAGAAGTTGAAGAAGACAAGTCTTATTGGAGGAAGAATGATACCAGCATAAGAAGAATCTTGGTGGACTTAGTCAGAGATCATTTGCATCCTCAATATTGCAAAAGAAAATAGCTAGGAAGACGCTCAAAACCCTAAAGAGGTTATTTGAGCACAACATCAATGTGACTCTCACATTGAGGAACCAACTATCAAATATGAAGATGTCCAAGTCTGAACCAATTGCCTCATACTTCATGAGGATCACAGAACTAAGGGACAAGCTAAGGTCCAGTGGAGAATCCATTGATGATAAGGAGCTTGTCATGACTACTTTAAATGGTCTTCCAACATTGTGGTAGTCATTCATTCAAACCATAAGTGGTCGAACCAAGTTTCCCAAATTTGATAGGTTATGGCATATTGTACCCAGGAAGAAACAAATATTGCAGCAAGACAAAGACTTCATGGCACTCAACCTGAGGAGAATCAAGCATTCACGGCCCATGCCAAGAAAGGCAGAGAAAAGGGAAGAAAGATTTACAATCACAACCACCAAGGAAGGAAATCAAGTCCTTCTCCAGATCAGAAGAAGAAGAAGAAGGATCTCTTGCATATACAATGCTTCAAGTGCATGACATATGGACAATATGCCATAAATTGTAGAAGTTCATGCAAAAGGAAGCAGGAAGCCTCAACTACTGATGTTGATGAAGACACTTTTCACAAGAAGTCAAGGAATGATGATTGTTTGTAGTTCTTCTTCTAGTGCTCTCCATATTGAGGTGATGATACGAAGATCCAGACTATGATGTTCTTCTAGCAAGAAAATGAAGACCAAAGGACTCATGATTCCTACAAGAAGGCAGTGGGAGCCCACCCACAAAACAATAAAAGATAAATGTTTTGATTTTATTGCTCTAATAGATTAGATCTGGTTGTTTTTGGATGCAGATCTATATTCCTAGGATTATATCTGGTTGTTATGAGCATGATTTAGCCCATAATGTTGCACAACAATTCATGGATTCCTCTTGAATGACATCTCCCTCTAATATACTTAGAGTAGTGCACACTCTTGATCGTATTTTATAATGGAGATAACAAGCATCCAAATAGTAATCATGTGTGTGTTGTGTTGTAGCAATGGCTAAGATGCCTCTTGTATGAACTATTGTTATTACATTGATTTGATTATGCATTGTTGCTAACCAATTAAATGGGATTTGACTTGTAGGAAAGGACCATGCGATGTGGCCTACAAGGATGAGTGATGAAACTTGGTCAAAAGAACAAGTGATCCCGTTTGGATTGGAAGTAGAAAGTCTCTAGAAGCATGACTCTCAGAAAGAAGGATGACTTCGGTCGAAACAGTTAAGTGGAAGTCATGACAACAGGCGGATGAGAACCGAGTACATACCATCCATAAGCTTAGATGATCTCATGTAGGGATTTGGCGATTAGAAGTGGAAGGCTTCTACGGATGTTGGTCTCTTTGCTGCAATTGTTCGAAGCAATTACGTTTTAGTTAGAGTCATGGATTCTGGAGGATGAAAGTTACTCAACCGAATTCTGAGGAGACAAAGGGAGTTAGCTCTCAAGATGAGGATCTTGGCCTATTGCATATGATGGTGTGAAACCTGTGGAAGTCTTCCTAAGTCAAGGAAGAACACAATTGAGACGGACTAATAGTAGATGAGATGTTGATTACACTACTCTTCGATGGACCGTGTAGAGTTTCAGAGCTGATTGATCTATCGATGGACTGTGGATCAAATGCATGGTGACACCTCTCGACAGAATGAGACCGTGTTGACAACCTTCAGTATGAGACCCAGATGATCGAGATGCTGAAATATGGTCATGGGAAATCTCTTAAACATTCAAGTTGGATGGAAAGGCCATTGCATTTTTTGGATCACTCTAGGATAGAGTGAAGATCTCGGACATCGTGATAGGATGGAGAGGTCAAGGCACACTCTCGGACATTCAGTAGAGTGGGAAGATCTCTTAGACATCTTGAGATGGAATGAAGAGGCTGACCCATACTGATACTCTTGCACTTACCAAAGGACTGGTTGAGTTGGTGGATGTTCCTCGAAGGACTGATTTAAACTGATGCACATTGTATTAATGATGGATTCCCAATGGATCGGGATGATGGTCTCTTAGATGGACTGTGCAGAGTTGTGGAGCTAGTGCATGTACTCCGGTGGACTGGATTAAGCTGATGCACAAAGATTTATTTGTTGACACTTCTTGATGGACTAAGATTGTGTTGGAAGACCTTCCTTATGATATAGAACTGTGATGTACATATGATATCTAGATGTGTTCCAGTATGATAATACTAATGATGCCTCCCTAGCTAAGAGGGAGTGTTGGAGTAGTAGCTACGTGAGGCACCACCTCATAGGTCGGCCCAAGAAATAATGAAATTAGAATACCATGTCCGAAGAATACCTTCCTTGTTGAGAGGGAGTGTTGGATTTTGTGCAACTTCAGAATTTATTCTTATTGTAATGTTTTGTACCTCCTAAGGGAGATTATATTTATGTAATCAATCATGTAAATCCTTGAAAGAATTAATGTAAACCTTGGGGAAGAATTACACAAGAAAAATAATTAAATAAACCTTATTTTATCTTCCCCTAAGATAAGTCGTTCTAGTGGGTCAAACTGCCCCAAAATAGTGGGAGGTTTGCCCCAAACAAGCGGAAACTGTCAAGTCCGCCCCAATTTAATCTCAATGGAAAAATAGTATAAATAGAGGGTGCCCATCCTCATTTTGATACACAACAGCTTGACCACTGCAGGACAAGTTTGCCTCTAGCTGGAGAAGTTCGCTACTGCAACTAAGAGACTGTTTTTCTAAGATTTCTCCATTGTGAGAGGTTCTCTCTTATTTTCTTGGGGTTGTGCTACTACCATTTGGATGTACATCGTTCTCTATTGAAAGGTCTGAGCTCGGGGGAGACAAACTAGTGCTGTATTGTCTATGGTTGGGAGGTGATAGATCATCACCATGGTTAAATGAGCTCCACACCTACTTTGTTTCTGTGCTTTGTGTTTCTTCTAGTGATCTTGGTTTTACATTTGACATTTTCTAACTTCTTTAGTCTATTATCCCTCCTTTTTGGCTTCTCGATGGCCTTCTTAGCCTTTCAACCTACATTCTACTATTTTTGTTCCTATACTTGTTCTCTTTCTCTAAATGGGATTTTTGTTGGGACACTCACAATGTTATCTCATAGATTTTAGTTCACTAGTTCGTAAAATGTGTGGCTCATTTTTTCTCGTTGTTTCTTCAAATGATTTTGATTGTCCTTGAAGTTCATCATCCTCTCCATTATATCACACCTCTCATGTAGGACCATTCATGTTCATACATATCTCGCGGATTAGTGTCATTCTTCACCTGGAGTCAGAGAGGTACACATTTGTTTAAAAAAAGCAAAAAAAAGGCTAACCCCTTCGGTAACGTGGTTAACATCAGAAATCCATTTTGCCAAATTTTCTCTAAAAGAACTAGGTGATTACATTGCCCAACAATTGTACTTAGAATCCAAATGTTATATTAGATCCCAAGAGGGATATGCCTAAGCTTTCTTGTTCGTCTTTTAGTTATGCTTTTATTCTCCTCCTTTTGGATTTGTTTTTATCCACTCTTGTTGTATCTTAGCTTGCAATTTTCTTCTTCCCTTTTGTGTTTGAATCTCCACCCCATTGACCCTTTCTTTGAATATGTTTTCACTATTATTTATTTCGTTGAGTTGCAAGAACATTTTAATCCTTTTCGAATGTCATCTTATGTGATTCCCTATTCATTTTTAGAGTTGAGTAGAATGCCCACTAGATAAACTTTTCTCTGCCAGAATGCAAGCTAGTGTTGCATCAATGCAGGGAGAAATAAAACTTCAATGAGTCATTAATAGTGATTGGTAACAAATACAGTCTTAAAATGAATTATTGGTTCTATCAGTTAGTCATTAATAATCCAAAATCCAAAAAAGGTCATGAAAACAATGTCTATGTTCAGACCTTGTTCATACATTTCAACCCCCTCAATGACATCAATCTTATGTTAAAATTAAGAGTATTTCAGATTTGTAGATGTAAATTTTCCTTTAATATTCAACTAGGGCTAAACAGTGCATGCAGAATATCAACTGATAACCACACATGAATATCTTTTACAGTATGCAGCGGAATATAAAACTGAGAAATAAATCACAACATCACATCACTATATTGACACTATTATTTTGGGTATGGAAACCCCCGGAAAAACCCAAGATGGGAAAACCGGTGCAGCAGTCAGATATAGATTTTATTATGAGAAAATATGGAATTCACCCAAACTTGGTGAATGCAGTACCCGGCAGAATCACTGCGCAAATCCCAGCTAAACCTCAACACCCTCTTGTGTGAGTGTACAACCCAACTGTACGAAGCTCGATGATCCTGATGCTCGTTCCTCCGTCTTCTCAGCTAAATCCTCTGTCTGACTTTCTCTCCTTGTTTGTATCCTGTCTCTGTCGGAATACAAGTGTGTGTTCTATCCACCAATTGATCTCTCTTTTATAACTTTAGGTAAAGCGAAAATCCTAATTTCACTTTCACTTTAATTGGTAGTAAAGCAAAAACCTTAATTTCACTTTCACTTTAACTAGTGGTTCACTAAAGTTAATTTAGATCACTTTAATTTATTTTCCAAAGTAAACTTAGGAAAAGTAAATTAAATACAATTGGTTTCCTAATTTAAGTCTTCTACATGCAAGAACACATGCATGCAAGAAGACCTTCCTTGTTGCTACTAGTTTAACACTCCCTCTCAACGAGGAAGGGATTCAGTAGCAACCCCAACTTATCCTTGAACTTCACAAAACTCTGTCTGCAAAGTGCCTGGGTGAAAATGTCCCCCACCTGCTCATCTGCCTGTATGTACTCCAACCGAATGGTTCCCCTCTGAACACAATCTCTTAAGAAGTGGTATCTGATGTTTATGTGTTTGCTCTGGTCATGGAACACTGGATTCTCAGATAGCCTGATGCCACTCTAATTGTCACAGTGAACCACTGTAGCCTCTAGTTCACACTCAAACAACCCTGCAAGTAAATTCCTCAGCCACATACCCTCACAAGCAGCCATGTTGGCTACCATGTACTCAGCCTCTGCCGAGCTCAATGCAACTAACTTCTGCTTCCTGCTGAACCAAGAGACAGCCCTTGATCCAATGCTGAAACAACAACCTGAAGTACTCTTCCGGTCCTCTACACATCCTGCCTAGTCAGCATCTGTGAAACCTGCTAACTGTACACTCCCCCTGCGCTCATAAACCAATCCATACTCCACTGTACCTCTGTTGTAGCGAAGTATGTGCTTCGCAGCCATCCAATGCACTCTCCGAGGGTCCACCATGAACTGACTCAAAGAGTTGACTGCAAAGCTGATGTCTGGTCGAGTGTTGACTAGATACATAAGCGATCCGATAAGCTGACGATACAAGGTAGGATCAAATCCGTCTGATCCTGATGCATTAATGTTCCTCCAGTTGGAAACTAGAGGTATGGACATAGGCTTGCAGTCCTCCATCCTGAATCTCTTCAGGATCTCTACTGCATACTTCCCCTGTCCGATGAAGAAGCACCCATCTCTCTGCCAAACCTCCAAGCCCAAAAAGTAACGTATCAGCCCAAGGTCTTTCATCTCAAACTCTACTGCAAGGTTGAACTTATAGTCTCCAATCAGCCTCTCATATCCTGTCAAAAAGAGATTATCCACATATAAGACCAGTATGAGAGGGACCTCACCTGTCAAGAAGTACAGGTTGTGGCTAGCCTCACTCCGCTGAAATCCCATCTCCCGTAGATAGCTGTCAATCCTCGAGTACCATGCTCGAGGTGCCTGCTTGAGCCCGTAAAGAGCTCGATGTAGTCTGCATACATGCATCTCCCTGTTCTCCACATCAAACCCCTCTGGCTGCTCAATACCTCCTCTATCACTTCGTTGAGGAAGGCAGTCTTGACGTCCATCTGATGGACACGCCAACCCATCTCAGCTGCTAGTGAGATAATGGTCCGAATGGAAGAATACCTAGCAGCAGGGGAGAAGGTCTCCGCATAGTCAATGCCCTCCTTCTGTGAAAACCCCTTAGCCACAAAGCCTGCCTTGTACTTCACCACGCTTCCGTCTGTTGCATGCTTCACCTTGTAGATCCATCTAGATCCCACCACCTTTTTCCCTTGTGGCCTCGACACAACCTTCCATACCTGGTTTTTCATAATGGAGTCATACTCCTCAACCATAACTTCTTGCCACACATCATGTTGTGCAGCTTCCCCGAAGCTGGAAGGTTCAAAGTTAATCAACTCCGTCATCAGTGCCATATAACTAAGCCTCTCTTGTGGTACACTCCGTCTAAAAGATGTCTGTGGAGGATCTACTTGCCTGGAATCTTGCACTGTGGATCTAAACCACTTAGGCCTTGGCCTAGTGTCAACCTGCTGCGACTGCTGGATATCCGTCCCCTGCTGCAGCTCATCCTTCAAGTCAATGACTGAAGGATCCTGTCCACCTGACTCCCTCTGACCACTAGAACCTATGCTCTGTGTCTGTACCTGTACCTGTACATCTGGCTCCTCCAACTTGACTCCTGACTCCTGTGCTGGCTGCTGCTCTGTTGGTAAGTCCAGAGATCTCCGCAAGGCCTTGTCCTCATCGAACTGGACATCCCTGCTCACAATGATCTTGTTGCGAGCAGGAATGTAAACTCTATATGTCTTTGAAATCTCGCTGTAACCAACAAGTAACCCCTTCTCCGCAGAAGGGTCCAGCTTCTTCCTATTGTCAGCATGAACATGACAATAGCAGACACTGCTAAATATGCGAATGTGACTCACATCTGGCCTAGTGCCTGTGAAGACCGCCCCCGATGTCTTCCTCCCCAAGGCTGTGTGGGGACACCCTCCCCAAGGCTGTGTGGGGACACTTGTTTTGAATGTATACTGCAGTCCTGTATGCCTCGGCCCAGAGGAATAGTGGTAATCCTTGATCAAATAGCATGGCCTTGGCTGCTCCAACTATAGTGCTATTCTTTCGCTCTGCAACTCCATTCTGCTGTAGGGTATTGGGCATAGTGTGCTCCTTTTTGATCACCTCAGCGGAACAATACTCCATGAAGTCATTGGAAGTGTACTCACCCCCGTTGTCTGTCCTCAACACTTGAATCTTCTTTCCTGTTTGGTTCTCCAAAAGAGTCTTGAACTCTCGGAACCTCTCAAAGACCTCTGACTTGGCCTTCAGGAAATAGATCTTGGTTTTCCTGGAATAGTCATCAATGAAGGTTACGCAGTAACTGTAACCACTGAACGAATGGACACTCATAGGTCCGCATACATCCGAATGCACCAAGTCCAAGGCCTCCTTACACTTGTGCTCACTCTGTGGGAAAGGCTTCCTAATGTTCTTCCCCAAAGCATAACCCTTGCAGTGGTTATGCTTTTCCTCCTGTACCTGAGGAACTCCGATGACTGCCTGTCTCAAATGCTTCAGTGCCCCATGGTGTAAGTGTGCCATCCTCCTATGCCACAACTCACCCTGACTGCTGCTGACTAGAGCCTTTGTAGGCTCAAAGTGTAATCTGTACACTTTCCTGCTCCTTCTGCCAATCACCCGATCCAAGCTCCTATCTAACCCCTTGGGCCTGATATACACTCTATGGTCACGAAACTTCACTTGATATCCCTTGTCCTCTAGAGTGGAGACTGTCATAAGGTTCTTGGTTAGTCCTGGAACATATAACACATCAGCAAAATTGAGGGGTTTTCCAGACTCCCACTCAAATGAAACAGTGCCAACTCCTTGCACTTGATACCGCGCATCATCACCCAGCTCAACGTGGATCCTTGTTCCACCCTCCTACAAGTCTCTGAAAAATCTCTTATGTCCAGTCATGTGACTAGATGCTCCACTGTCAATGTACCATATGCTGCTCCCTGTGGTGCTTGCCATGCAAGCTATCATGCAAAACTCCTCATCGAAGTTCCTGCTGAACTCATCCACCTCTGCAGATCCAACCATCTGAGTGTTACTCTTCTTCTTCCTGTCTGGGCACTAGGAGGCAAAGTGTCCTTGCTTGTGGCAGATAAAACACTTGACCTTTGATACGTCAAGGTTCTTCTTACCATCCTTCTTCCTCTTTGCCTTCCCCTTGCTCTTCTATGTAAGGGCTAGAGCCTCCTCATCCACAATCTGTGGGGCACTGCTGGATGAGCCTGATCCTAGACCCATGTGGGTCTCCTCCTGCACAAAGTCATCCCATAGTCTCTGCCAATCAGGGAGCTTCTCCCTAGCCACAACACCTTTGACAAAGGTGTCCCATGGCTTAGAGAAGCCATTGAGGGCTATCTGAACTAGCTCCTCATCATCAGTCTTAGAGCCAACAGCTCCCAGCTCATCCTTGATTTGTGTGAGCTTCGTGAGATAAGGCACCACTCCTTCTCCCTTGGTCATCTTGGTGTTGCGCATCCTCTCTTGCAACACCATCCTCCGGTTCTTGTTCTTGCTCTAGTACAAACTTTCCAAAGCCTTCCACATCTCCAATGCGGTCTTCTCACCAGAAAGGTGAGGGACTATATGGTCCTTCACTCCATCCATGATAATCAACATGGCTCTGGAATCAATCTTCTTCCAGGCTATCAAATCTGCTGGATCTGTGGGTGCAACTTTTGTGGAGTCAACGTGCTCCTTAGCATCACTGACGTTTAGGATCCTTGTGATCCTCTCTTTCCATGTAGGAAAGTTTTGAGCACCCCGGAGTCTATCCTCAACTCTCAACTGCATGGCCATAGTGAAGTGTACCTGTCAAGCCCTAGATCTGGAAGTTTAGGTTTGTGTCTTCATATAGATCTGCCCTTGATCTATCACTGCTGCTGCAAATCTCTCAGCTTTAGCTCACCGGAGCTCTGATACCATGTAAATTTTCCTTTAATATTCAACTAGGGCTAAACAGTGCATGCAAAATATCAACTGATAACCACACATGAATATCTTTTACAGTATGCAGTGGAATATAAAACTGAGAAATAAATCACAACATCACATCACAATATTGACACTATTATTTTGGGTATGGAAACCCTCGGAAAAACCCAAGATGGGAAACGGTGCAATAGTCAGATATAGATTTTATTATGAGAAAATATGGAACTTTTACAATCACTGCAAACTCACCCAAACTTGGCGAATGCAGTACCCGGCAGAATCACTGGGCAAATCCCAGCTAAACTTCAACACCCTCCTGTGTGAGTGTACGACCCAGCTGTTCAAAGCTCGATGATCCTGCTGCTCGCTCCTCCGTCTTCTCAGCTAAATCCTCTGTCTAACTTTCTTTCCTTGTCTGTATCCTGTCTCTGTTGGAATTCAAGTGTGTGTTCTCTCCACCAATTGATCTCTCTTTTATAACTTTAGGTAAAGCGAAAACCCTAATTTCACTTTCACTTTAACTAGTGGTAAAGCAAAAACCTTAATTTCACTTTCACTTTAACTAGTGGTTCACTAAAGTTAATTTAGATCACTTTAATTTATTTTCCAAAGTAAACTTAGGAAAAGTAAATTAAATACAACTGGTTTCCTAGTTTAAGTCTTCTGCATGCAAGAACACATGCATGCAGGAAGACCTTTCTTGTTGCTATTAGTTTAACAGTAGATTTCTTTTTAATTTTTCTTACTGAATCATAATTTAATCACAATGTATAAACTGTAATACATAAACTGAAGGACAGTAATTAGCATTCACAATAACACAAGGAGAATTACCTTGGGAAAACCCTCTCAAACTCGAGGGAAAATACCCAACAAATGATCTTTTCTTATTTGCAAATGAACAAGCTAGGAGCATATACAATTAATTCGGACACATAGGCTTACATACCATGAAGGTTTGCTGAAAAATACTAGTGGCTAGATCTGTCACATACCATGCTCTATGACTGAATTACTTGTTGAATATTGAACGCCTATCCAGGGAGATCTTGGCTTGCTTGATCACTTGGACTCAAGTCTCTTTAACATGCTGGATCAAATTCTTCTGCAGATTTAAACCCTTACTGTAGAATTAGACTTCAGCTTGCGCAGGCTTCAGATCTCCTTTTCAGAATGCTAAGATGTCAAAAGGGCGCAATGATGATGGCCTCTCACTAGGAACTGAATGCTTGGAGAGATATAGTCTCATTACCCCAAAACGACTCACTTGAAAGTTGATGCGTGTGGCTGTAGCAGAGGCACACAAACTGCAGAGATATAATCTTTGATGTGTTTTTATATCAAATGATGAGGAGTCCTTTTTATTATTGACTTCTTCTCCTTCTAGAAGATCTTGTCTCCATCACTATGTCATGGACTTGTTATCCCTTTTTGATAGGCTGTCTATGACATGGACTTATTATCCCTTTTTGCTAGGTTGTCTATGACATGGACTTATTATCCCTTTTTTTTTCTTTAAGCAAACACAAGTCCCTCATGCTAAACATGGTCACACGTGCCAATGCACTAGCTTATCACATATTACATCTTTTGCATCTCACATATAAGAAAAGATCATTTGTCTCAGGATGTGATCATCCAGTTCTCCACACATGGTCAAGTGCTAGAGTTACTTATCCAGGGTTGGCCAGTCCCTAGGTAAGATCTCATAGCTTATCCATCACTGACCTAGTAGAACCTCACACACCACTTTTGCACAGTGTTGTCACAAATAAGACTGTCAAGTAACATATTTTGTCTTGTCTTTTGCTTTGACGCACATAAAGCTCACAAGACTAAATTTCCTTGTTTTGGCTTTTGTTCCAACTCACAAAGCTTATCTCCATTTGCTTTGACTTTTGTCCAGACTCCCAGGACTTTTCTTCAAGTCTTAAGTAAGCCTTGTTTCCTCAAGGCAGTCTTGGAGAATGTCTCACGATGTTGTAAACTTTAACATCTTATTGTTTGAGTGATCATGTATAAGAGGAAAATTGTTTATTAAAATTTTACGGGGAAAAACATTACTGCAAGTTTATAAATATATGATATATCTAGTGAAAGTTAAAAGATTAAATTATGAGTGACAATGATATCAAGATGCTCTAGGCTAGCAAAGAGAGGAGCAATGGTGGAAGATACCTGAGACATTGGCTCACATCCTTATTTACGGTTCAAGTTCCATCTTCGCTCATACCCTTATTATTTTCCTTTGTATTTTGCTCATATGCAAATTGTTTAATACCCTTCTTCCAAGACCTCTCTTTTCTATTTAAATTGGCTTGCTGTTTTTCAATAACATCACATACTACTACTGTTACTACTTCAACTACTGTCTCATTGAACTAGAATCCTAGTTTCCAGAGATATATTTTAAACCCCAAATTTGTGCAGACCGATGTGTTATGATTGTACTGGACATTAGATAATGCGACAGTAACAGAACTCAGCTTCTCTTAATTTATAAAATCAAGGAAGGAAACGTGTGTGTTGTACTTTGAATAATAACAATGTCAGTAAGATTGTGTTGGTTAGTTGAGTAATTGCATAGGGAATGGGATTGAAGACAAAAACGATTAGATGTATGAGGAAGTAACAGTTATTTCCCTCGAATCAAACAAAGCTGAATGGGTTCCAAATAATTTTAGTTTGCAAGGTTGTGTACATTTAGACTAAAGTTTGCTTAGAAAATATTTTGAACTCTAGACATTGCAAGATTTGAACTAGTTGCCAAACTGAGTTTTTAGAAACAATTGCCAACGAGAATATATTTTTTCCTTCAAGAATTTCTACACAAAATCATCTGTCCCAAATCCTAGTGATTTTTTTGTTGTTCATCCAATCATTTATTCCCTTAAAAAAATTACACTATTAGGCGATCCTGCTTCCTCATGGAAAATTTTTCAATAAAACTAGAGTGCAAGTCATGCATACTGTAAAGTTAAATCTACTCTACTCATCTCCCTGACGCTACCTAAAGTTTAACTCATTTGAATCGATCTTTGTTATGTTTTTGTATTAGAATAAACTATTTGAAAGTAGTATTTTTCTAACAAGATGTTTTTAGAACTGTTCGTAGTTATTCGGGCTCCTCCACATCCAACCAACCATACCAGCTCCTTTTTTCACATTACTCCTTTTTTTTGTAAGATTCGATAATTCTTTTACATTAAAAAGAAAAAAAACTGTACAGAGCATAGCTATGGCAGCTATTTGTAAAATGAGTCTGACTGTTCCAGAAATGGCATGCTAACCAAGTCTGAGAATATATAAGATGCATGCATACACCATAACAAATAACAATGTCTGATAGCTAAATCTAGGATTGACTTAAGTTTATCAGTGCTGTTGCCCCACAGGCCGGGGCTTATGGCCAATAAAACCAAAAAAGCAGAGACTTTAACTAGACTCCACGAAACTAAGTTTTCAGGCAGATTATAGCAGGGTCTAATCATCATTAAAAAGAGTAATATAGGACAGACCAGCATCTGAATTTTCTTGTTTGCAGTCTTCATGACAGCATCAGGGCAGTGTTGAAACACCAACTGCATGGCCTCGAGACGAGCAGGAGGAGGTCGATTGAAGCATTTCCCTGTGAGCCCTTTCGCCAGGCTATTGATCTTGGGATTCATCCACGCGTTTGCAACAACTTGGTTGTGGGCGATTCTTGGCACCCCCTCCTCTAGGCTGTTGAGCCATGCATTCACTGACGGTTCACTCTCATCCGTTTGCACATTACCCTGTTTGAATTTTTCCAGCGCGAGACAAACAATTGCTTTTATCATCCAAAATAATCCCATGGTTCTGATGTGCCTGGTTTCTCGAGTATGGGTGGATCCGGATTCATCCACCAGCCCACCAAACTCTTCCATTAGCCTCTATGCACTTGCTTTTGGAACATCCCTGCACAACTTCTTTTCCAACCGCTCAACACGGTCCTGGGTGGGCTTACTCACCCTGTTCTGAAAAAAACCTCTTGCATTCTCCATGTCTTTGAGGGCTCGTGAAATGTAGGAGCGCCGCAGGCCATTGGAAGTCTATTTTTGCATGACATTCGTTCGAACCATGCCAAGAGGAAAGCAGGGATCACAGGAACAGGCTTGGTCATAGGGCAGAGAGAGCCGAGGGAATGAAGAGGGAGGAAACTAGGAGGGCACCAGCAATGGCACCTCCAAAATAGAAACCATTCTTATCTCGATGAGGCCGACCCTCATGAATGAAGTGGGCACCTACAACCATGAATGCCCACACACAAGGGAGATCAATTGAATGTACTTGGGATCCAAGTCGACTGAGGGATATGTATGCGCCATTTAAAAACCACATTATGACCAGACCAGAATGGTTGTACTGGAGAACTCGGAAGGAGAGCTGTTATCTGCCATCCAACATGCTCCCATAAACCTGTCAGCGCCAACTGCTTTCATCTCTGTGACACTTGTGAACTCCATGATGGCAAGGGTCGTGGAGACTTTTTTCACATTACTTTATTATTCATGCAAGTATTATTATTTTTTCCTTTTTTTACAAATGATTCCCAATCTTATTTTTTTCTCCCAAACACATTATCGGAAGTTAGATTTAATGAAATTGTACTCCTAGGATATATTGCTCCAAAGACTTCCAAGTAAAAGCACTATGTACTAGGAATCAAATCTAGGTTAGTGTAGAAAAACTCTCACTTGTTTGGACCACCACTCTTTGACCATGTAAACATCATTATGACTAGGTACTGTTGGCATAGCCTTTTAATTAGCTGGTTTAATGTAGAAACCAACGTTACAAAAACCGGACTGGAACCGGTAAAACCGGCCGGTCCAACCAGTTTTGGGGCCTCACCGGTTCAAACCGGTGTCTCAAACCGGAAATGACCGGTTTCGTACGGAATCGACTGGTTTTGACCGGTTGGACCGGTTTTGGTCCGGTTTTGACCGGTTGAGTGGGGAAGGTCAAATATTTAAATTTTCAAAAAAGGAAAATATTCTGATGGGTTTTAGAACAAGCTACTGCCAAACTTCCTAGTATATTCCATGTCCAAAAGAAATTGTGTATTGAGAAATGATGCTCAAAATAAGTCACGACTTTGAGTTGGCATGCATTGTATAACATGATGTTTTTCCTTCTGTAAAATTGTGGTTCAGGTGAAGACAGAATGAAAGAACTGGTGTCTAGCATTGGTTGAATGTTTATGTTTTACCTTCTGTAAAATTGTGGGTTAAGTGAAGACAGAATGAAAGAACTGCTATCTAGCATTCCTTGGACGTTTACATTTAAAAAATGAAAAATATTCTAATGGGTTTTGGAACATGCTAAGACATTACTTCCATTTCCTAGATATTCAATCTCAAAAGAAAATACAAATCCAGAATTATGCTCAAATAATCAAATATTTATTTATTGACATAGAGCCAATTGCTGAATCATAAATTCCATTAGAAAGAGTTCAGGATATGTATAAGATTATAACAATAGTAAATCAGTCCCTTAGCACCATGTTTTGCAAGCCATAGGCTGGTTTATGGGATATGCCGCAGGATGGAAATTTTACATAAACAATTCGTAAACAGGGTCGGAATAGAAATCAGGCATCCAGCAATATTGTAGTTCTATATAGAACGAAAGCAACATTATGTAATGATGACTTGGAGTTCACACAATGTCATAAGAATCATATATTGTCTTTATGTTTCTGATCCTGTCTTCATGTTAAGCTCCAAGTAGTGTTCTGTAATATGAAATCAGTGACAGTATAATAACCAGGATAAAGATCTTGTTTATTATATTTTGATGTTCAAGACTGTCTATACTGAAACAAAAAATATGCTCAGTATGGCACATAGCAAGAGCACTTTTTTCAAATTTATGAATAATGGTTTGGATTCATGAATATATATATAATTTTTCAAAATTACGTAGTTTTTGTATTTTTGGTGGACTGGTTTTATGATCTGGTTTTTAACCGGTTCCGGTCCGGGTCCGGTTCTGATGGTTGACCGGTTCGGTTTTTGTAACCTTGGTGGAAACCACTCCCATTTATTCAAATTGATATAGTGGATAATTGTTTACCTTGTTTTTTGGTTAGTTTTTGTCAATGGACCCCTCCTTGCTAGGGCCATATGCATTTTTTTGTTTTGTTTTAGGGCATAAATACCCATCCATATCCCTTTTTACATTGAATTTCCATATCCCTTTTTACATTGAATTTTTGCGTTTTTGGTCATTCCCTCCTCTTTGTTTCCTTCAAATTTTATGAATGTGTGCACCATTCCACACAATTAATGGGGTTTGGGGAGTATTCACTCTCTTTTTGTGTTTCTCCATCACATAGACAGGATGATAGAAGGTCCCCTACTGATTTGTCAAATTTATTTTGTGTGTTTACTATTTGGATTATTTTCGCTTGCTATAAATTAGATTCTTATCCAACTTACTTAAATCCCTCCACCCCTTACTGATTTTCAGAAGTTAATTGTTATATTTTGCAAAGCCTTGAGATAAGTTCGTTTCTCATTCAAATTGCATAAAGCCCTCTCTCCCTTATTCATTTTCACAGCTTATTTATATTAAAATCCAATTTACTTAAATTCCTCCATCCCTTACTTGTTTTCACAACTTAATTGTTATATTTTGCAAACCCTTGAGATAATTTGGTTTCTCATTCAAATTGCATAAAGCCCTCTCTCCCTTATTCATTTTCACAACATTATTTATTTTTTCACATGGAAAAAAATCATTATATTCGAAGAGCTTAGAGAATATACATTGGATTGTCCAAAAGACTTTTCAAAATGTATGGCTATAAAACCAACCACTACTATCATAACTCTGGATCATTTAAGTCTGCTATATAGGCAAAAAACTTAATACAGTCTTCCAAAATGGCAAAAAGGTAAGCACAAATGCAGCAAGTGCAGTGCCCTTTGACTTCTCATTAATAGATCATAAACAGAAAGAGCCATGGCTTTCACTTCTTCCTCGTCTACAAATTCAGAAAAATAAAAAGTGCCCGGATGTAAAGTGAGAGCCTCCTTAGAGAGTTCCTTGGCCTTTGAATTAAGCTCTTGGTAAATATGAGTGAAGTTTGTCCACTGGAATTGCTGAAGTGACGAGGATCTGCTGGAGAAGATGTTCCAGTGTTATTTTTGCAATGATGCATTTTCTCCATTTGCCTAGTCTATCACCAGTTTTGAGTCACCCATCAGTTGAAGTCTGCATACTTTTTTTTAACTTTGTGAGATAAAGTAAAGACCAAAAGGCGACAAACTACACCTTCATGTTTGAGCCCCTTCCCAGAGGGCAACAGAGATGAATATAGTGAGATCACACCTTCATGTTTGATCCCCTGCCCAGAGGGTAACAGAGATGAATATAGTGAGATTGATTTAGAAAAAGAACTACCCTCACTCCACAGGTAGCAGGGTGGCCTTGGCTGGCCCAATCGAAAAAACCCCACGACATTAAAAAATTCTAACTGCGGCATGATAGGAATACGTGATTCTTTTGGTTCCACTTTGAATTCTTTGGTAAGTTTTAAAACAAGTCCTAATGTTGAAACGTCAGGAGCATCAACATTTTGGAAGATGCTAGAATTCCATGCCCACCAGATGCTGTATACAAAGTGGCATGGAAAAGCTCTAAATTTTTTTACTGCTACATCCTGATTCCATGCTTGAACATTGTTTTCCTGCAATGGGAGGTTCCACTGCATCATGGGCAAGGGATCAGAAGTTGACAGTGCCCATACTTGAGCTGTATAAGGATAGGAAACAAAAAGGTGTGAGAAGGATTCCTCATCGTTCTTGCATAATGCGCATCTATTGGGACCTACCCAGCTTCTTTTCAACTCGTTTTCCCATAGGAGAAGTTTGTTATTTAGAACCAACCATAATACAATTTTACATTTGAATGGGCTTGGATATTTTCATAGGCACTCCTACCACCAATATTTCTTGTTCCAAAAGAGTAATTCATAGATTGCCTTGTAAACTAAGCTTTGCAGTGAATTGACTCGAGTTTAGATTTTGGACCAAGCCAAAGTGTCCTCTTCTTCAGATAGGATCACAAAACTAGACTAAGCAAGAAATATAAACTTACCATTCCACAACATCATTGCCTTGAAGACCAAGATCCTGGGCTGATTTCCAGCCTGATTGCTCGACTACTTGAGGGACTTGAGCCCGGACATTAACAAGGAAAAAGAGAACCTTAGTGTGAAGGTGCTGCAGGAGATTTTGAGATAGGCAAAAATGGTCCTTTGAGTAGATCTAAGGGTTTTTACCCAATTGAACCTTGCACCCATCTTCAATTTTCTAGGCAGTCCAAGGACTGATCTGCTCAAAGGATGCCACCAAAGCTTTCCATACAATGGAACCCTTCTGTGAGGATTTGCGTGGTGAACAAAACCAATCTTCTGTGGTAAGGCCATTTAAATACATGGACTTCATTATTTTACCCATAGAGAGAAATTGTATTTTAACCTCTAGGGACTATGAGGCTTGAGCAACAAGGGACTGGGAGAAAAGATGAATGTTCCTTAGCCCCCATCCTCTCAGACTTTTTGGTAGGGCGATTCTGGAACACTTTATTCGATGAATTCCTTCCCCAATCTGACTTCTTGACCAAAGAAAGCTAAAACTTCGCTTACAAATCTTTGTTAGAATCCCTTTCGGGATGTGAACAATGGATGCCCAAAAAACTGATATGCTTTTAATAACGGACTTCAGAAGGACTAGCCTTCCACCCCTCGATAATAATATATTAACCACACTGAGATGCGGGAATCTACCTTTTTGAAAACCATAACCTAAGTCTCCTGATAGGAGGACACGAGAATACAAATATCCGACACGGACATGCTGACCCACAGAATCAAGACATGGAGGACACGCTATATATATATTTTAAAAATTATATATACTAAAAATATAGACATATAGTCCAATTTTGATTAGAAACTAGACCATTTACAAATATTCAATAGAAATTAGAATCAATACACATTACATAGTCACAAATCACAATGTGAGTTGAGGCACATAGATGATAATCATAGATCAAGATGTTGGAACCATATTTCTCATTAAGCAATCAAAATCAAAATGTATTACATAGATATCGAAATGCCACTAGCAAATACTAAAATAGTAAATATAAAAAGGGGTAGATCAAGATGGAAAAATCTCACCTGCCATTGAATCAATAGCCATCCTCCATGCCTGGATCAACAAACTCATCATTTCTCTCTTCTTCGTCCTTTTACTCCTTCGCCTCTTTGCCCTCTCAAGATCTACACATGATGTTGTGGAGGATGACCCCTCCAGAGGATCACTATCATCAAAAGTGATTGGCTCTAGCACTGGATCACTAAGATCCATGTTGCCTAATGCCAACTCAACATTGTTATCCAAACCCATATCATCAGGAAACACATCCCACATCTTTGTTTTTCCCTTCATCCACTCCTCCCTCTGCCTGTAAATAAGGCGAAGGTTGGTGTGCACATACACCATCGTCTTTGCCCTGGACTTTTCAAGCCTTCTCTTCTTCAAATTGTATAAGTTCCCATATGTGCTCTAGTTCCTCTCACAACTAGAGGATGAAGTAACTTGAGAGATAATCCTCAAGGCTAACTTTTGTAGAATAAGGTATGGTGCCCCGTGAGTTGCCCACCAAGCATAGGGTTTCTTAACCCCCTTGTCTCCGACCACATCATACCCTCCAAATCTCCCACTAGCAAGGGAAAACTGTACAAAGCCCTCCTCCACCTCATCAAGTGAGTCTCTATCCTGATATCTGTCTACATGCTATCTTACTCCCTTGTGAAATCTCTCCATCCATGTGAGGAGGGACTTTGTGTGAGGATGAAGTAACTTGAGAGACGATTCTCAAGGCTAACTTTTGTAGACGATTCCCCATGAGTTTCCCACCAAGTATAGGGTTTCTTAATCCCCTGTCTCCGACCACATCATAGCCTCCAAATCTCCCATTGTGTAATGTCCTCTTTTAATTAAATCACCTAGAGGCACTCGTTAACCTATTTTATTCCCATAGTTTCGAGCGGGTATTAAAGAAAAGGGAATAACTGAGGACTAATATCACTAGGAGCAGAAAGGAACATCACTTCAGTGTTATTAAATTATCAGTAGATTATGGAAGGCCATTGGAGTAGATATCAACAAGCATGCAGAGCATGCAAGCCTTTTTTCACCTTGCATGTGTTAATGAGCAATTAGGTTTGCATGCATGCAAAAGTAAAGTCATGCAAACCCTAAAAGCTATATAAGAAGATAAGTTGAACCAAAAAGGCATCTATTGTTATTATTCACTTTTGAGATTGGTTTCGAGAGCAACAACAGTGGCTACAACAACAAGTTGGTGTTGAGGGCGTAAGCCATCAACTAACAAGTGTTTTCGACAGTGAAACCTATTTGCCTTAATCACTTATCGGATAGATCACTCAGATCTATCATCCGCACTTCAAAACATTCATCGATCATTAGAGTTCCAACACACAGAGGAGGAATTATCAGACAGGGGCACGTCATATTGCTGGGAACAAGTTGGAAGCACCAAGAACAATTCGCCTTGATCTAGAAACTCTTCTTTTCTTCTGCATGTCACTTTTAGTCTCATTGGAAGGGTCAACTTACTATAGCTGGTGAAGTCAACTTACTATAGCTGGTGAATATCAAGTCCTCTCTTGCACACTTGGAGAAGTTACATGCAAAATCATGGAAAAGAGGGACACCCTCCTATTTAGGAAAATCAATTCGCTAGTGTACCAAAAGGGAGCCAAACCTCTGCATGTGTCAACCTATCTCTATAGGGAGGCCATACTACATCCCTAGAGAATCTTAGCATCATCCGCCATGTATTGGACTATCTACAAGAAGATTATCAACCAGAGAGGGACGTTTTCCTTGCATGGGCGTCAACCACTGAAGAGCAACATGTTTTCCTCTCATCTCTTATTGCATGGCATGCATGCTTATTCCATACTGCTCAAATACTCAAGCTATTAATATTGGTACGTCTCTACAGTTAATTTCATGGTGAATTTAGGTTATTGTTATTTTGGGGTTTGTGTACACTCTTAATGTTGCATGCAAATTAATTTCATCCAACCTTAAGCGACAACACACTGAAACTTTGGACTAAAACCATAAACCCTATCAATACAAAGAAGGAAATAGCAGTTGGGATATTACAGTGGTATCAGACCATGTTCCTTTCCAACTGTGGGCTTCGACATGAACAATAAATGAATCTAGAAGATACTGCTTTTGTGAGTTTTTGCCCACCTATAAACAATTGACATGGTTGACAGTTCCTCACAAACTTGTGAACATTTGTAAAGATCGAGGGCCTATAGTAACCAACTTTCAATATCTTGTGAGTAGTCGTCATGGCAGCATAATGTCCACCACATTAAGCCTTATGCAAATCATTCATGGGTTGTTGAGCCTCAACATCATCAACACATCGCATGGCCAATCTATTTGGGTTTCTTCAACCCAATCCTCCCTACACCATACATTACTTTGACGCTTTTAACCTTAAGGCTCTTTGTGGATGGTCAACCAAGTGATATGAACAAGTAAGGTTCTTCAAGTAAATGATTTTCGAATACCAAGGATGTTGTTCTAACGTTTCTATCACTATGGAGACAATCTCAATGGGTTCATTGGCCAAGTCCAATACTTTCTCGTTTCCTTTCGTGAGCATTTGGGCTATGCCTTGTCCCTTAATCAACTTAGTCGGTTTAGTCTCTGAGTCATATTCTTGAATTTGAGCTACCCACTTAGCTCTAGGACCTAGACAATCTTGTTGGGTTAAGATATTCTAGATTGTAGCATGGGGTACATAAGCATAGTTACATATATTGGTGACAGATCACGATATAGCGCGAGTCATTCCTCTTGGCGATATATTGCTCCTAAAAAATTGTGACATATACGACATTTTCAATATGTTGCGTTTTATTGGGAATATATCGCGATATTTTGGAAAATATCACCCTGTAAAAAATGCATTGAATTTCGGAAATAAAGCCATGGGTTAATTTCTTGGCAGTGTAACCAGACATTAAATTCTTAAAGTAATAATTGGTAATATTAAATTCTTAAAGTAAAAGTGACATTCTCGTTATCTTTCTTTTTCTATCCTTTTACTTAAAATTTTAACATCACCATTATTTGTTTTAGGATGTTTGAGATTGGTTCCAATCACATCGGATTTCATATGCATCCAGTAGAATTTTTGATCCCATTTAGAATTCAACAGACTAAATAGTTTTTGCAACGTTTACACTGGATTCTAAGAATGTATGTATGGGACTGACACTTATTCTAGAACATCAACCCCTCTATGTACCTTAATGTTGGTGGTGCTAACTATTTAACTCCTCTATCATGACTTTAATAAAAGTGTACCGTTCACTCAAGAATATCACTTATTAAGCTTGGGAATCCTTTTCTACCTTGGTTTAACGATTGGATTAGGAAGTTTCATCAAAATTATAGGGTGTTGAGTTTGTTGATAAATGCACTTGGAGGATCAACTTTGAGATTCGAGGTAGACGGAGGGTGAGAGTCTAGAGGAGGGCATAGGGTGTTATTGATGAATAGGATCTCGATATATGCAATGATTTTGATGATCTATAGTTATGGGAGGAGATAAATCACATTGGCTTCCACTTTAGCCCCATTGCCTTCCACCATAGCCTAAGCAGTTGGAGCTTCCAATTCCACCCCAAGCTCATCCAAAGCACATACAAAACCACCTACTACTTCTAGAAGAAGATTGGTGCCCCTTGCTCGTAAAAGGGGTAGAGGGGATCGATCATACGTATTATTTCATTATACTATGGGGTGTAAATTTCCTAAAAACCCACTCTTGAGTTACCTAGTATATCAATTTTTTTTATTACTGACAACCACAATTGAGTTTCATCACAAATATTGCAACGAAAAATAAATACTGGGAAAGATAGAACAACAATCACATCAATAGAGACACCAATATTTTTGAGTATGAAAACCCCTGGAAAAACCCATGATGGGAAAACCGGTGCAACAATATGACAATATATTTTTATTAGCAAGATATAGAACAATACAATCCAGAAATCGATTTTACCCAAACTGGAAAAATCGTACAACCAAAACTCACCGAGAAACTCCAACAAGATCGTACGACCCCTGCGCTAGCGTGTTCATCCCTGTGTCAACTTGTACAACGTTAGCGTGTACGACCCTCTGCGTTAGCGTACGACTCCTCTCCATCAGCATATGACCCCTGCGTTAGTGTGTATGACCCACCTACGTTAGTAGTGTACAACCCTTGCGTAAGATGGTATGACCTGCTGCGTCAGCTTGTACGACCCCTCTGTGATTTGCTTGAGCTTCCCTGTCGATCTCTAGAAAATGTCCTTCAGTCCCACTCTCTGCAAAATTCTTTTGCAAACTTTCTCTCTCTCTCTGGTTGAAGCTATGAGCAAGAAATCTCTCTCTGACAATGTGTGTCAAAGCAACTGTGTTGTGTGTGTCCTCTCCACCAAATCAATCTCCTTTTAACTCAATGGCCAAATGAAAACCCTAACTCTCACCATGGATCAATGGATGTGATCTTCCGGTGAGATCAATGGCCAAGATTAGATTAGCCATTACTTAAATTATTGTTCACTTGAACTTTATAAAAGTGCCTCCATTAAGTCAAATTAAAATTAGATCATAGATCAATGGCCAAGATTAGATTAGCCATTACTTAAATTATTTTTTCACTTGAACTTTATAAAAGTGCCTCCATTAAGTCAAATTAAAATTAGATCACATAATGCACTTTTCCTAAGTATAAACTTTGGATAAAGGCAATAATCAATCTGGCTTCTTATTTTATGTCTTCCATCAAGCAAGGACACATGCAAATGATAGAAGATCTTCTTTGTTGCCACTTTTTAACACTCCCTCTCAACGAGGAATGGATTCGATAGCAATCGCAACTTGTCTCTGAACTTTACAAAACTGTGATTGCAAAGTGCCTTGGTGAATATGTCCGTTACTTGCTCATCTGTCTGAATGTACTCCAATCGAATGGTTCCTCTCTGTGTATAGTCTCTCAAGAAGTGATATCGGATGTTTATCTGCTTGCTCTGATCATGGAACACTGGATTTTCAGATACCCTGATGCCACTTTGATTGTCACAACGAACCACCGTAGCCTCCAACTCACACTCAAATAACCCTGAAAGCAACTCTCTTAGCCACATTCCTTCACATGCATCCAAACTTGTTGCCATGTACTCAGCCTCTACCGAGCTCAATGCAACTCACTTATTCTTCCCGCTGAACCAAGAGACAACCCTTGACCCAATGCTGAAGCAACAATTGAAGTGCTCTTCTAGTCTTCTACACATCCTGCCTAGTCAACATTTGTGAAGCCTGCTAATTGTATACTCCCACTGCGCTTATAAACCAATCCATACTCCACTGTGCCTTTGATATAGCACATGCTTCGCAGTTGTCCAATGCACTCTCTGAGGGTCGTGTGTTGACCAGATACATGAGTTGACTGCAAAGCTAATGTTTGGTCGTGTGTTGACTAGATATATGAGTGACCTGATAAGCCGACGATACATAGTAGGATCAAACTCCTTTGAACTCGATGCATCAATCTTCCTCTAGTTGGTAACTAGAGGCGTGGGCATGGGTCTACAGTCCTCCATCCTGAATCTCCTCAAGATCTCTACTGCATACTTCCCCTGACCAATGAAGAAGAACCCATCTCTCTGCGAAATCTCCAGACATAGGAAGTAATGCATCAACCCAAGGTATTTCATCTCAAACTCAACTGGAAGGTTGGACTTGCAGTCGTCAATCAAACTCTCATCTCCTGTAAGAAAGAGATCATCTATATACAAAACCAGTATGAGATATACCTCACCTGACAAGAAGTACAGGTTGTGGTCAACCTCACTCCACTAGAATCCCATCTCCCTTGGATAGCTGTCAATCCTCGAGGTGCCTGCTTGAGCCCATAAAGAGCTCTCTGTAACGTGCATTCATGTGACTCAGTGCTTTCCACCTCGGACCCCTTGGGCTGCTCAATAAATACCTCCTCTATAACTCCGTTGAGGAAGGCAGTCTTCACGTCCATCAGATGAATGCACAAACCCATCTCTACTGCTACTGGGAGAATAGTTTGAATAGAAGAGTATCTGGCGACAGGGGCGAAGGTCTCCTCATAATCAATACCTTCCTTCTGTGAATGCCCCTTTGCCACGAAGGGTGCCTTGTACTTTTCCACACTTTCGTCTGCTGCATGCTTTACCTTATGGATGCACCTGGATACAACCACCCGTTTTCTTTCTGGCCTTGGCACAACCTCCCACACTTGTTTTTTTATGATGGGGTCATACTCCTCATCGATAGCCTCTTGCCACACATCATGTTGCGCAACCTCCTCAAAACTGGAAGTCTCATAGTTAATCAACTCCGTCATTAGTGTCATAATGCTAGGTCTATCTGGTGGTTTGCTCCGCCTCATGGAGCTATGTGGAAGAGTCACCTGCTTAGAATCCTAAATTGTGGACCTAAACCACTTAGGCTGTGGCATAGTGTCTACTGTTGCTGCTGCTGGATATCCTCCTCCTGTTGCAGCTCATACTCTAAGTCAATGGCCAAAGGATATTGTCCACTTGACTCCCTCTGACTACCAAAACTTGTGTCCTATGTCTGTACCTGTACCTGTGGCTCCTTTAGCTTGACTCCCGAGTCCTGTTTTGGCTGCTCCTGTGCTGGTAAGTCCATAGATCTTTGTAAGGCTTTGTCCTCATCAAATTGGACATCCCTACTCACAACGATCCTCTTACGGGCGAGGATATATATCCTGTATGCCTTCGAAGTCTCGCTGTAACCAACTAGTAGCCCCTTCTCACCAGAAGGCTCCAACTTCTTCTTAGTGTCGGCATGGATGTGACAATAGCAGACACTCCCAAATACGCGTAGATGACTCACATCTGGCCTAGTGCCTATGAAGACCTCCTCAGGTGTCCTCATCCCCAAAGCTGTGTGGGGACACCTGTTCTGAATGTCGACTGCGGTCCCTTATGCCTCGATCCATAGGAATAGTGGCAATCCTTAATGAAATAACACGGCCTTGGTTGCTCCTACCAATGTCCTGTTCTTTCTCTTTGCCACTCCATTCTGCTGCAGGGTATGAGAAACTGTATGCTCCTTTTTTATCCTCATCTATGAACAAAACTCCAAGAACTCCTTGGAGGTGTACTCACCCCTGTTGTCTGTCCTCAATACTCGAATCTTTGTCATTGTTTGGTTTTCCACGAGAGTCTTGAACTCCCAAAACCATTTGAAGACCTTTGACTTGGCCTTTAGGAAATAGATCGAGGTCTTCCTAGAATAGTCATCATTGAATGTGATGCAATAACTGTAGCCACTGAAAGATTGGACACTCATGGGTCCACAAACATCTAAATGTAGCAAGTCCAAGGTCCCCTTAGACTTCCCAAAAGTCCTTCTGATGTTCTTCCCCAACGCACAACCCTGGAAGTGGTTATGCTTCTCCTCCTGTACCTGAGAAACTCCAGTAACTGCCTATCTCAAATGCCTCTGTTCTCCATGGTGTAAGTGTGCCATCCTTCTATGCCACAACTCTCCTTGACTGTCGTTGCTTTTGACTAGAGCCTTTGCAAACTCGAAATGTAGTCTATACACCTTCCTGCTTTGGATCCCAATCACCTGATCCAAACTCCTATCTGACCCCTTTGGTCTGATATGCACTTTCCTATCACAAAACTTCACCTGAAAACCCTTATCCTCCAGGGTGGAAACAAATTTAAGCTTTTTTGTCAGACCTGAAACATATAATATCTCAACAAAACATAGGGGTTTTCCAGACTCCCTCTGAAAAGAAGCGGTACCAACTCCTTGCATTTGATACCGCGCATCACCTCTCAACTCAATGTGGAGATTTACTCCACCCTCTTGCAGGTTTCTGAAGAACCTTTTTTGTCTTGTCATGTGACAAGATGCTCCGCTGTTAATGTACCAGATGGTGCTGCCTGTGGTGCTTGCCATTCAAGCTATCAATAAAAAATCCTCGTCGAAGCTTTTGCTGAACTCTTCCACCTCTGCAGAACCTACCATCTGTGTATTGTTCTTCCTCTTCTTGTCTGGTCATTGGGAGGCGAAGTGTCGTGGCTTGTGGCAGATAAAACACTTGACCTTGGACATGTCAATATTCTTCTTACCACCCTTCTTCTTCTTTGCCTTGCCCTTGCCCTTGCCTGCTAGGGCTAGAGCCTCTTCATCCACGATCTATGGGGCATTGTTGGATGAACTTGAACCTTGACCCATACAGATCTCTTCCTGCACAAAGTCATCCCACAATCTCTGCCAATCATGGAGCTTCTCCCTAGCCACTACGCCTTTGATAAAGATGTCCCATGGCTTAGAAAAGCCATTGAGGGCTATTCGAACTAGCTCCTCATCTTCAGTCTTAGAGCCCACTACTTTAAGCTCATCCTTGATCTCTGTGAGCCTTGTGAGATAAGGCTCCACTCCTTCACCCTTGGCCATCTTGGGGCTTCGCAACCTATCCTGTAGCACCATCTTTTGGTTCTCGTTCTTATTTGTTAAAGGCTTTCCAGAGCCGTCCACATGTCTAATGTGGTTTCTTTACGGAAAGGTGAGGGATTGTGATCCTTCACCCCATCCAAGATAATCAACACGGCCCTAGAATCCACCTTCTTCCATCTAGCCCTTCTTGGAGTCAAAGGGCTCCTCTGCATCACTAACATCTAGGATCCTCATGATCCTCTCTTTTCATGTAGGAAAGTTTTGAGCCCCCTGGAGTCTATCCTCAACTCTCAACTGTACGACCATAATGAAGTGTACCTTTTAAACCTTAGATCTGAATCCCTAGGTTTGTGTTTTCAATTGATATTCCCTTGATCTATCTAATACTGCTACTTTCTCTCATATCCGCTCAGAAGAGATTTGATACCATGTAAATTTCCTTAAAACCCACTCTTGAGTTACCCAATATATAATTTTTTTTAATTATTGACAACTACAAATGAGTTTCTTCACAAACATTGCAACAAAAAATAAATACTGAGAAATATAGACACCAATATCTTCTAGAGCTGTCCACATGTCTAATGCGGTTTTCTTTCCGTAGAGGTGAGGGACTGTGATCCTTCACCCCATCCAAGATAATCAACATGGCCCTAGAATCCACCTTCCATCTAGCCAACTCTGCTAGATCCGTGGGCGCAACCTTCTTGGAGTCAAAGTGCTCCTCTGCATCACTAACATCCCGGATCCTCATGATCCTCTCTTTCGATGTAGGAAAGTTTTGAGCCCCTTGGAGTCTATCCTCGACTCTCAACTGTACGACCATAATGAAGTGTTCTTGTCAAACCCTAGATCTGAAACCCTAGGTTTGTGTCTTCAATAGATCTGCCCCCGATCTATCCAATACTGCTACTTTCTCTCAGATCTGCTCAGAAGATCTCTGATACCAAGTAAATTTCCTTAAAAAATCTAGTCTTGAGTTACCCAATATATATATATTTTTCTAATTACTGACAACCACAAATGAGTTTCTTCACAAATATTGCAGCGAAAAATAAATACTGAGAAAGATAGAACAACAATCACATCAATAGAGACACCAATATTTTTGGGTATGAAAACCCCCGGAAAAACCCAAGATGGGAAAACCGATGCAACAGTCTAAGAAGATATTTTTATTAGCAAGATGCAAAACAATACAATCCAAAAATTGATTTTACCCAGCTGGCAAAATTGTACAACCGAAACTCACTAAGAAACCCCATCAAGATGGTACGACCCCTGCGTCAGCGTGTATGAGCCTTTGCATCATCGTACGACCCCTCTGTATCAACATAGGGCCCCTGCGTCAACGTGTACGACCGCCTACAACATCAGTGTACGACCCCTGCGTAAGATTGTATGGCCTCCTGCATCACCCTGTACGCCCCCTCTGCGATTTGCCTGAGCTGCCTTGTCGATCTCCGGAAAATGTCCTTCAGTCTCACTCTCTGCAAAACTCTTATGCAAACTTTCTCTCTCACTCTTCGAGTGAAAGGTATGAGCAAGAAATCTCTCTCTGACAATGTTGTGTCAAAGCAAACGTGTTGTGTGTCCTCTCCACCAAATCAATCTTCTTTTAACTCAATGGCCAAGCGAAAACCCCAACTCTCACTATGGATCAATATGGCTTCCTGTTTTATGTCTTCCATCAAGCAAGAAGCAAGGACACATGCAAACGATAGAAGACCTTCCTCGCTGCCACTTTTAACATGGAGTATCTAGATGCCTCATGAGTCATGATGATTCATTTCATGAGATACATTTATTTTGGTTTTTTGATGTGATTTCCTATCATTTTATTAGGAAAATATTTCGGTATTTTTAGTTTATTGTCGATATGTGATCCACCATTTGACATCTTATGCATATTTTCATATTTGAATAGTTGTATTTTCATATTTATGTAGCAACGTCTTTATTTGTTGTTGTTGTTGCTTTAGATGTTAACAAATTGAAAAAAATGGTTATTTTTGTATTTTTTTTGAGGTTTTACGACATTTGTCAATATTTTTCGGTATTTTCACTGATGTGGCTGATAAGTTACATTCCGGACCCTTGGTGATATAATCGTCGACGAAATATATGTAACTATGGTACATAGCATACTACCTTGGCGTAACGATAACTTCGAAAATGTTTCAATGATTGAACAAGAGCATAAGCTTGTTTTGTGTTATGTTGTGTTATTTTGTACAACGGTGGTTTCCAATCATCTAAGTGCTTCAATGATTGACACCAAAGGATCAATTGGGAGCTTTAGCTACAAAATTCATCATGGGTTCATGCTTTGGATGGACAACTCTAGGATTAGGTATGGCATTAGGTTTCCCAACAAAAATCCAATCTTTGTTAAGTGGCAAAGCTTTGGTTTTAGCATCTTTGAGATCTGTGGGTTTTAAGAGGTATAGCAAGATTCTAAATTGATCTTGATCATACAACAAAATCGTAGCATTAGGGAGAGCATATTTAGTTGGAATTTCCTCAATTAGTTTGCTAAAATTGGAGTTAAACTCCACCATAGTCTCACTTTCATTTTTCTTGATGCAAGTTAATTCATTCAAACATACTTAGCATCTCTATTCTCTTGCCATTTAATATTTATTAAGGAGAGATTTTCGCAAATCTGGGAAGGATTTGATACTATTATCAGGGACACTTTGAAACCTTGTGTAACCCTTTCTTGAGGTTTTGACAAAAAATTTGAAGAAAACATCAAGATGATGTACATCATCCAAACATCCCATAAAATAATTGGAAACAACATTATACCCATTGAAGTTAGGTAGGTTTTCTATGTTGGGAACATTGTTAGGATGCCCAAGACTGGGAGAGAGGTCAAAAGGTTTGTGTCGTTCTATTAACCACGAGGTAGCCATGACTTGAGGTAAAGGATTTGAAGTACTACCTTGGTTCATAGATTGAATCACTCTCCTCTTTTCCCTTCAATATCTCTTAGGTTTAGGGTTAAAAGGAACAAGTTCTTGAGAGGATGCTCTTATGGAGTATCCTTCAGGAACTACTAGGTGGAGTTGCCATGGGCTAGGTGATGATAAACTCACCAAATGAAATGTTGTTCTAAGCTTGGGTCAAATGGACTTATCCTCGTCAATGACACCGAAATGTTACAGTTTGAATTGGCATGTGGATTAAATCCCTAAAGAACAGGCTAGCCCAATTGCAACTTAGAGTTGTTACCCATTGTCACCTCGATAACTACCTCTTTTACCCTTATAGGTTGTAGCCTTATCTCATTTTATAATAAAAAATATTGTTTTCCCAAAACCCTAAACATCTCTAACCAACTTTTGACAAATCCTTGAGGTGGTCAAATCACAAGTACAAACTTCAAGATTTAAAAGGTCCTCTTTTTCCTCTCATGAGGAATAAACAAATATTTTCTTTAACCTTTTTAACAAACTTCCCAAAGTCGGTTAAATTTACTTGGTTTTCCCCATAAAATATTGAAAGGTCCCTTGAGCACTTTAAATGGCATGTTCAACAAAGTAATAACTTGAAGGTTAGACATTGCTAACCACTTCATTGTCGCATTAAGGCCCTTCGGATATGGGCGATGGCACTGAGATACTCCTAGATGAGGTGATTGCTCAAATGAATGGTCATGAAACAATACCAAAATGTGTCCCACAAACTGATCCACATCATATCCCATCCAATACTCATTCACGGGTCAAGGTGCAGGGCATTATTCATGCTAACGATGTCAAAATGGTCATCACCTCTCAATGTGTCCACAGATCTCTTTGGTGCTGGACGTTTGCCACGCAATTCTTCAATGTATGGCACACCCGTAGTCACCGATTATAACTAGAGGATGGCAGTCCCATAGCCATGTCATACGAGGTTGCTTTCCATGCATACCCTTCAATCTGATTGTTCCCTTCGAAAACTTCTTAATGCCCAACTCTTGGTTTCATAGTTCCAGGGTAATAAAGCATGCCATAGGATACACGGTGAAGATATTATGAGCCAAAGGATCTACAAGCCAAGAGATAACCTCTCGTGGCAGCCACTAATGCCCTGTCATTACCCTCAGTTTTGGAGTTGCTCAGACTCGATCGAGCAAAGGCCGATATCATACGCTAGGATTCGGTTTCGACTCTCCATTTCCCTTTCGAACTAATCTGGAGTCTTAGATCAATCATGCTGCCTTAACTGTTGAAATATTTTATAAACTTTGTCAGAGTCTTCTATAGTCCTTCAATATAGATATTGTAACGTCCTTATACCCCATAATGCGGATAAATTAAATTTTTGCTTCAAGAACCCTTGTTCTCCTTTCGAAACACAAGGTATCGGCGTGTTAACAACCTCTTCAACAATCAATCCGGGGCTTAGGAACCACGGCAACAGTTGTTCTGCCCTTGACAGATCCCTACTACGACCGGAAACACCTTTTTCGCATTAAACCTGTCCTTTCCGCACTCGCATTCCACACTTCCGCTTTTAGCCCTTTCGACCACATAAATCAGAAACATAATGTGCGATGGAAACATTGAACCACTCTTCCGCCTTCCGCCTTCTGCACTTCCGCTTTTCGCCCTTCCGACCTCGGAAGTTGGGAATCATAAATTTAATGTGCGACGGAAACACTTAACGGATCTTCCGCTTTCCGACCTTGGAACTCGAAAACATAAAGTTCGACGGAAATACTTAATGGCTGTTCCGCCTTTCACCTTCTGCACTTCTGCTTCTGCCCTTTCGACCTTGGAACTCAGGAATGGGAAAACTTAACTTTTGACCTTAGCCTTTTCCTGCACTTCCAACTTCCGCTTTTCGACCTTGGACTTTGGAAATCGGAAAGTTAACTTTTGCATTAGAACTTTTCTGCACTTTTTGCTTCCACCCTCTGCCTCCCGCAGTCGGATCTCAGGGTGCGGAAACACAACATTTCTCACCTTAGCTGCATTTTTGGCCCTGTAACTAGGCTTCTAACTTCCATGACCAAAAGCAGAAATGCATGGAAACATACAAGGAAAATATAGATACAAATGTAGGAACATTCATCCACAATAAATTCTACTGAAACATTGCAAGCATTCATCATATTCATTCATTCAGTCATTCATACATAATCAACTACATTGCATAAACATAATAACATAGAATACTTATCTTGGAGATGAAGCTGTCCCGCAACTAGCTATGTCGCTGCAATGTTCCACCCAACCATAGGCCAATGTGTTCATTAATCTCTCAACACATTGCCACCTCCTAGTTGGGCATGATTTCCACAAGGAACTAGGGAACAACAGACTCACACATAGCCAAGACACATCAAAACATAGTCAAACCAACCAAAGTTGGGTTTCCTAGACTATCCAACCAAGGATTACACACATGGCCAACATGCACAACAAGACATAGCCAAGCCAATATCCAAATGGGTTTCACAGGCTGTCAAGGCAATGGCTCACACATGGTCAAATGCTCACCACAACTCAGCCAAACCAACCAACAGTTGGGTTTTATCAGGCTTCCAAGGCAATGGAAAGGTAGAATTGCTAAGCTAGTGAGCTCAACCATAGAGCTATGGACACCTACACCAGATCTATCTAGCTTGGCATATCACAATACCTACACACCCAACACAAGGAAGTATTCCCTTCACTGCTACACAGTTCCCTTAGGCCATACCTTCCCTTCTAGTGCTCTTCTAGGTGTGCATAAAGGATCTGCCAGCCCCTCTTGATATGTCTGTGAGGTTCCTCTCTTCACTAGGTTTATTAGCCAATTCTGGGCCTCTTCCACTCCTAAGTCTTTCATACCAAAACAAGGATGCACATCACAACAGTCCACAATGTAAACACATTCAAAACAGACTCCACTCACTCTGTAAAAGAGGAGACCACCGCGGAAACACCTTCTGCCACTCAGGAGAGTAAGACAACCGCTCTAAACAATGAACCACTGACAACAACATTGGGGAAACTACGGAGGACCACACTCGAGAGATCTCCACTGCCCATTCACTCAGGAAAAACACAGCTGAACCATTCTTCCGCGACTCAAGGTAGTGAACCACCAACAATGCGCATGAACCAACTGATCATAATGATCCAATCGTGTATGATCGAATGGCAAATGATAGAATGGTGTCCTCCCACAACAAGGAACAACAACAAAACCCTTTTGCGACTGAGGGAAAGGACGAATTGGCACGCATCACGTGCTTACTTGCTGCAGAAGCAAAAATGCGGCTTCCCAGACTGCAGACTTGCAGGCTTGCTCAGACAAGCAATCAGACTGCCATGCCTTGCTCTGTTCAAGGCATTAATTGCCTCAACCAATTTCCTGCAAGAAAATTGAATGATCGAGCACAGGGACGAACTAGGGTGGATGGGTTAACGAACGAGTAACTTTTGAATAGATCTACGGTTGGGATCGACCATCAAACAGATCGATGACGCACGACGATTTCGTTGATTTAACTAGTGGGACTTAACAAACTTTTAATGTGCGCGAAATTCCTATGAAATTTGCTTCATCAAGTTTGTAGTCCATCGTTGATCTGGTGGGGACACAGATCAAATGACCCACAAGGATTTCGCAGCCTCAACTAGCAAGGTAGTTAACTTAGCTAGAGTGCGTGGAATTTCTATCCAAATATGCTTTACCAAATTTGGAGTCCACCATTGATCTGGTGGGGACACCGATTTGATGGTCAACAGGGATTTCGCAGCGTCAACTAGCAAGGTAGTCAACTTGCCTAGCAGGCGCAAAATTTCTATCCAAAAGGATTTAATTCCAAGCACGCGTCCGCATGGGTGACTTGGACGACAAATCATCGAAGGATTCTCTACTGATTAGACTAGGTTTTGTGAGGATTGAACTCGCAATCACTCACCCTAAGGCTCAGGGGTTTGACTAACTCCCCACCCTATCCCTTGTGGAATCATGCCCCCATCTCTTTCACATTGCAGTCCCATAGCTAGTTGTGGTATTTTATTAATTGTATAATAACATGATATATCAAAATGTACTGTGCCTGTCTTAGCACCATAACCATAGCTATCAACCTTGATCACCTACACACAAAACATCAATCAATGGCATGGCCTTGGCCTTGAGCTCCTTGCCATGATTCATCACAATATATACATCATGTACAATTTCAATACCTTGGGGTCAAAACCGGGGTATTACATTCCCCTCCCCCATACAACAACACTGTTCTCAGTGCTCTTTGAACAAAAATGCTACGTTGGCACTACCTCAATGCTCTGCAAAATTGATAAAAAATGGATGTGGCAATCGCATGGTACCCTACAACTCCCATGTAGCCTCATTAGGACCGTGGTGCTTCCACTGCACCTTCACCTGTCCAATGGCACGACCTGGAACTCTTCCTTGGGTTCCACTACGTGGTTGTCTTGCATCAGAACTCCTTAGAGTCCTCGATTGCATGCATCAGTACACACCACAAAGTCTTTTCTTGGGTCTTGGAGAATCCTTCTCCTCAGCTTGGAACATTTCCAATGTAACACCCTTGTTTTGACCCCGTTTGCATTAAAAATGTATATGATGTAAATATTGTATTTGATTGTGGTGTGGACCTAAAGGCAAAAGCCCCACTAACGATTTAGCGTTTTATGTTTCGACGATTAAAAATCGTTGCCGATGGTATTTCGTGCTAGCCAGGCACATTATAATTTTGGACATCATGTAAATATGCCATTTAATTAAAATACCCACAACCAACTATGCCAATGCAACATTAAAGAGATGGGGGCATGATTTCCTAAGGATAAGGGGGTGGAAATATTCAAACCTTGAGCCAACGGGGAAAAGCCAAATCTCAAAGGGAGAACCCATCAAAATTGTCAACTACCCATTTGTTGTCTTTTTTCCCAATCATTTATTTATGCCAGAAATTTGTTGAGGGGTTATTGCATGGGAATGGGAAGAGTATGGGAAAAATTCGAATTGGGCATAGCACCCATTTTGGAAAAAACGTGTTTTGACTTCCTAGGCAAGTAAAAATCCAAAAACGTATGCCCATTCTACCATGCATCCATGTTTTTCTCTTCCTCATGTTTTTGGAGCTCCTGGGCATTCTCCATTCACGTTTTTGCAGTGTTCTTCATTTTTCCCATGGCTGGGAAGTGGTTTTGTTAATGTACAGTGGTTGGGATCTCTCCTGGGCGTTTTTATGTTGTTTCCACATTCCCACGGTTGGGAATTTCGTGTTTTCAGTGTTGCACAACCAATGGGGGACAGATCCACGAATTTAGGTATTGAGAGAGCTATTTTTGCCCACGTGAAGCCATAGAACGTTTCTGAAACGAATTGCTCATGCAGGGTCGTTTTTCCCCAATTGCCATTTCCGTTTTTGGCCCCCATGATGTTTTTGATCAATACCAGAACTTGTATTTTACTGTGTATGCATCTTTTGTTTTGGTCTGAACTGGTTTGAAGTGGAATTGGGTCTGAACTAGCTTGATAAACTTGGTGTAGGAAGGAAACTCACATACAGATCTATAGGGGCTGGTTTTCTTCTTTGCACACCCTGAATAGCAGTGGAATGGAAGGCATAGCCTGAGGGATTGTGTAGCAGAGAAGGGGATGCTTCCTTGTGTTGGGTGTGTAGACGTTTTAGGAGCCAAGCTCGATCTGGTGCAGGTGTCCATAGCTCTGTGGTTGAGCTCACTAGCTTAGCAGTTCAAGCTTCCCACCTCCTTGGCAGCCCGATAAACCCAATTGTAGTTTGGCTTGGCTGAATTTTGATATATCTTTGGCTATGTGTGAGCCTGCTAGTGTTCCCTTATTCCTTGTAGGAATCATGCCTAGCTCAGGGGTGGCAGTGGTGCTGAGAGATTGATGAGCACATTGGCCTATAGTTGGGTAGAACGTTGCAGCAACATAGGTGGTTGTGGGACAAGCTTCTTCCAAGATAAGTATCTCTTGTGTTAATCTCTGCATTTGTATTTGCTTAATGAAATATGATGAACATGTTGAATGTATTGCATGAATGTTTTTGCTTCCGTTGTAGATTGCATTATGCATCTGTGTATGTTTATGTTCAATTTATTTGTTATTATGTTCATGGGGCTTAGTTCCTTGTTTAAATGATAGCACCAGCGCTGTAGTCGCTTTCTCTCGGGCGGGAGGGGACGTGACATCCAATGTCTTTGCACCAACAATACCTATGCTCAAGCCCTAAGCAATGAGTCAATTTACATGTCAGATTCAGTCTAATAGGATTCATTCCTTAACAAGATTTTGAAAATCATAGCTAAATCACGTGCACATGTATATTTACATAAAATCAACAAGAAGTTTGCCAAGTAAATCAAATATTTATCTGTGTAAGTTTCTTCTTTTGGCTCCACAAGTATCCATTTTTGTCTTCATACAACCATGGCACCCACAAGACCTGCTGCTCCCCACACAAGGATGGTACCTGTTCTTTGCTATACAGTCCTTTGAGTGTACCCATCCCTTCCTGTGCTCTCAAAGGTGTGCATTGAAAGGTAACCAACTTTTTGCAAGCCTCAGATCACCTGTGAAAATACTTCTCAATCGAGATCTGGCAGCCATGCTCCAGAGCCTAACACCTTTATGGGTGCTCAATGGAAGCTCTGGCTTAAGAGCCTAGCACCTCCTTTAGGTGCTCACCAAGCTCAGGTGCTTCCTTTTCGGACACCATAATGAATTAATTCACATGTCAGATTCATTCCTATAGGATTCATTCTTTAACAATATTTCCAAAATCATAGCTGAATCATATGGACATGTGTTTACAGAAAATCAACAACACACAAAAAAAAATTGCTAAGTAAACCAAATACTTATCTGCATAAGCATCTCTCAACCGAGATCTGGTAGCCTTGCTTCAGAGCCTAACACTTGTTTGGGTGCTCAATGGCAGCTCTGCTCCAGAGCCTAACACCTCTTTGGGTGCTCAATGGCAGCTCTGCTCCAGAGCCTAACACCTCTTTGGGTGCTTAATGGCAGCTCTGCTTAAGGGCCTAGCACCTCCTCCAAGTGTTCACTGAGCTCAGGGGCTTCCTTTCTGGACACCCAAATACCTAGGGGTTATTCTCTTCACGGAGCCCCCACTCTCGTGATAGTCCCCTTACGTGGAGTGAATGGGTGCGGAAAGAAGTCTAGCCGATGTCTTACACCTGAGCGTCCCCAGTGATGCATACCGGTGCCTTGCTGGTCGAGGGGAGAAGCTATGTACCCAAGTACATCTTTCCAAGGAGCCATGTATCCCAAACACATCCTCTCGAGAAGCTATGTACCCCAAGTACATCCTTCCGAGGCGCCATGTATCCCAAACACGTCCTTTCGAGAAGCTATGTACTCCAAGGGCGTATTTTCATCATCTCACCTGCGTTACATACAAGCATGCGGTTCACATGAGATGTCGTCATAAGAATTTTAATCATAGATTTTTAAATCTATTTCATGCATACATAATTTTCCAAACATCAAACGATCAATAACATTGATAGTTGAATCAAAATCTGAATTTACAATTCTGTTTCCTACAGAAAATTAGATTTCTGCAACCATGAGGCCATCCTCATATTGTTTGGCTTTTGCAAGTGGGAGCATTTATCCCTTGCTCACACATGCTGTCCAAAACCTGGACATCCACATACAACATGTCATCTTGACACCATTTTAGATCAGCCAAACAGTGAATAACATTCAATAGGAAAATTTGAAACTAAAATTTAAAAATCTGTTCTGTTTAGAGGTTAGATTTCAGTCATGAGATCCTTATCATAGCGTTTGGCCTCTGCACATGGTAGATTCTTGCCTTGGTTTCATTGGGTACAACCATATTGTCTTGTTCAAGGCATTCTACCTGTAGCCTCTAGGAAGTTTTGATATGATTGTACATACACACGAGTGTCATCTCCTCATGGAACTACAAGTTCACATGCAGGCCTCCTCAACCAATTTCCTGCAAGAAAATTGAATGATCGAGCACATGGACGAATTAGGGTGGACGGGTTAATGAACGGGTAACTTTTGAACAGATCTACGGTTGGGATCGACTATCAAACAGAGCGATGATGCACAGCGATTTTGCGGATTCAACTAGTGCGACTTAACAAACTTTTCATGTGCGCGAAATTCCTATGAAATCCGCTTCATCAAGTTTGGAGTCCACCGTTGATCTGGTGGGGACACAGATCAAACGACCCACAAGGATTTCGCAGTGTCAACTAGCACGTGAGTTAACTCAGCTAGCATGCGCAAAATTTCTATCCAAATCCGCTTTACTAAATTTGGAGTCCACCGTTGATCTGGTGGGGACATCGAACCGACGGTCAACAGGGATTTCGCAGCGTCAACTAGCAAGGTTGTTAACTCGGCCAGCAGGCGCAGAATTTCTATCCAAAAGGATTTAATTCCGAGCTTGCATCCGCCTGGGTGACTTGGACGACAAATCAGCGAAGGATTCTCTGCTGATTAGACTAGGTTTTGTGAGGATTGAACCCGCAATCACTCAACCTGAGGCTCAGGGGTTTGACTAATTCCCCACCCTATCCCTTGTGGAATCATGCCCTCATCTCTTTCACGTTGCAGTCCCATAGCTAGTTGTGGTATTTTATTAATTGTATAATTACATGATATATCAAAATGTACTGTGCCTGTCTTAGCACCATAACCATAGGTATCAACCTTGATCACCTATACACAAAACATCAATCAATGGCAGGGCCTTGGCCTTGAGCTCCTTGCCATGATTTATCACAATATATACATCATGTACAATTTCAATACCATGGGATCAAAACTGGGGTATTACAGATATCATCAAAATGGCGGATCTGATACTTCTACAGTGCCTGTTAGATCAGGGAGGCTAGAAGTAGACGAAAATCCAAAGTATACCAGATTTAAGAGATCCCTGACAAATGTTGTATAAGTGTGGTAAACAAGGCGCTCTGGAATTGAGATGGTGGGATAAATTCAAAGATTGTTTTGATCTCATCCAGAGGTATAACCACAACCACAACTTCACAATAATTAACTTGCTTATCAATAGAGTTTACTTCATATTTCTTTCCTTCAATGAAATTGAGGCAACGTCTTTGTGGAGATGTAAAGAAACTTTTGCCTTATCAATTAAACCTGCAACCATTTTCCAATTGCCTCCTTCCACTGACCAAAGTCCACCACCTGTCCCACACAAGGAAACTACTCCAGCTAAACCACTGATATCCATATTCTGTCCATAATTGATTCTCACAATAACCAACCCAGTGTAATGGAATGCTACAGGTGATCATTGTCCTGGAACACTGTTTGAATGCTGTGTGTTAATGCTGCTCTTCAACCTGGCTTATTAGATGGGACGGACTCTAAGGAAAACATCAGCTGATTGGCATTTTTATTAGCAAAGTGTTCTCAAACTAGAAGTATGTGCAAGGAGTGGAAACACCCTATGTGCAAGGAGTGGAAACACCCTAATAGAGACCCTCTGTATTCTATCAAATCAAAGCTTCAAAACTGGGAGATGAATGTTAGATTAAGGCTGTTGTCCCCAACCAATATCCGTACATCGTTGTTCCAAACCAATTGCCATACATCTTATCAAAAGCTGAGTAATTCCCTTAACACTCATATAACTTGGACTGTATGCAGGTCTAGTCATAAAAATGGAGTGATCTTCACTGCTTTAATTAGCTGCTATTGTATTTACTTTTGTATTCTAGGTCTTAGCTAATTTCATGTTCCCAGTAGAACAAATTGCTGAGTTTATTCCTCACGTGGGTATGCCTTAATAACATCTTTCATCCAGCAAGAATGAGCTTCCTTAGGACCTTTATATCATCAATAGCTTTCTTGACATGAGTCGGCAGAAGTTTCTAGGCTGTCACATTTTCAACATAAAGTCCAGAATTGCAAGTTAACCTTTATGCAATGATATCATCATAAAGCAAGCCAATATTAGCCAATGCTACTAGCTGAGGTGAAGAGTGATCAACCAATCATGTCCTTCAGGCTTCCTCAACTTTATCACTAATGTTACACAGGTATACAAACTACGAGGAGATGTATGCTTGGATATGCTTTCTTGCTGTTTTGATAACCCTGAAATTTTGCCCATATTAGCTTCATACTCCTCTTTATTGTAGTTATAGAGTGGAACCATGCCTCAAAATTAGCTAAAGCAATTTACTATTTGCTGCTACAGCTCTGTAGGTAGTGTTCCATATCTGATAAAGGGGACATTTACTACTGCTGTTCACAGCTTCAAACTGTCCAAAATCTTCACAACAGTACCAGAACCTTCTTAAAAACCCCAAGTAAACACTCTATGCAAATATGGGGATAACACGCTCCAAACTTAGTCTTTTCATTCTCCTCAAGGATGGTGATGAAGGTGTCATTTGTGAAGTGACCATTACCAAGTTGGCTATGTTTAGTGTCAGGGAGAAAAATCCCTTTAGTGAACTATTTTCTCATTTTGCAGACTATCAAATGTCGTTTATTTTATTATATTTATTATTATCTCTTATTTTGTGTGTAATGCTGATGTATAATTTGAATTTTCTCCAACCATGTAACTATACAAACAAATATTTTCCTCTTGAATTGATTAACAGTTAACTAGTTACTAATGCATATCCACTTTTTTTCTATTTTTTTCCTTGGATATAAATCCTCGGGAACTTCTCCAGCACATCCCACATTCCGAGGAGGGTACCTAGTTTAAAGGGTGATATAGAGTTAGTGTGCCTAACCCTGTGGAAATCAAACTGAGGGCATGGACAGTGCGTCTAATTACCAGCAAGGTCTTGCAATTAGTGGCATAAACTAAGTGAGCTAACCATTGGGGCTAGTGCACATCCATTTTTATATTATTAAGACTTTAATTTATATAGTTTTAAGCACACATGTTTATGTCATTCACTTTCCCATATTTTTCATTGTTGCATAAATTGCTTTTGATTAGGGCATTGTACCATTACAATTGGATTCAGATTAGTGATTGCCTTAAAAACAATAAGGTGAGGAAGTCATTATGGGTAATATGGAAGTTGTGGCATAGTTCTTACATTTCATCATTTAAGAAGGATAGACTATGGTAAATGGTGACCACTTATGGAATGTAAAATTATATGCAAATGTTTTTGTTAAAGGTGAAGAGATCACTGGTAGACCTTCTAATGGAGACTAACACCACAACCTTTGCCCACTTGGTGAAATAGTTCATCACAGTGATATGGATTTATTTGGCTTCAAGGATGGAGTTCAAGTAGTGACAATTAGTTCAGTGAGAGAATAGGTAAGGTAATGCATTCGACTACAATATTTCAACTTGTGCATTGATCTAAGTGTGTGCTCTTGGCATATGAAGCGTTTAAATTTTATACACAAATGAATAAGAACCATGAACCATAGTTGAACTATGAAAGCACATGTAAAATATTTTTTGGTCAATAGCTTGACCACCAAAATGACTACTACAAATGCTAGTGTGGGACTTGAAGAACTTTATCAACCTCTTCTATTTCCAAACAACACAAGATCATAAATTGATTCTTTATATAATGCTACTCCCTTGATGATATATTCACCAGCTATCCCTGTTAGAAATCCATAGAAAAAATTTAAATATATAGAGACTGGACCGAGAATCACATTTTAGTCTTGTCGAAATATATAACTACTGTCAAAAAGTGGTTTCACATGGAATAGGTACTTATGCACCATGAGTTAGTAGGTCACCTAATTAACTATTTAATTGTTTAACTAATGCGGGCTGGATCGATTCTATTAAACTATTTTAATTTTTGTTCATCCTAACCAACTATATTGATTCGACAATCTTCTTATTCCACTCCATTTCCACCATGTGCACTCTACTTTTCGTTTCAGGAAGTATTTACAATAATGTTTGTACAATTCTCAATGACATTGTTGATAATTTGAATATGCTTGGGTGTGCATAATAAAGCATTTGAACATAGCAAACATTTATCCCTTTTTTGTAGGGCCTTATGTATTGTAATGCCAACAACTTATTTCCATTAATACAACTTATTTTACTGACTTGAATGTAACCTCAAGCTCTATTTCTTTTCCACAGATATGTGCCTTAATCAATTGCCTGTGATCTTGAACGGGTTGACCGATGTAGGATGGATTGATCTCATGTAAGAGTTTGTGCAACCAATGAAAATGGGAGTGTTGGGTTGGCTGACCCAGGAAGTGATAAGACCTACCTTCCCTTTATGTTAATGCATTTTTTGCTTTGTTAGTTACAATGTTATAATTTGGAAATGTAGTGGACACTGTTTTTTTAATTCCTAATAATAATACTACTACTACTCTATTTTTAAGGTTCTAGCCAAGCTAGACACCAATTTGGTGTATGAGACTCCCTTGTTTATGGGACAAGAGGCCCCCCTCTGTGTAGTGATGTAACTGCTAAAATCTACAGAGGTGTACATACTATATACCCTAGCCCCCCTCTAGATTTGAACCTATGACCTCTTAGAAGAAAACTAGTGTTACACAGGTACGCGTTTCTGGACCCCGGAAACTAGTTTCTTCGCTCCCACGCATTTCGGAAACTAGGAAACGAGTTTGGGTATGTTTCCACCTTGTACCCAAATCCAGAAAGAACGGGAAACGCACAGAGGGGTCGTTTCCTCAAAAGGCGGGAACGTGTCTGGCTTGTTTTCCCTCGGATTTCATTTTCCCTCCGTTTTTTTCATCCGTTCGTCTTCCATATTTGTGAAGGGCCCATTCAGGAGGGTATTAAACTTTTAGCTTTTATTTTCTTCATTTCGAGCACCGCGTTTTATTTTCCAATCTCCACTGATATTCGCATACAAAAGCCACGTTTTTGTTTAATTCTCCATTGGTGTTCGACTTTTCGTTTTGAAGCTCTATTCGAAGTCTGTATAGGTTGTGGTAGGTCTCCACTGCAAGCCCGTCATCGCATTGCAAGTCCACTATCACGAGAGGCCAACTCTTCTCTTGACATGAGTCAAGGATGCATCTTCACTGCAAATACCGAAGTTGAGGTCGCATCCACTCATTCCGGGGTTTGCATGGGTTAGTAAGTTTGTTTCAAAATTTCAGGGCATGGGTTTAGGGTTAACGTCGAACAAGCCTTTCACAGAAGTGTCGGGTCTTACCAATATTACTGTTAGCATAACAATAACATTAGATAGACTAGACCCCCTTTGTGAAGGCCCTTTTTTAATTTTTTTAAATTTGTTATCGTTAAATTTAAAAACTGTCAATTAAATTATTAAAAAACAGTCTATAAATTATAAAATTAAGAAACAGTCAATTGAATTAATACTTTATTATATTGTGTATCATAAAATTTAAAAACATTCTTGGTGGGGTCCCTTATAATTATTATTTTAAATTTTATTTTTTACCAAGTTAAAGACCTCGATGTATGCTTCAATGTTTCCTAAGATTTGGGGGGGGGGTAATTTTGCATATGCCATTTTTGCATTTCCTTGTCCCTACCCCCCAGAGTCCCAGTTTTAGTCATGCCATCAGACAATAAAAGCCATTTTTTCCAGGCAAATGTTTTTACTGCACATGACACCTGTTGTTGTTATTGCATTATTCTAGGCAAAAAATAACAAATTTGGTTACGAGGCATTAATCAATAGAGGTAGTTCATCGAGCAAAGTATCGTGGGATGCAATGCTTGGTGAAAATTGCCTTCTTTGTTTTTAGCAAAAAATAGGCAAACAGAGTTCTCAACTCTCGTTGAGCAAAGGGACTATTTTAATGATAGAGCAAAAGGACCAATAATGGAAAAGCAAAAAAAATCGTTTAAGTTAGAAAACATTTAGCAAAGGGAAGATGAGTAATGCTTAATGTACTATTGCACGATAAGGGTAGCCAATCTAGTGCTTGGTGAAGGTGCTAGTGGGCTAACTTTCTAAACATTGAGCAAAGATAAGGTTACATCTCCCGAAACATAGCATCATGTTGACATGATAAAGTGTGAATTGGCTAAGTATGGGATCATCGATAAAAAGGGGCAGAAAATTGTCTTTCTGTGTAGCCTCTGGTTGACAAAGGAAGGAGGCCTTTGCTTGAAAAAGGATTTAGTTGCCCATCTTGGCAAATGCTGAGCAAAGCACAAGTCAAGTCACTGAGCAATGAAATGTTAGTTTTCATTGATCAAAGGAAGAAAACAAGCAAGCCATTCATTTTGGATTGGGATTTTGAGCTAGAAGTAAGATTCCCGAAAACTCATTGTAGAAAACCTTGTAAGAGAGAGAGAGAGAGAGAGAGAGAGAGAGAGAGAGAGACGAGTAGACATTTCCCAATGGATTTATCCTTTAGAAGGTGGAATGTAAAAAACACGGTGTGGAAATCCCAAGAAGAGAGAGTGGAAGGAAGTGGATTTTTGCTAGCATATTTTTTTTCCAGTAGGCTACATGTAGAAAAATTGGTCAAGAAACCTTGATGGAGAAAACATCTTGGTGGGAGGTGTTACCTTCCAAACCTGCACTTCAAGTTGCAAAGCCCTATAACATGAGTTCAGAATTAGAGAAACTTAGGAAGGCTCTTCAGTCTCACGACAACAACTGTTCCTTTTCCTTTAGGCTGGCTCTCCTTTGGCTCAAGGGGGTTTCCCTAAGTAAATCTATGATATCCTTTAGATTGAAGTGGATGGTGTGTTGCTAAGACCAATGCCAATCCAAGGGTTTTGGAGTCTAGGAATACAACAAAGAGGGCTTAGAATGATTTCCAAGATGAAAGAGATGGATGAAGAGAGCCTCATATATACATGCTTGTACCTTCACTTTTACCTAAATGATGTTCAACTAGGCTTAGAGGGGCTTTCCCTATCAATTCAACCATGAGAAACAAATGGAGAGAGCTTCCCTTTACATAGAGGTTTAACTTGATCTCCTTACAATTTACAATATAAAATTATAATTGTGGTGCTAAATCCACAAATCTCTCTATGGAATTATAATAAAATACTTTGCCATATCTATATGGAATTATAATTTATAACTTTTCCACTTCTTAGATCCATTCTTTTCTCTAGATATGATCAGAAGATTTACTAGATCTACACATTTAGGTATACATGACAATTAAGGACCTCTAAAAGATGGACATCCCTCCCTCCTTTGAATGCCAAGTATCTTCACTGAGAATAGGGCGTTCTCCATTCATGCTAATAAAATTCATCAAAGGTGGCTCTCATGGCCCATGTGTTTATAATGGCAAAGGGTCCTCAAAACTCTTCAAATAATAACTTCCCCAAGCTTTGGAACATGAGCTGACTGTTAGATGCTTTCCCTAAAGCTAGGACATTCCTCAAATCAAGGGGTTAATTCAACTAAATCCTTAAATGGTGGATTCGGTATGGATACATGTGCAAGATAGTATTTGATCCATGTACCAAGCAACCATATTTCCTTAAAATATGCCAAAACAATGGAATGCTCCTCCTAAATCAGCCTCAACTTCCACCGCAGATACTTCAATAGGTGGAACGCTTTTTCTCTTCTTGATGCATTGAGGCCTTAGACTATGCCAAAACACCTCTCTTGGATGGAATGTAGTAGGACCGTGTGCCCTTTCTTTCTTAAATAGTGCCTTGGATGCTTCCATTTTAAACTCTTTGACATTGTTTTTCAGACTTGTAATTGGTGTGGGATATTTTACAACTAGGATGCCCCTTATGTTACGGAGGAACAGAGTGTAACTCCCCTAACTGCTGGCTGATTGAAAGCTAAAGTAGCTCTAAACCTGTTCTGTAGTAGTTCCTTTCCTGGTACTGGCAATCTGTCTCAGAACAGATCCAAATAGTCTTCAATTATGCTGGGGTTGAGGTACCAAGTAAAAACAACTGAAATTCCCCTAAAAGTCACATAAAGGGAGTGAGATAGTGCATCTCATATCTCTGTCATGTTCACAATTCTACATAAAGGCATTACAGCTCATTAAAGATGAGGGTAAAAATTGCTGGTACAGGCTGAAAACAGAACTCCTTTCCTGTTCAAAATGACAACTTTGGATTAAGACCCTTATGTTGCATGATTTCCACAGGTAGTTTATTAGAAGAGTTTTGGCGAATTTCTCCCATCATTAAGTGTTGTCAATGCACTAGGGTTACCATGAATGATCATCCAAATTGAATTTAGGAATTGTATCAATGTTGGGTAGTTTTGTTCTTACTAAGGACTGGCTGAAGATGCTCACAACTTTATTTGCAGTTGCTTATGTCATGGATTTTGTCACTTGAACATTTAAAGTATCCTGCAAGTCTGTTGTATCCAAAAGTAAGTATGTATTTGCCTCCATAAAGTGGTAATGACTGCCAAGTTGAATAAGGAAGGTTTGCTATGATCAATACCAGAAAAAATCAAGTCTAGCTGCTGTAAATACACGTTGGGCAGATGATATTGCTCCACTACTGTTGGTCATATTGGGGGTGAGGTATCCATTCAATCCAAAAAGCTGCCACCAAAATTCTCAGCTCTGGAAAGGATATTATATTGTTGTTTTGTTATCAGTTACTATGTGAAGAAGTATAGATTTGGTCAAAGGAATACTCAGGCATGAAAACAGGTCTAAAGGAGTATTACAGTGCTTAAGATAAATTTGGAATATCATCATTCTGAAGCATATGCTTCAGGAAAAGCTCCTAAGCCATACTGGAAAATCTGTTATAAGAATGTGCCTTGCACAGTAATTTTATGGAGTCAATATATGCTACCAATGGTTCATAAAATTTCTGAGTTTGACTGTAAATGGCGCATCTGTTTCTCCTAACTGTCATACTTAACATCAGCCAGTGATCACGCTTTAGCAAAAGATTCTGTAGAATTTCCTCTCATTTATTCTCGTCAGTGTTATGCATCAGATTCATGTTTGTGTCTCTTGATCATTATGTGGTCTGACTCCAAGGCTGTAACCTCATGTTATCAGGCAGATCTGCACCCACAGATCTGCCCAATAAGTATAGGCTTCCTAGCTCTGTAACGGTGCAGTGCCTCTCCTTTTTCGTACTGGTGCTTTTCCAATCCAAGGGGGGTGTCCATGACTGTTGCATACTATAATTTGGTCTGCAAATCTGATTGAAATATAAAGAAAAACAGCGTGCTGATATCTCCCCTTGGACTGTTTTAAACAGTTCAGAAGGGAGGGTAAATTGTGAATATCAAGTTTAGATAGGTTGAGACAATATATTAAGATTTTTTTGACTGGAACAAAAGGAATGGAAAAAAAAGATGCGTATATGAGTGATTAAAGAAATCAAAACAGAAAAGGAACCATCAAACATTTACCATAGATTAGATCATCAACATTCATGAAAACAAAAAGCTAACTCAAAGCATGATCAAAATTTTATTACTCATTACCAAAAGACTGTTTATACCATGATGGTTGACATGGAACAGGCTGCCAATGCTCTACTTGCCAATAAATGCAAATGGTAGCCATCGATGGGGATGAAGGGTCTCTGCAACGGTCTCTAGTGCTCTGAAAATAATGTCTAACCCCGTATCTCTGCTCTGGATTGATTATATATGCCTTCAAGCCTTAATGCACTCCTCACTCATTGGTGATCATGCATGCGAATGAGAGTGCACACCTCCTAGAATGTGTATGCATGATGAGTGATTCTCCCTTTTGCTGAAGATGACTGAGGTGCACTCTACTAACAGAGAGAGCTTGGGCAAGAGTGATGAGAGTGTGCCCCTGCACTGAAGATTACTTGCATGGTCAATGTGCTCTCCAACTTAATATTTAATCCAACTTTTCCCACTTGAATTGATCTCACTTGCATGCATTAAGCATGGCACCCTCTAACTCAAGTAAATTGTCCTCCACTACAACTGCCACTAAACTTTTATGCATGTGTGCTCTTACTGCGTTTATGACTGGCCATTTAGGCCTCAGTTTGAATGAGGGTTGTGAGCCAACTAACTAACAAATGAATAACAAGTTACGGGGTAGGGGGACTATGGGTCGGACCACTATGGGCCGATTGACTGCAAACCTTTAAGGAATAATGCCAATCCTCGAGGGATTTCTTGGGACTGTCCAAACCTGCAGAAAAATGGCTGAAAACAACAGCATATAGTTATGCAAAGACTGCCACCTAACTTCCCATTATCCTTGCAAAACCCTTTTTTATTTGTTTTACAAAAAAAGGCTACAAGTTAGATTGAAAACTAGGCCTAAAAAACAACGAATAAATGATCTTTTGGGGGCTGCTTTGAAGACTTTAGGATAGTGAGAAGATATTCATGCGCTTGTACTTGGCTGTCCTATTGAAGACCTACCACTTGTATGGTCAAAAGAGATACGGCATATTTAAGGTGTAAGATAAACAAATCTAAGCATGCAAAGGTAAAATAAATCATATGCATGCAAAAGAATTTGCCATTTAAATATTTCTACTAAACAATTTTCACATGTAACAAATCTACTTATGATTTTCTTTGATAAATATATATTTAATTAATTTGCATGAATAGAGTAATGAAAATGTTGATTTAAAGTTAACACAAAGTATAATTGAAAACTTATAGACTGTTTGCGCCATGATGGTTGACATGCCACAAGATGTCAATTCTCTCCTCGCTAGTAAATACTATTGGTGGCCAAAATGGGATAAAAGAGCCTATGCTCTAGTCTCTAGTGCTAGAAGAAGAATGTCTAACCCTATATCTCTGCTCTGCCTTGACTATATAGGGCTCCAATCCCTAATGTGCCTCTCATTTACTGGCTGATCATGCATGCAAATGAGAGGACTCCCCTCCTAGAATGTGTATGCACGATGAGTTATGCTTTCTTTTGCTAAAGATGAATGAGGTGCATGCTACTAACTAAGAGAGCTTGGACAAGAGTGATAAGGGAGTGCGCCCTTGCAAAATGAAATGAGATGTTTTCTCCTCCTTGGCCATAGGCAAAATCAATCATCAATGGCAAATAAAATGAGATGTTTTCTCCTCCTTGGCTAATGCAAAATGATGGTCTCCTCCATGGCTCCCCTCCAACATTGTTCAATTTGCAAACGAGTAATACAAAACCCCCAAAATTGGTTTTCTAAGTGAACTTGTGGGCCGACTGATACATTCAGGCCAACTCATGATTTTTTGCAAAAAATAAAGAAAATATTGCGATAAAATTAGGAATATGTAACCAAAAATTCGAGCGCAATATCGGTCGATTTATCGTCATTTAGTTAGCCTTGCGACATATTGCATGCCCGCAATATATCGTCGATATTTGTAACATAGGGAAAAAAAATAGCTTGCATTTATGAGTGATTGAAGGAATCAAAACAGAAATCAAGGAACCATCAAACATTTACTATGGATTAGATCATTAACATCCACGAAATCAAAAAGCTATGAAATCTTATTACTGGTTACCAAAAAGACTATTATTGGTTACCAAAAGACTATTTGCACCATGGTAGTTGACGTGCATTAGGTTGCCAATGCTCTCCTCGCTAGTAAATGCAGTTGGTGGACAGAGATGGGATGAAAGGATCTTTGCTCCGATCTCTAGTGCTCGAAGAAGAATGTCTAACCTTGTATCTCTTCTCTGCCTTGACTATATAGGCCTCAATGTTCTTCAATTGTATTCATTCTCCTGCTAGGCAAGTGCAATGTGTTATCGAGAGTACTTCTAGAGGTTTAGCTTCATTTGATTTATATCCAACATTTGAAATCTAATCTTGAATATTCTTCTATGTTCATATGCATGGACTAGCATAAAATTACCGCAAATTGAAATTGTTATCACACAATATTGTCCACCCACTCTCATGAAAACCATCACCATCACTCAAAGATTTTGGTATCAACCCTGCATGTCATACAAAACAAGATGATAATAAAATAAAAGAATTGAAAAAGGTAGATGATCAGTCCTATTTTGACTTGCTTTTTACAAAGTTGGCATGCCCTCAGAGTTCTGTCCAGAGCTTTAATGCATGCATGCCATGGATTAATGAACAAAATTGAACAACTTGATGGAATCTTGCTGGATCGTAACCCTCCACTAGTGCAAACGCTAGGAGTTAGCACTTGAGAAGCATTTTCCCCAGTGGATGTTCCTTTCACTTTCATTACATTACCCGTGTATTGCTTTCTTCAACGAGGATAACAAGGTAGATTGCATAGGGGAAGAACATTAAATCTATCAATTAAATGGATAGATTTAGTCATTTTACTTGGAGAATACTACCTTTATAGGGCTAGGCATAGAAATGGTTTATTTGTATGAAGAGATTTAATTTGGATGTGACCTTTATAGCCTTAGGAACACTAGATTAATAAAAAAACATCATTTCATGAGATAACATATTGCTTTAGGACTTTGTAGAACTACTTCTGTTAGAGTTCTTTAATAAACCATTGATGGAGTTGATTGTTTGCAAAATGATAATCACGATTGCTTGTGTTGTTTTAGCTGACAAAGCATAAGCCTTAAATGCAAGTCCATGCTTATTGTGCATCCACGTTCTCACCCTGACTTGAGAGGTTCACATCAATTGCCTAAAACTTTTCAATCATTGCAATCCCCCCTATTATGATTTCATTCATAGTAGTCCTAATGTTCCAAGGCACTTTTTGAATCACCTATTTTTAAAAGGAGGGGGGATGAATGGTAAAATCCCATTAGATTGACTTTGCTTGCTTGGAAGATTATGTAGGCTCTATCCATACATACAAAATTGTAGTTTATGTGTTAGGTTAGATATGCCTACTTTCCTTCGATCTTGGAGACATATGGATCTTTGTTGTAATTTATGCTTTACTTTTTTATGAGCTTGGCTTAGGATGTAAGTTAGTTAGCTTACGTTTACCAAAATTGAGGATTAAACATGGAATTTAAAGATTTTGGTTCTTATTTAAAGGCACGTGTTGAGTCACAACATCAATCATTAAAGCTTGTAAAGACCATCTCTCTGGAGTAACCATCTATAGATGATGCATTTCCTACCCTTTGTAGCTTGGATCTCTTAATGTTCAAGAATGTTTAATTGTTGAAACCTTTGCAGAATGAACATCTTTAGACATTGATGTTAAATGCATCTCAAAATCGTTGACTAACTTGGCATTTTGCTTCACTTGTTTTGCAACAATGTTCTTTATAATCTATTGTTTTTCATCTTGTAAAGCCATATAGGATTTAATGTTGTCAACAATCCCTTGCATACTCTCGATCCTTGAACTTAGGAGGCCCATCATCCTCGTAATCTCCCTTATGTCTCCTCCGTATTCATCACCTCCCATGTCACTCGATACTGCAGGATTGCCCACATTCATAAAAAACAACAGAGAGTAGAGCCTTTCTCAAGGATATAAACCCTTTGTTCCACTATGAGCGATCTCCAATTCCATATAAAAAACATGGAATTCTACTTGGTTGTTGGTTTCTTTACCAATTCCCCAAGAAAAGGTCAATTCCTTTGGTTCTTTGGAGTCCAAAAGGACTCCCCCCCTGCCGCACCTGCCACTACAAACTTTGTATTTTTTAACTTACAAAATGATTGATGAATAAAAATTGATGTAAACTTGCTTCTAACGTTTCAAAAGAGCTTAGAGAAAATATTTGGTCAAATTATTGTCTTTGTGGTATCCATTCTATTGAGAATGGTGGTGTACCACAATGACTAATATGCATTGATATTTCTTACTATTCTCGTCTTTATCTAATCACGGCTTGCTACACTTTTTTCTTTTATTATTATTATTTAATCCAATGGAATGCACATCACAGGAAACCCTTTGGATACTTCCCTTCATTTCAAGAATGGTATATGTGTTAAACCGTTTAGTTGTAGTTTTGGCAACCAAACCCAATAGGGACGAGTGAGGCCCACAATATTCTCTTACTTGACCCCATGACTCCCTTCTTACAATCTTTAGCACTCAATCACTTGAATGCGTAACTCGTTAAACTAGGTTTGGCTACTTTTACATATCTTGCATCTTGTTTGTGTGGGTGATTACACTAGGTTGGGCTAAATTTACATATCTTGCACATTTGCATACTTGAACTTGAAGATGAACTCCTATTGGTGGCCTTACCAATTTCATAAAGCACAATAATCAAGGTTGGAAGTAACTTTCTCGTCTTTTTTCATGTACACTAGTTCATACATCATAGTTTTGCGCTCCATCATTTTGTAGTAATTACACAAGACTATATTTCTTACAAACACTTATTTGTGAAAAAGATTAATGATAGCTCATCTCTAGAAACACGAGAGAGATATGTATCATTTTAAAGCATAACTAAATAGTGGATTATTTACATTTTTATTGAAATCAAGGTAACACAAATAATTTACTTGCTTTCTTTTTGTAGTGTGTTCCCATAATTTGTAAAATGCAAATTGAATGTGATGGAAAGAATATGGAAATATAATATATTTTAACATGTCGCATGCATGTTTGTGATCATTTTTTGAGGATATACCCATTTTATAATCAACTAAAATACCTTATTATGTGTGAATATATTTGTTAACAAAATTGCTAATTTATGTTCATTGTTGTAAACAAGGTTTTTCTATTGATGTCTGACTTTCTGCATTGTCCATATCTTTTCAATCTTGAAATGGTGTAAGTTTAATGTTCAATGTTTTTCATGAAAGCCTTAATCCCAAGAATATAATGGCAGTACTCATGAATATGATCTTGATGAGTGATCAAATTCCATTTGCATTTGAATTGAAAAAGTAACATAATGTCTTGGATTATTTGTAGATGAACGTGAAGGATGGTTTAGGCATGCCCATTTTTGTGGTTACCAGGTACAAGGTTTATTTTAAATACGCAATGTTGATGTGACGAAGAAACTTCTCAAAGGAAAACTCCATGCATCTCTTTGTTATGAACACATGAATTACAAAAAAAATCAAATGAGAATTATTTTCCTTTGAAATAATTGAATGCATAGCTTTTTAAAGGCATCTTTATTTTTATATCATCATTTGATAATTTCTACAGGAATTTTTGAATCCATCATGTAAAATCTGTATAGATCCTTTAAAAGCGCGATGTAAAGACATCTTTCTAAGATGGTTCAAAATGATCTATCATGAATCATGTTGATTTTATATGAAATCTTGTCGGATTTTGACAACAGATCGTTGGAGACTTTGTTTTAAAATTTATATTATGATTTTTCTGAACTAATCAAAGTCATAAAAGTCTTGTCAATAATTTTATAAATAATTGAAAATTTTATGATTTTTTGAAATAATTCAAATGAGTTTTTATTTTAAAATAATTAATGAATATTTTTCAATTTGTATAGATTAATATTAATAATTAAAATAAATAAATTTTAAAATATTTCAATGATAATGGTTGTTTTTCAAAATTAAATTAGATTTTTTTAATTTTAATTTTTACTTTTTATAATCATAGTTAATAAAATGATATAGTTTTGCTATTTTGTTATATTTTTAGGCATTGTGTTGCAATAAAATGATATAGCTTAGTTTTTATGTCTTTTTTGTATTGCATGTTTTCTTTGCTTTGCTTTGACATTTTGTATCTATTAGTATATCAGATTTATGATATTATATTTTTAGGCATTGTGTTGCAATAAAATGATATAGCTTAGTTTTTATGTCTTTCTTGTATTGCATGTTTTCTTTGCTTTGCATTGACATTTTGTATTTATTAGTATATCAGATTTATGTTGGTAAAAAATATTGTTTTTATTAAGACTAATTAAAATAATAAAAAGAATATATTTACATATTAGTGACATTAATTTTAAATGCAATTTTTTAACCATGATTAAAATTTTGTATTCAAAAAACTAATAGAATAGTATAGTAGAGTATGCGCCCTCAGCTTGTGCTTGAACACCAACATTTCTTTTGTGTGCCCTCAGCTTGTGCTTGAACACCAACATTTCTTTTGTGCAAAAATGTTTCAAAAAGCCCTGTATATCTTTTTAAGAAGATTTTCATTTTAATTTAAAATTAAGATATTATAATAATAATGTATTTTTATCTACTTATTAAAAAGTAATTAAGATAATTATATTTTACTTATTAATAAATTTTGATATTTGAAATAAATGTAAACTTTGGTTTTGATAATTATAATTAATCAATATTTCATAATCCTATAATTTAAATTCACAACCATCATAAACTAATTTGATAGTTTCAAGTCTACTGCACTCTATAAATGTGTTAATAAGATTATAACCAAAGTTTTGTTTTTAAGACTAAAAGTGATGCTTAATTCAGTTACAATGTCTCCATGAAAGTAAATGTGTTCATAAGATTATAACCAAAGTCTTGTTTTTAAGACTAAAAGTGATGCATAATTCAGTTGCAATGTCTACATGTGAATTTGGCTTTCTAGAAGCCATATATCCATGTGGTGGTTGGAGGCTATAAAGGAGGAGGGGCTACACCATAGAAGTGGAGAAAACTCTCAACAATGACCATAAAATTGGACCTAGCCAAGGTTATGATAGGATTTGCTGGTTATATGTAAAAAATTTGTTAATTCATGTTATTTTCTCTCTTAATATGTTAAATTGGACAAATATCATAAGCAATGTCAAAACAAATTCCATAAGTGGGGAGGCCATTGGCTACATCTAGACATAAGTCAAAAGAGCGTAACAAAATGCCGAGAACAAAAACCGTACACTAACACAGGTTACATTGAGCTTGCAAACTTAAAGCTTGAGGGTCATCCTTAAACTTGGTTCTTTACATCATTTGTGATGGCTTGTCAAATTCCAGAACAATCCAATGATTAGAGTATATTGCATCTCACGAGTTCTCGTGGAACCCAAATCACCAACCATACTACCCAGTTCACCAATTTGATAGCATTTGATCCTGTCTACAAATGTTGGTTTCCATATTCGTAAAATGCTTCTTATCCTCGAGGGGCTACACCATAGAAGTGGAGAAAACTCTCAACAATGACCATAAAATTGGACCTAGCCAAGGTTATGATAGGATTTGCTGGTTATATGTAAAAAATTTGTTAATTCATGTTATTTTCTCTCTTAATATGTTAAATTGGACAAATATCATAAGTAATGTCAAAACAAATTCCATAAGTGGGGAGGCCATTGGCTACATCTAGACATAAGTCAAAAGAGCGTAACAAAATGCCGAGAACAAAAACCGTACACTAACATAGGTTACATTGAGCTTGCAAACTTAAAGCTTGAGGGTCATCCTTAAACTTGGTTCTTTACATCATTTGTGATGGCTTGTCAAATTCCAGAACAATCCAATGATTAGAGTATATTGCATCTCACGAGCTCTCGTGGAACCCAAATCACCAACCATACTACCCAGTTCACCAATTTGATAGTATTTGATCCTGTCTACAAATGTTGGCTTCCATATTCGTAAAATGCCTCTTATCCTCGAGACTCCATTTGTTCAAGGCATCCTTGAGAGCTTGCAACGAACCTGAGTGCTTTTTCTTGCAATGACCTTGTTACAAAACATAAACACATTTAAATTTTAATAAATACAAAATGGGAAAAAATATATTAAAAATAATTAATTTTTTATTTTTATTTTTTATAATAATAAAAATCAAATCTTCAATTTCAACAATCAAACATTGATTTCAAATTTCAAAATATTTAAAAAAAATAACATATTAAACAATTTCAAAATAACAAAGCCCACACTCAAATACAACAAACATAATAAATCACATATTAAAATATAAACAATAACATACTGTATAATTTAATACACATTTAAATAATACAAATTAAATAATATATAAATTGATAAATATATTTAAATAATACAAAATGTGAAAACAAATATATATTAAAAATAAGGAAATGTATATTTTTTCAAATAATAAGTAAATTTTTTATATTTGAAAATATATGTTATTAGGTTATATATAATTTTATTATTAGTTTAAAATTGTACAATCTAATACGCATTTAAATAATACAAAGTAAATAGTATATAAAGTGATAAACATATTTAAATAATACAAAATGTGAAAATAAATATATATTAAAAATAAAAAAATGTAAATTTTTTATATTTGAAAATATATGTTATTAAATTATATATACTTTTATTATTAGTTTTTTTTAATATATAGAAAAAGTATTAAAAATTATAAAATATATAATAAGATAAAAAAATTGTTGAAATTAAAAATATAGATAGTTAAATTACAAGAAGTTAAAAAATTAATGATTAAAATTTATTATAAATTATTTTGTTAAAATTAATAAAATAATATATAATATATATAATACAACAAACCTAATAAATCACATATTAAAACATAAAACAATAAAATATTGTATAATCTAGTACACAATACAAATTAAATAGTATATAAATTGATATGAAAACAAATATATATTAAAAATAAGAAAATGTAAATTTTTTATATCTCAAAATATATGTTATTAAGTTATATATAATTATATTATTAGTCTTTTTCTTTAAACTATATAAAAATATATAAAATATATAATAAGATAAAAAATTGTTTGTAGGAGGTTAATCTCATCATTACCATTAATTAGTTTATTATAAATTATTTTGTTAGAACTACTAAAATAAAACAATACAATTTTTGTTAATTTTAACAAATATGTATAAAAATTCACAAATATTTAACAAATATTTATGATATCATTGTAAAAATTATGAAAAAACTATTTATCTATTGTTATGATATCATTATGAAAATTATGAAAAAATCACTTATTTATTATTATGATATCATTATAAAAATTCACTTAGTTTTTATGAAAAATTAAGAAAACACATTATAAAAATGACTCAAATAGGATTATCTATAATCATCATATGGTAACTAACATGATTTTTAAATTTAGTTTTTATAATAAAAAATTATTATTTTAAAAATTACTAATAATATTGTTTTTAATTGTAAAGTTTAAATTTATTTATCTAAATATATACATATTATAATAAATTTACAAAATTTTGATTTACAAAATTATTAATAATAATGTTTTTAATTATAAAATTTAAATTTATTAATCTAAATATATAAATATTATAATAAATGTACAAAATTATGATTTTGAAAAATTATTAATATAATGTTTTTAATTTTAAAATTGAAATTTATTTATCTAAATATATAAATATTACAATCTTAATAAATATTTTTTTTAACAGAAACAGAAAGAAAATATATTTAAAAGTGGCTGTGCACAGCCATTCAGTACAAGCAAAGTGGTATAGAGTGTCTGCGCTCAACAAAGAGGCAGCACCATGAGATCATCCACTGAATTTCCTTACATATTTCAAAATGAGACTGTTCAGAAATTATATAGCCGAGGGTTGTGTAAACCCTTACAAACTGATTGCTAATTAAAAGACAGAAAAACATATAAACAAAGCCAGACAAAATAAAACTAAGGATTGCCTCTTGGCTGCAGGACAGAATCCTCCTCCATTGGAAGCACAACATCATCAGAAGCTACATGGACTCTGCTGCTCTGATTCATAGAGATGAATTTCTGCAAGTCCTCAGCAATTCTTTCAACCTGTCCCTGAATTTCATGCAGGCGACTCTCATTATCGTCAATGCGAGCATCGTGATTGCTAACTTGGTTCGAGGTATAGCTAACTGTGTCCTCCATCTTCTTAATCACCTGAACCGTCTCTGTGTTATCCATAACACTCATGGAAAGCAGCTCGTAAAGTCTCCTCAAATTCTTCTTTATGTCCATCAAATCAGAGTTTCCCCCATGCTGCGCCATTTCGCTTACTGTTGACCAGAGAGAGATGCGGGCGAACTGCCTTTGAAGAGAGGAAGAAGAACCGTGAGGGGCCACAGAATTGATAACACAAACACGAAGAGCCAGAATTTATTTAAACAACCTAAGCCCACTGTCACTACAAGCTAATGTGCCCACGGTACCCTGTCTCCAACCTGTGCACTTACAGCCGATGACCAAACTGACTGCGCTATTGCTAAGACGAGAACCTGAATTT
>LPNX010338531.1:0-33670 GCA_001517045.1 Pseudotsuga menziesii | reverse complement strand
GCTTTTTCATAAAGTCGCCGACATTGGACGGCTCCTTCATTATATCCCATGTTTAGTTTATAAATGACATGCCTAGAGTCCCCAAGAATCAAGGCCTTGTGAATTTTGTTTTCCCTGAGAATGTGAAGGCTCTGAATAAGAGCCATCCACTCGGCTTCGTTGTTGGTCCTGCTTCCAAGCCCCCAAGCAAAAGTATGTTCGACTTGTCCTCCAGGATTCAAGAGAATCCCCCCCGCACCTGCCTCCCCAGGATTGCCTTTAGAAGCTCCATCAAAGAACACATCATAGGAGTTTTTCTTCCGAAGCCAAGAGTTAAAGTCATTCCAGGGAAGGCGAATCTCCCAAGAAAGGAGCTTAGGACCAATTTTGGACTGAAGGGAGCTATCTTCTTTTAGAAAAAGTTTGCACCAAGAGGAAAATGGCTCGGGAATGGACTCCTGAGAGGGAAAAAAGATTTTGTCTGTGACAAACTTTTCTGTTATCATCCCTATGGCTTTGGCGGCAATATAGATGGGAGTGACTTTTTGTTCCTTGAAAATAGCACGATTCCTTGCTAACCAGTGCTGCCAGCAGAGGTTCTTTGGAATGGAAGTCCAGAGGCGATTTAGGATTGGTTTGTTCCTAAGGGAACCAGGGAACTGCTTGGACCAATCCTTAAAGAGCTGCAATGCCTTTTCAGGAAAGCTGAGACCGAAGTTCTGAGGAAGGATGATCTGCCAGGCTTTAAGCGAGACTTTGCATTGAAGAAAAATGTGACTCGAGGTTTCTTCATCAGAATTACACATGGCACATCTGGAGGGTCCTGAAATGCCCCTTTTCCGAAGATTTTCAGCTGTAAGCAGTTTGTTATGCAGAAGCAGCCAAATAAAATTGTTGACTTTGGGGATGCTGTTTGAGAGCCAAACCTGCTTCCAAATCCTGTCCACCATATTTATTTCCTTGCTTATCTTTCTGTATCCTTCTTTAACACTATATTGACCATATTTGCCCCAGCCAAGCCGATCCGGGATTGAAAGACTCGTTGGGGACAGTCCTTGAAGGGATAAGAAAAGAGCGACTGCAACATTTGCCAGGTGTGGCGGGGGAGAAAGATGAGTCCAGCCAACCCAACGACCATGAGAATCCCAGCGAGAGAGGTCAAAGAGAGTGTTAATGCCTTGTCCACTAGCCCATTCGACTATAGGAAGCAGATCTGGAAGGGAGGAGCGAGGCAGCTGCCCCAAAATACTTTTTGTCCAGACATCAATTTTCTTCCCATTTCTTGGTATCCAATAACTGTTCTCACGAATTATATTAAATGATGCTTTACACAATTGCCAGAGCGCGGTTCCTTTGCCAACCCAGGCTCTATCCAGAAGTTTTGATCTGGGCCTTTTGATATAATTTTTCCTGATGACTTCCTTCCACCATTCTTTCTTTCTCGAGACCAGCCTCCATACCAGTTTGGCTCCCAAAGCCTTGCACACCAGCTCAGGGTCTCTGATGCCTAGTCCACCTTGAAGCTTAGGCCGCTTGACTGTTTCCCATTTTACCAGATGAAACTTTTTGGTCTGAACTTTCCCTCCCTGCCATAAAAATTTTCTAATTTCTTTGCAAATACTGATGATGACAGTCCTGGGAGAAAGGACCATCGAACTTAGGTAGATAGGGTAGGAGGAGAGGATGGACTTTATGAGAACAGTCTTCCCAGCTAAATTCAGCCATTTCGATCCCAAGGAGTGGATTTTATCTTTAATTTTTTGAATTACCGAGTTCCACATTGAGGAAGTCAATGTCTTCTTAACCACTGGGATGCCCAGGTAAGTGAAGTGGGTCCAGTTGGGATTGACTTTGATTTTAAGGATTTGAGAGATACTGCAGAGGGTGGCTGATGGACAGTTCCATCCATAAATTTGGGATTTTTGCAGATTTACTGAGCTGCCAGAGGAATTAAGGAAGATGTCCAGGGGCCTAAGGAAATTCCTTGCTATTTGAGGGGAGGCGATGCCGAGCAGATTTGTGTCATCCGCGAAGAGAGCATGGTTGATGGGAGGGACAGAGCCACGAAAGGAGAGGCCTGGAAGGGAACCTTCAGCTTGGAGTCTATTTAGTCTTCTGCTTAAAGAGTCAGCCACAAGAATATAAAGGAAAGGGGAAAGAGGGCATCCTTGTCTTACTCCTCTTGAGGCTTTGAAAAAGCTGAGGGCCGGCCATTGATAAGGGGAGCTATCCAAGGAGAAGTAATGCAGGCTTGAACCTGAAGGATAAAGGTCTCAGGAAAGCCAAAGCTCTTTAGAACTAGAATGATAAAGGAATGCCTCAATCTGTCAAAAGCATTGGCTAGGTCCAGCTTTATGGCCATCCCGGGCTCCCCCCTTTTAGAGCTGGAGTGAATGGCTTCTTGAACTAACAGGATATTATCACTAATTTGTCTGCCGGACAAAAACCCGCCTTGATTCGGAGAGATGAGGGAGGGGATGATTTTCTTAAGCCTCAGAGATAACACTTTGGAGAAAATCTTATAGGAAGCGTTGCAAAGTGATATTGGACGAAATTTTTTAATGGAAGAGGGGTTGGGCTCTTTGGGGATTAATGCCAAAAAGGTCGAGTTGGTAGCTCCCCCCATGTTTCCTTTTGCCATCCAGGTGATAAGACGCAGGAGATCTTTCTTAATAAGAGACCAAAAGGATCTATAAAAACAAATGGGGAATCCATCCGGGCCTGGAGCTTTGTCCGGATGGAGACTCCAAATGGCATTCTTGACCTCTTCTTCAGAGATGGGGATTCAAGCCTGAGTTTGTCCTCTTGGCTGACCAAGGCAGGGATGTCTGAAACCATTTCCTCCATCAAACGATTTGAGACAGGCTCAGCATCATTATATAAATGCTCAAAAAAGGCTCTTACCTCTGTGCTGATGGCCGCTTGTCCTTGAATGACTGATCTATCTTCCTTCTTGAGTTCACGGATTGAGTTCCACCGCTGCCTATCCCTGCATTGATTTTGAAAGAACTTTGTATTTTGGTCACCCCCTTTGAGCCAGAAGACGCGCGATCGAAGTTTCCAGCTCTCCTCCTCTTCTCTAAGAATTTTCTGAAGTTTGGATTCCAAATCGATTTCTTGAATTAGATGGTCTTTGGAGATTTCGTGACTTCCATCTCAGCTTGAAGGAGTTCCATATCTCTCAAGATATTTTTCTTTTTCTCCTCTGGTTCTTTATAATGAGATTTTGCCCAAGATTTGAGGGCAGCTTTGACTCGCTTCAGCTTCTGCTCCCACGTATATGCAGGGGTTCCTGGAATGAAACATCTCCAGGAATCAGAGATGAGATCCTTAGCCGCACTTGACTCCAGCCATAATCTATTAAATCTGAAAGGAAGGGGCCCCAAATTTTCCACCGGCGGAAAAAAGAGACAAATAGGTTTATGGTCCGAAATTGCAGAAGATAGGATCTTAACTTCCGGCTGTTGATCGAGGAGATGAGTGCTCGCTAGAAAGCGATCTAGTCTAGCTGCAATATGACCAGGGCCGACTCTCCTGTTACTCCACGTAAAGGTGCCATTTTTGGGTTTGACATCAGAGAGAGCCCATTGAGAGATTAAGTCTTCCAATCTTTCCCCGAAGGGGTCCCTAACCTTGGAGCCTCCTCTTCGCTCAGCTGCCGAGATAGTGACATTAAAATCTCCAGCTATGAAGCATGGTTCAAGCTTCTTATCCTCGCTCTGTTCTTCCAACGAGGTCCAAAAGCTATCCTTTTGAGAATTTATGGTTGGGCCGTAGACATTCCCAATCCAGAATTTTCTTCTAGTTTCCTTGTTTTCTAATTTTAATAGGATCCAATTCCTATTTTCAATAGCTAAACTCAGCTCAAACTTATCTGAGTTCCACCAGCAGAGAAGCCCTCCTGAAGCACCACTGGCGCTAACAGCAAGGCCTTTTCCATTTGTCCATATACTTTTGAGAAGGGCTATGCTTTCATCAGCAGGTTTTTTAGTCTCCTGAAGAAGAAGGATTGTGGCAAATTCCATTGACTTGAATCTTTTGATAACTTCTAGCTTCTGCGAACCACCCAAACCTCTACAGTTCCAGGAGACTATTTTCATTATTTACGTTGCTGTTTGAGGACCTTCTCTCTCTCCTTTTTTTCCTCTTCTGCAGTAAGGAGATATTTGCTTGCTTGTGAAGATTTGATGAGAAAATCTAGATTGGCCTGTTTCCCTGCCGCCTTTTCCCTTGCCGCCTCCTGTTCTCTGATGGCTTTATTGGTTTTCCTTCCCTTTCTGGAAAGGGGTTCTTGTTCCTCTACAGAGGTATCTGTATGTTCCTCAGTGCTTAATCTTTCCCTCGAGCGAGTGATAGATCCTTCAGAGGTCGTTGTTTTATCTTTTTTCTCCCCATAATCTCCAAGATCCTCTTCTTGGGTTTCCTTTTCCATACGAACTTCTGGACCGTCTTCTCGACCTTCTTTCTCCTGATGCGAGGTGGTGACGACCTGTGGCTCTGAACTCGGCTGAGTATCATCCTCTGGGTTTTCCTCCTGTTTTTCTGCTTCCTGATCTTCTGTCTCCAGAGCCTCAAATCTATTTCCAGAGGGGCTCTTTGTTGAGGTAGTCTGCTGCTTAGAGGGTTTTGCAGCTTTCTTCCCATTTGCAACATTCCATCCCTCACTGGAAGGGTTTTCTGAGATGGGTTTCTCTGGTTTCTTCGGACAGAACTTAGCAAAATGGCCATACTCATGACAGTATTTGCACTTGAAAGGGATTTGCTCATAGTCAACTGTTTGCAAATGGTTCCACCCATCAATAGAAAGCATGATTGACTCTGGGAGACCTTTCTCTAGATCAACTTCAACACAGATACGGGCACAGGAAAACATAGGGGCTTTTGGTTCAGATTTATCCACGTATTTTCTTAGGGTATTCCCTATTGTTCGAAAATCCTCATCATTCCAGCAATGGAGAGGGAGATGCGGGAGTTTAACCCACACAGGGACAGCCTTTGGGATATCTTTTTCAGGGTTAAAGGAGAGATCTCATTTGTTCAGATACATACCTCTCGGACCCATGAAATACGGTCCATTCTTGAAGATGAGATCGTGATCCTCCTTTTTTTCAAAGATAAAAGCAAAGTACCCTTTCCCACAGAAGATTTGCTGAACTTCCCCCTGGATTAGGGTTCTCCAGTTCTTATTTAGCCAGATTTCCACAGAACGTGGCGAGGGCCATAATCCAGTAAACAGGCCGATCAGGCCTTTTTCAGATAGAGCGACTGCCTTTCTTTTGGAGGCGGCAGAACTAAGCTTGACTTCAGGGACCTCCGAGCGCTTAATGAATTTCGAAGAAGAAGGGGCGGCGACAACAGGAACTGGAGGAAGGGCAGCCACAATGGACTGAAACCTATCCTCCACCGAGGGGTCAGGCGGATCCATACCAGGGCGCGAGGGCCCCCACGAACAGAGCGCTTCAGCGAAACCCTAGCGCGCGCGGCACATTCTCTTAATTTTTCTTCTACATTCAGAATATAAATTAAAAATTTCCTCTTTCATGGCCAGCCATGGCCACACAATCTTAATAAATATTATTTTACTTATAATTATAATTTTATTTTATAAATAAAATTGTTTTTATTATATATTATTAATTTTTTTTTAACAAAAACGGTTATGATATATTAAGGAATCAACAAAGAGGCCGCTGGTTCAGAAACCTAATACAACAAGCTTCCCGACTTCTTCTTCCTCCAATGGTTTAGAAGAGCTAAAGAGGAATATCTATGCTAACAACCGAATTAACAATGAGATCATGGAGACCCGCTGCTATAGAGTTATTGGCTGCTAGGTCCGCCAAAACATTTAGGCCCCTAAGAATGTGATAAAATTTTATTTTCTTGAACTTTTTAGCTTTGGATCTAATTCTGCTAATCAGCCTCGCTATTCTTCCATTCTTGTCCCTTCTACCCCCATTCAGCGCCTGAATAATAACCCTGGAGTCCCCAAAGACCATAACCTCCTCCACTCCTTTCTTTTGCAGCTGCTTGAGACCTTGCCAGAGCCCGTACGCCTCAGCCATATTATTCGACTCATTACCAATGTTCCAGCTGAATTCAATCTCGACCTTCCCATCCGGTTCAATAATGACTCCTCCGCCCTCAGCTTTCCCCAGATTCCCTTTGGAAGCACCATCAAAGAATAATTTAAAGGTCTTCTTTTCTTTGAGCCAGCTCGCAAACTGACCACAATCCATCCTTATGTCCCATTCTTCCGTCTTTATTGCAGCCGCTTCATTTACCGCCATGATCTTAAGGCTTCTCATCCAGTTTCCCTCCTTTTCAGTCAAGGTTCCTTTATTAATTGGAATCTTAGATATACTAACGATCTCTCCTAGCAGGGCATTCACCTTACTAGCTATCTTCCATGCTGGCTGGGCTTTCTCTTGGAAAATTCTATGATTTCTTTCATTCCAAATGCCCCAGCAGATTAGCTTGGGTAGTTTCAGCCAGCAGTCTCTAATTCCATTTTTTTGGTTCAGCTCACCATGATACAGCTTTTCCCAACTAGTAAACCAGTCCTGAATTGTATCTGGCAAGTGTACTCCCTCTCCCAACAGCTTATAATTTTACTTATAATTATTTTATTATTTTATAAATAAAAATGTTTTTATCATTATATTATTAAAATTTTATTGTTTAATTTTTGAATTTATTATTTAAATATTATAAATACATTAAATATTAATTTAATTATAATCATTTTTATTATTAATTTTAATTTTATTTGTGATATTAATTTTATTTCATAAATATTATAATTAGAGTAAATGTATTTTGAATTTTTATTATTTATCAGCATATATTTATCTTAAACTCATCTTAAACTCAGAGATGTATAGACAAAGATTGTTCAATTTTTATTAGTTAATTTAATTAAAAAATATATATTATTAAATTATATAAATTTTAAAATAAATAAAAATAAAAATTCAAAATCAAAATTTATATAGTAAAAGTAAAACTTCAAAATATTATAATAAAAAAAATTAAATTCAATGGTTACACATATCAAACATTGTGATGTAGGATAAAATGAAGCTCCTCTTTAAAACTTTAGTCACTCATGTTATCTTGTATTGTTGTGAGGTTTGGGGTTGCAGCGTCTCTAGAAAATTTTGGAGGAAGATTGAGTAAATCCAGAAGCGTTTTATAATGTATAACCTCAAAATTAAAAGCAATACACCTTATCCTATTCTCCTTATAGGTCTTTCCCTTATCGAGTGCCTAGCCATGACTAGGCTCTTGTTGTACAAACACAAAATCAATAAAATGGGAGACCATAGACTTCCAAAGCTAGCTTTTAAATCCAGTCAAAACCACCTGAGGCTCAAGCGAGGTTGGTATAAGGATACTAGGGCCTGGTTAAACCACTAGGAGATTGACGAAAATGTTGCATTGCAAAATATTAATAACATTAAAAGTATTGTTACTTCTAAGTTTAAAGAGAAAATGTGGTCTGCGAAATATTTAGAGGCTAAAAGAAAATTAAGATATTATAAAGAGGTCATCAACCATACTCTAGAAGATCAAAACTATCTCTCTGTTTTAACAAGTTCAAGAATAAACTTAATATAGCCAGGAAAAGAACGAACTCTCATGAGCTCCATAGGGAAATAGGTCGTTGGACAGTTCCTAAAACACCATGGGTGGAAAGGATCTGTTGTCTTTGTGAGAATAGGAACATTGAAGATGAAAAGCACTTCCTCTTATATTGCCCTGCGTACACTCACATTAGATCTCAATTTGATAATCTTTGTTGCAATACCGACTTTTCTAGCATTTTAACTTGTCAAAATTATAGTGAGCTCGGGACGCTCCTCACCAAGCTCTTTGAGCATAGGAATACAATTTTAAAGCAAACTAATTAATTTGTTTCTTTAAGTCTGATACACCAAAGTTTGGTCTCAGTGAACGTTAACCATCATCATCATCAATACAATACATATAAAATAATTTAATATTATAATCTTTAAAATTAAATAATTTTATTTTTTAATTTATATTATTAATATTAATGTACTAAAATATAATTATATATTTAAGAGCTTTTCTTAGCTCTGAGATTTTAGAATCTCTAGCTACAAGACCAACCACGGGAAGGTCAAGCTTATATGGCCTCAAAAACTATGCTTTGTTACAACAAAACAAATCTCTGTACTTTATTGTTGTTACACATTGTTTAATTACTATATTTATAAGTTTAAATTATTATCATTATTAAGTTACTTAATTTATTAAAAAATAAATAAAATAAATTATTTTTAATTGTGAATTAATTTTATGGCTATATATTTATTAAATGGATTTTATTATAGTTATGATATTATTTAATTGATAAAAGTTAAAAAAAAAGGATTATACTCATTAATTTTTAATTTTAACTTTAAAAAAAAAAAAATAAAAAATAAAACAACAATTTAAAAGTAAAAAGGAATAAAAGATAAATGTAAAATAATATAATGTATATATATCATTGTATTACAAATAAATATACATACATATAAAAGTTAGATATGTAATTTCATATATCTATAAACGTTTTTTCCAAAACTTAATAATTTTATAATAATGGTTTCATTATTAATTAGAAAATTTTAATCTTATTTATACTGTTAAAATTTTAATATTTATTTGATATAAATCTAAAAAATTTATAATTAAAATAAATATAATTTGAATTTTTATTATTTACTATTATAGATTCATCTTAAGCTATGAAGTAAAAAGACAAGAAACATTTGCTCAATTTTTATTAGTTAATTTAATTTAGAAAATTAAAATTAAAATTTGTATTATTAAATTATGCAAGATTTAAAATAAAAATTTAATTTTGTATTTATTAGTTTGGTCTTTAAAATTAAATCAATACTATAAGTTTTAAAAATAAAATTAAGTTTTAAAATTAAAATTTTAATTATTAAATTCTCAATTTTGTTTTTAAAATTAAATCAATATTATAAGTTTTAAAATTAAAATTTTAATTATTAAATTCTTAAAAAATATATAAAAAATAAAAATAAAACTTTCAAAAAGTATAATAAATAAAAACTAATAAAAACTAAGTTCAATGATTACAAATATACATTAAGTTCAATGATTACAAATATATTAGATATGATAATTTTAATTTTTATTTTTTAATATATAATTTTTAAATGTTATAATTTTTATAATACAAGAATTTAATTTTTTTACTTTGTTCTATGATAATTATGTTTTAATAATAATTATTATATTACTGCATGAAAAATATAATTATAAATTTAATCTTATTTATAATATTAAAATCTTAATATTTATTTGATATAAATTTAATAAATATTATAATTAAAGAAAATATATTTTGAATTTTTATTATTATCAGTATATATTCAACTTTACATTTATGAAGCAAACAGACTATTTAAATAGATTTATCTTAACCTCCCATCTATAGAACAAAAAAACCATCAATACAATAAAAATGCCAAAAAATTGCTTAATTTTTATTAGTTAATTTAAAATTAAAATTTGTATCATTAAATATTATAAATTTTAAAATTAAAATTTAGTTTTTAAAATTAAATCAATATTATAAATTTTAAAAATTAAATTAAATTAAAACATTCAAATATAATAAATAATATATAAATAATAAATAATATATAAAGTAATTTAATTTTAAACTTATTATTTAATTGTAATTTTTAAATATTATATTTTAAATTAAAATAATTTTATTTTTTAATTGGTATTATGATAATTATATTTTAATAAATATTATTATTAATAATGTATTAAAAATATAATTCTAAATTTAAGAATTTTTCTTGGCTTTGAGATTTTAGAATCCTTACTCACCTACCATCGATAGATGAAAGATCATATGGCCTCAAAAACTGTGCTTGGTTGTTGTTACAACAAAGTGAATCTGTCTGCTTTGTTGTTGTTGTTACAACAAAACAGTTTGTTTACTTTTTAAATTTTTTCTTACTTATTTATTAAGTTTACTTTGTTATAGTTATTAAGTTACTTAATTTATTAAAAAATAAATAAAATAAATTATTTTTATCTATGAATTAATTTTATGGTTATGTATTTATTAAGTCAATTTTATCATAGTTATAATATTATTTAATTGATAAAAAGCTAAACAAAATGAATTGTATCGATTAATTTTAAATTTGACATTAAAAATAAATGAAAAATGAAATAAAACAACAATTAAAAATAAAAAAGAATAAAAGAAAAATGTAAAATAATATAACGTATATATATTATTATATTACAAATAAATATACATACATATATAAATAAGTTATATAGGTAATTTCATACACAAACATAAAGTTGCATATAAAAATCTACAAACACATAGATTTGCATACAAATTTACAGATAAAAACACATAGATTTGCATACAAACATGAGCATAGAGTTCATACAAAAACACATCATTTCATCCAACAAACATAAAAATCATTTAATTTAACAAACAAGAGTTGCATATAAAAAAAATTGTTTTATTTAACAAACATAGAAATAATATTATTTAACACACATAAAATTGCAGAGAAAAAACATTATACCATCTAACAAACATAAAGTTGCATATAATAAAATTTATTTCATCTTGGAAACATTAAACCCATTCCATCTAACACACATACTTGCATACAAAAAAACATTGTTTCATCTAACAAACATAAATATAGAGTTACAAATTACATGTAAAAAGATGCCAAACACAAACACAAAGTCGCATTCAAAATATATTATTTCATCTAACAAACACATAGAGTTACATACAAAAAAACATTAAAATCTTTTCATATACCAAACAAACATACACATCATTGCATCTAACAAACACATATAGTTGCATACAAAGAACATTAATTCAACTAACAAACATTAAAATCTTCTCAACTTCCAAACACATACAAAATACATGCAAAACTATCTCTAACATAACAAACACTTGTAGTTGCATACAAAGAACATTAATTCAACTAACAAACATTAAAATCATCTCAACTACCAAACACATACAAAATACATGCAAAACGATCTCTAACATAACAACTAAAAAATCACTACAATTAGATGAGTATAGATATATTAAAATATAAACAATAACAAAGTAATAATATAAATACTATAAAATAAAGTCCGAAAAATTGAATAAAAAACAAATATAAAAATGGTTATTTAATAATTCCATTTATTTCCGTGTTAAAAAAATTATGAAATTTAATTTTGTATTATTAAATTAAAATTACGAAATTAATTTGTGTATTAATTAATTTAAAATTAAAATTAAAATGTGTATTATTAAATTAAATTTTAAAATTAATTTAATTTTTAGAATTAAGTATTTCAAAATCAAAATTTATATAGTAAAAATAAAATTTTCAAATATTATAATAAATAAAAATTAAATTCAATGGTTACAAATATAATATAATAATATAATAGATATAAAGTAATCTTTAAACTTATTTAATTGTAATTTATAAATATTATAATTTTTAAAATAAAAAATTTCTTTTTTAATTTGTTTCATGATAATTATATTTTAATAAATATTTTTGTTATTAATGTATTAAAAATATAATTATAAATTTAAGAGCTTTTTTTAGCTTTGATATTTTAGAATCTCTAATGACAAGACCAACCACGGGAAGGTGAAAGCTCATATGGTCTCAAAAACTATGCTTTGTTGTTATTACAACAAAGCGAATCTTTGTGCTTTGTTGTTGTTGTTACAACAAAGCGAATTTGTGTGCTTTGTTACAACAAAGCAGGTTGTTTAATTTTTATTTTTTTTAGTGTATTTATTAGGGTTACTTTATTATAGTTATTAAGTTACTTAATTTATTAAAAAATAAATAAAATATTTTTTTTTTAACTGTGAATTAATTTTATGGTTATGTATTTATAAAGTCCATTTTATTGTATTTACGATATTATTTAATTGATAAAAAATTAAATAAAATAGATTATATTGATTAATTTTTAAATTTGATATTAAAAATGAATAAGAAATAAAAAATGGTATAAAACAACAATTAAAAAAATTCAAAAAAAAAAAAAAATGTGAACTAATATAATGTATATATATAATTATATTACAAATAAATATACATACATATATAGATAAGTAAATGATTTCATACAAAGATCTGCATACACAAACACAAACATAAAGTTGCATACAAAGATCTACAAACACACAGAATTACATACAAAAAGCTACAAACTAAAACACATAGATTTGCTTACAAAAATTTCATATAAAGATTTGCATACACAAACACAAACATAAAGTTGCATACAAAGATTTACAAACACATAGAATTACATACAGAAATCTACAAACAAAAACACATAAATTTGCATACAAAAACACATCATTTCATCCAACAAACATAAAAATCATTTCGTCTAACAAACAAGAGTTGCATACAAATTTTTTTATTTTATTTAACAAACATAGCATACAACATACACACACAAACATAAAGTTGCATACAAAGATCTACAAACACATAGAATTACATACATAAATCTACAAACAAAAACACATAGATTTGCATACAAAAACACATCATTTCATCCAACAAACATAAAAATCATTTCATCTAACAAACAAGAGTTGCATACAAAAAAAATTATTTTATTTAACAAACATAGCATACAACATACACATAAAATTGCATAGAAAAAACATTATAGCATCTAACAAACATACAAATCATCTAATCTAATAAACACATAAAGTTGCATATAATTTTTTTTATTCCATCTAGCAAACATTAAACCCATTCCATCTAACAAACATAGTTGCATACAAAGAAAACATTGTTTCATCTAACAAATCGACCATAAAGTGCAAAATACATGTAAAAAGATCCCAAACACAAACACAAACACAAAGTTGCATACAAAATACATTATTTCATCTAACAAACACATAGAGTTACATACAAAAAACATTATTTCAGCTAACAAACATTAAAGTCCTCTCATGTACCAAACACATAGAGTTATAAAATACATGTAAAAAGATCCCAAACACAAACACAGAGTTGCATACAAAATACTTTATTTCATCTAATAAGCATACAAATCATTTCATCTAACAAACACATATAGTTGCATACAAAAAAACATTAAAATCATCTCAACCAAACATATAGATTTACATACAAAATACATGTAAAAAGATCTCTAAACAATTAAAGAATGCACTAAAATTAGATAAGTATAGATATATTAAAATACAAACAATATCAAAGTAATAATATAAATATTATATAAATAAAGTTGAAAAAAAAAATAAAAAAATATAGAGAAATGATGTTATTTAATAATTTCATTTATGTTTTTTTTTAATTATAAAATTAATTTGTTTGAAAACATGAAGAGAAAAATGAAGTTTATTTGTGTGAAAACATTAAATAGAAAATGAAGTTTGTGTGTGTTAGAGAAATGATAAAATTACTTTATGTAGAGACAACTAATACAAAATGAATGTGAAAAAAAACATACCACATACCACATACCACACTATAAGAGACTACTCTAAAGATGATGGGGGGCCCCACCATCTAGAGCATTTGGATGGGTTTAATTCCATCCCCAAAAATAGTTTTTTTTATTAAAAATAATGTTGTTTGTAAGTCTCTCTCCTTACAAAACTCTAAAAATAATAATCTCTCTTTACAAAAGTCTCAAAAAATTAAACTATACAAGTCCATTGTATATCACTTCAAAGTGATATATATAACATTGAATCAATATTCAAAAATGCTAATACCTGAGAATATAACAAACCATATCAAATATTAGACACATCCTTATTTAAATATTATTTCAAATAAAAATATGAAAAAGATAAATAAAAAACATGAAAAAATATAAATAGTTACCTTTCTTTCTGTATTCATTAAGATTCTAAAAAAAGACATGTCAATACAATCCATCTATGTGCTCAATTCAATCTATACCTTGTCTCAAAATATTTGATATCTGAAAAGCCAACATAACAAAATATATAGATATAAGAACATATAACGCAATGCAATATAAAAGATATATGTTTAAAACATTTATAAAAAAACTATACATAGATATATTTAACATATTTATCAAAAACATTTTTAACACATTTATTAAAAGCATTTCACAACTATTTTCAAAATATTAAAATAAAAAAATACTAATATTAACAAGTAATGAAAAAATGGAAACATAATTCCTTCTATTAGGAGGAAACAAAAACGAATCTCTCCCGATAGATCGAACCCAACAGCCATCCAATCAATCTGTTCCTACTTGGAAAAAGCTGAATGAGGCATGTTGTCCAAACCCTTCCTTTTTACTAAAAAGAACTTGTTTCTTACCGAAAAGAAACATATAAGAAGTCATAAAATTCTTAGTTTGGAGGGAATGGAAGGACAAAGGAAAATTCAAGCTGATAAAAAAAGTCAATTATGACAAGAGAAGCCATTAATGGACACTTGGCATGAGAAATAGGAAAACTGCAATAGAAAAAATACCCATCTCGGCTAACAGATTCACCATGCAGCCTAATCAAACTTACAACCAATCTGTTCTATCTGAACGGGTTTGGTCCCCTTCCCTATTTTCATTTAAATTGCTAACGCTTGCCAAGACTAGAGTTGAAAGGACAAAGGGTTAGAAGTTCGGAAAAAGGTGATTAATCAACAAAGGCGGTGCATCATCAAATGAGCTGAATTCACTTTTTTTCGATGGATGATATGCTACTAACTTGTTCTTGGTAAACGGAGCGGGTGGAATTACAGAACCGTAGATGGCCTGGAACTGTTGTACAGCTCCAACGGAACGTTTTTGTAAGTATTCCCATTACCAGCAGCTACTGCTATTTCGACGCTACGATGGAGACCCGCACCAGCCTAGTGCATATGCCAATTGGAATGCCCTTCCTTATACGAAGGGATAAAAGCCTTTAACTAGCCCTGCCTTTCGTCATTAATAAACAAACTGGTAACACCACCACTGGTTCCACTTCTGTCTCTCCACTCGAATCTACCTAAACATGAAAACCCTAGGACCTATGATAGAACCATCCCTCATCCCTACCCGCCCTGTTGCGATATGTAAGTAGGGGGCTATGGTGAGTGGGCTTGCCTTTTCGTGAGTGGGAGGAGAAGGAACAAAAGCTGCATTGGCCAAATCGAGACAGACAAGATCATTGGTTGGGATGTTGAATATTTCCTTGGAGGGGATAATACAAAGCAGGATTCCATGACAAACTAGAAGAATGGTTATCCAATAGTCCAACTGCATAGCCATCTCGTTATCCAACTTCTAATTCACAAAATGCACAGAAGCAAATATCAAGTAAGAGGAAATGAGAGGTTACTAAAAAAGTCGAATCGGAATAAAGTTTTTATTAGACAGAAAACAAACCAGCGTAAAAATAAATAGAGAGACAAAACATGGCAGTACCAGGTAAGGCATGTGGAAGGATAAAGTCCAAAATATTTCTGTGAGAAAACTGGAAGCCTAATAAATTTATGGGAAGAATTTGAATGATGATGGATACCCACCAGATTAGAGCTGCACGACGCAATTCAACGATTCAGCCATACAAAATTCGATAAGTCTCCAAGCTTCGATCATTGCACAAAATTCTGCTTTTGGATTTTATCTTTGGGAGTTTTAATCGTGTGAAATTTGCCCCATAGCTTGCACGTCAAATTCGAAATGATAATTGCCCTATTTTACAGCCATTATTAGAATGTTATCAGCAGCACAAACTTTGCGTGCCTGTAGATTAGGTGAAGGGTTTGGATCACATCATGGCTTGGTTTTCTTAGAAGCCTCTCTGCAATTTCTTGTAAATGTATGAATACCTTAATGTCAAGTTTCAACCAAGCCTGGTATCTGAGCATGTTAATTTATGTTCAGTAGTTACTAGTTTCAACCCTTTCAAATTTTGTGGTCTATATAGCATGTTTTTTTTAATGAAATGATAAAATGCAATCCGCTCATCACACAATAAGCTGGATTTGCGATTTGATCTTTTGGGTTACAGGATAACTTCTCCTCTTAACCAATCAAACTTACAATGCATTGTTGGGTGTCTAAAAAGATCAGCAACAAACCTGCTTTGGTTCGTATTCATGGCCTAGGAGCTAATGCAATGTGGCAATGGAGATCCCGCATTCAGCCTTTCCGTGGCCTGAGAGAACAGAGTTATTTCTTTGGAAAATCATTTACGACAAGGCCTGAGAGAACAAAGTTATTTCAAGCCCGCCCAATGTGTGATGAAAGTAATTGAAGCACTAGGAGTCACCAAGTTGCATGTTGTTGGGTTGAGGTGGTTTTGTAGCTTACCAATTAGCGCATCTGTACCCAGATGCAGTTCAGAAGGTGGCCCTTGTTGCTACTGGAGTTTGTTTGGAAGAGAAAGATACAAGGGAAGGGCTTTTCAAAGTATCTGACATGCTGAAGCGTACTTTGAATTTAACAATTATAGTGGGACTTTGAATGAGAATGCCAAAAACTTCGGGTGGGAGCTAATCAAAATAGAATGAAAGGATTATTTATAAACCCTATGTTTGGATACCAAGAGAAAAATATCTAATTTGAATGTGACTTGAAAGAAGTGCTACCTCATAAAATTCCACGACGAAGTCATAAAAATCCACGATGAAGCCAGTCTAGACTTGACGAGTATGTAACAGTTGTTGCCCTCTCTTGTATTAAAAACATAATAACATTGTGTAACTGGGTTTGACTGAAAGAAGTTAAAAATAATCAAACGACACCTCTCTAAATTAAAGTTTATGTGGGACTTCTAAAAGACAAAATTGCTAAATAATACGATGTAAAACTATTCAAACTAAAATTTTTAAGACTATGATACTTCTAACTACATCAGATGAAGTTATACCATTAATCTTATGGAAAATATTGCACTGAATAACCAAGTTCTACCGTAAATCTTTTGGAAAATCGTGCACTGAAAAAGCTCGTGGCAGTAGAAATTCAATTTCTCCAATCAACGTTGGTTGCAAGCACGGAGACATAATCTGTCTTTAGCCTTTCATTCAGAAACATGTATTTCAATTCAAAAAGAATTCTGAAGATTAAACGAATGCCACAACTGTTATATAGTCACTGTATCTTCTCAAATTAATTCAAAACATCTCAATGGTTCCTCTGAAAAACAATGCTACAGGAAAATAGATGTTAAATTCAAGCTCCGAATCGATAATGATAAACATATGAAAAAACCAGCCATCATTTAAATTTAACTACTATAATTGTTAAATTCAAGCTCCGAATCGATAATGATAAACATATGAAAAAACCAGCCAAGGAAAAAATACTAGACTGATCTGGAGCCGAATAGAACCCAACTGCGGGTAATGAAATAGAAGGAAACAGAAACCCAACAGCCATCGATCTGTGGGCCATCAATCGCCATCGAATTATTATTATTATTGAAAGAATGTCCAATTATGGTTTGGGCCATGATTCAGCTTTAAGGAAACAGAAACCCAACAGCCATCAATCTGTGGGTCATCGATGGCCATCGAATTATTATTATGATTGAAATAATGTCCAATTATGGTTTGGGCTATGATTCAGCTTTAACGCAGCCTAGGTGGTTTCAGCTTTGGAGCACCTTCATGGGCAGAGGATTGTTTACAGAGACTTGAAGCTGGGAATATCATGCTAACTGAGTACTTGGCAGAAAATTCAGTGAAAAACATTTTATAAGCCGACTAAGTCTACCGATACGGAGCCGGATCTAACCCAACAGCCATCAATTTATCTGTGGGTAAGGTGGGTAATGGCTCTATATCAAACTCAACAGTCATCAATCGGATCGAACCCAATTTATGTGTGGGTAATGTGGGTAATGGCTCTATATCAAACTCAACAGTCATCATCAATCGGATCGAACCCAACAACCATCAATCTATCTGTCGGTAATGGCTCTGTATCGAACCCAACAGCCGAATAGAAAGGATGGCTATCTGTGGGTAATGGCTCTGTATCTAACCCTACAGCGAAACAGATAGGCATAAAATCTCTATGTGGGTAATGGGTCCGTATCGAATCCAACATCGAAACAAAACAGAGATAAATCTTATTCATTTATTTTTATTTAAGCAGAGATTTGAACTTAGAAAAGAGTATTAACCTGGAAAGGGGCAATTCTTCATTGCGTTTTCTCTATATTTATGTTTTCTCCATATTTCAGCCAGAGCCAGAGATAGCCATCCTCCAGATGATCGAGCAATCTTAGGCTGGTGGTTCCGTTTCTGACCCTTTTCCCTGTGCACAAACACCAGTTAATTACATATTACATTAGCAGACATTATAGGGTCTAAAGCCACTTATAATCCAGCAGATTTCCTTGCATAATTTACATATTACATTGCATAATTTACAGCTTGCAGATTACCTGAACTGCATATTACATTGCATAATTTACAGCTTGCAGATTACCTGAGGGGCTTACTGCGCAGGCTTCTTTTGTGGCTGGCCATGGCAAGGCAGAAAATATTGACAGATTACCTGAGCTGCCTCTTGCTTAGGCTTCAACAATGGATGTCTAACCTCATCCTTCTCTTCTATCAATCACACATAGACAGGCATGACTACCAGACTCAGACCACACAGACTCATGACTCAGACCACACAGACTCAGACACCAAGAACACATGCATTTCAGACCAAACCATAGACAGAGGAGGAGGAAAGTGTCAAGCTGAGTAAAATTCCATATATTTCATATATGTGCAATTCTTTGAACACCTACCTTCAACTTTCAATGGATAGTTTTTTTCCTTTGCTTTTTCCTAAAACCTTCACAAAATCTTCAACAAAATTTTGAATGCTTTTTAAAAAGTCTTTCCTCTAATAAAATTTGAAAATTTATGTGAGATGTTACTTTATTCTTTATTTAATAAAGTATCAATTTTGAAAATTTGAATATTTGGGAGTTTGAATTTGAGATGTCACTTTCATCTTAATAAAGTTTCAATGTTTTTTTTTTTTTTTAAAATAGGTTAGTGTTTCGAAGTTGTTTTTGTTTTTGTTTTTTATCATTTTAATCGAGGAGAATAGGTACACTTTAGTGCCACTCAACGAGGAGACTAGGGTTTAGATCATAAGAAACTATCACGATGCTAATACCATAAGCAGGTCGAACAAACTATTCGAGTTTTGAATCTAAACAAACCCCAATATTTTTTCCTGAACACCTTCTGGTGCAGGGCGTTCGTTGTTCAGTCTTGACCCGGTGGGCTAGTAGAGCTTCAATGTTAGACTCGACTAGTTAATGTTTATGAGGATAGGGTAGTAGAACACAACACAAACATACGTGTTTTGAGTTGGTGTGAGGTGGGAAGATTTAACATTCATCACCATTATTGATGTTTGATTTGTAGGTATTTATGCACTTGAATCTCTTCTGTACATGTGCTTGCTATAGGGATAATGTCACGGGACTAGACTTGTTTTTTCTCTTGAACGTCCCATACTGTCGTGCAGCATCGACATGAACTTGCTAGTTGGGCATGACCATCAACCACAAGTATCACTCAGACCACGCCTCATGGAAACCTCCTCACTGAACCCAAGCTAGGCACCTTAAAGTTTGTGGAATGTCAAGTGCTCATTTCACCGTAGGCGATTCTGCACCATCGCCACCCAACCATAGACAATGCTATGTCATTGCGTCCCAACAACATTTGAACAAATGACTACCCAACATCTGATGATGATATCACCCATCTAGTATTAATCCTAGATGGTGCCCCAAGATCTTGTTTGAGCTCCACCCAGACACATACCTTCATTGCATCCATCAACGCTATCGTCCTAGCATGGTTGGCACATCACACCATCCTCCGACTAGCTTAGCATACAACACCTTGTTGGTTTTCCCTGTCCTATTCGACTGGACATCCTTAGTCCTTCTAGCTTGCATGCTAGTACACGGTCATGTCTTTCTCATGGCCATCACTCATGTGTTGGCCATCAAGGTTGCCAAAATGGTATGGGCTTGTCATGCACCCTTAGTCATGTCTGCCTGGCACACCTTCCGTAACCCCAATTTCAAAGGCGCTTCACATAGGGTCGTGACAGATACCAATAGTGGGGCACTTATTTTTAGTACTTTACAATATGTTTTCATACGCTCGTCATCAAAATGGGTGGTTGTGATGTTGTCCTTAGGGAAAATTGGTCACACATTTGTGGCCTAGTCCCCATAGATTTTAAGGAGATACACATGGGTATCAATACAAATGGTTGAACATATACCCTCTAAGGACTTCATTCAAGCTCTCTAATGATTATCAGCTCTCATTGCATGTGAAATCTCTCGAAGATAAGTCGTTCCAACATCATTCCCCAATTCCATGCCATTCAAGTCATGGATATCCCCACCCCATAAATTCACTTTGACTTGTAGTGGGTTTTAACCAAACATCAACAAGTCTCTAACACACCTAGTGGCTTACCCCCCTCATGTAGTGAGAATAATCATGGTATTCCCTCGATTCTTGGAAATCGACCCCCAAATTCATGTCCTTATCGATACCCGTTCTCCCAGAAGAATGAAATTGGATTATTCAATAACTATTGGGGTCAGAGTCATTCGTCCTAGCACTAGTGCTTATTCATTGCCAGTGTTCATGGTATTAAAGAAAAAAGGCAATTCGTGCATGTGTTCTAATTTTTTTGTTCTCAATAAATTGACTATTAAAGACGAATTGGGCTGTGAAGGAAATCATGGATCTTGGACTACCACTCTCTCTCACACACCCATATTCCACTCCAAGTTGTGTGTAAGGGGAGATTGATGTGGTGAATGGGAGTAAAGAAAATCGTAAAACTGTGCACCTAGAACTTACACATTCAATTAGGTATGGGATGGAATTGAACTTCTCAGTTTTCTATATTAGTTTTGAACTTGCTTGAGAGGTGAGATCTGGGTGTTTATTAGAGTGATGCTATAATTTTGGATAAATGTTTACTCGTTGATGTATTAAATTAATCAGCTTCCCGATGCTACACTAGGAGAAACATCAACAATCACGTCATTCAAATATTGTTTATATAATAGAAGGTGACCCATAGAATCTAAAGAGTACTTGGAAGAGGAAAATAAAGAGAAATTGCCCCCCACTAAAGTCGTTGATAAGCCTCCCAAAAACTAAAAAAGTATCCACCCGAGGAACCTTCTGTAGCAAATGATATTGTAAGAACAAAGAGAGGAAGGGGTAACAATCCATACTCGAAGAATAATGGCCTAGAGCCCAAACTCATTGAAGAAAGAAACAGGTATAATATGGCCTCGAGTTACAAAGGATGGGCACTCAACAACACTTAGATAATGTATTGAGGAATTTTCCACTTGCAATGAATGGCATTCCATAGAAAAAGGGTATGGAATCTCTTCTTCAGAGCCCAATAATCCCAAATCAAACTAGCCACCTAGACCTAGTAACCATCAAGAACAATTGATCTAATTATCATGACAAATGGTGCACTTTGGATGAGATATCCTGAAAGTGACTTCAAAAGCACAAGTTTCTCAAGTAGGCCACCATATCCCTTGTTAATATGAGGTTGGAAAAGATGCCTTCAAATCAACTGAGACCCTAAGTTATAATCCACCAAGTATGTATAGGTCATGGTGATCTTGATCTCATTCCCTGAAAAGTAGAAGTTGTAGTTGAAGAGAGAAGGGTTCAACACAGTGAACATCATAACCTTTGTCTTTGTAACAACCCTCTCAAGAGAACCCTAGATAATTGTAAATTCAAGTGTTATTGTAATTGTCTCTTGGTGAGGAGCTCAAGGCCAAGGCCCCACCCAAGACAACACCTTGTGACTTATAAAAGTTAACTGTCTAAGTAAAAATACTTAGAAGATGAAAATACACTGACACAACTTAACTAAGGGCTAATTAAACCCACCATGGATAAAAACTTATCCCAACTCAAGACGCCCTAATGGAATACTCAATCCTAGTAACCTTGACGAGAAGGTTGAGGGATTAAAGAAAGAACCAAGGAGAAAAAAATCCAATGAATTAAGAGATATATATGTATAAAATAAACAAAGGCTTGATATATGCAAAAGCAGAGAATATATATATATATATACATATATAACATGAATTATAATAGTAGTATGGAGGTGGAACGCCATATAGTAAAGAAAAAAAAATATATATTATTGAGGAAATCGCTACATGTATATATATGTGTATACCTTATTGCATATGGACAACCGTTATAAAAAAGAATACCCATATTAATGGAATACGATTCTGTCCTCTGTATCAGCCATGAGTTTAGGAGCCGTTACAGGATTTTTAGTCACTGTTTGACTTATCTTAAACTCATCTTTTAGTTTCCTTTGATTATGGGAAAAGACAGTAATGAGGGAGACGGTTATTAGAATTTTGAAGGCCTTTAATTACTCCCCCCGATTGAAGGTAAGGGACGTTGAACCAACAGTTTTAATTTCCTGAACAAGCCCAGCTCTGATAGAGGAGGTAATTTAGGGCATTCATAGGCACCAATAGAGGAGGAGGATGCGGGCGACTGCCAGCAATCCCCTCGAGCTATAAAATTCCGTACTGAATCGACTGTGGGGGGGGGGGGAACCCATTTTTGAAAAAACGTAGACCTGTTATGGTGAAGGGAGGAAACGCCCTGCTCGTCACACGACCTTTACCAGTATGGCCTTTGTATTCGCCAATTTCCATAATAGGTAGACTCAAGAATTGATCTCCGCGATTTTGGAGGAGATATGCATTTTGAGAGGACCAGGGAAATTGTGGACCGAGCTCACTCTTGGTAGGAGACATGAGCATTCTAGGAAGCATTTCAATTTTTCCAAAGATGCAGAAAGAATGATATAGGGCGCCCACAGAGCCATTATAGCCATTACGGGTTCAAGGAGAAACCACAAGGTATATAGACAAACCCCAAGAGAACAAAAGGTATGTTTCCATGTCTCTTGTTTTCTTTCAATTAAGAGAAGATTGTTCATTATAACGCTGCCAGAGAATTGGTGGCTTTGTCGTTCCTATAGCTCTTTAGGCTAGCCCGCTTTGGATTTATTGTTCAATTATAATCCTTGCAGATTTGTTCTTGCATTGGCATTCCGGTAGCTAGGTTAGCTCCTTAATTAAGAGAATATTGGTCAGCTGTAATGATTGCTGAAGATTCATTGTTTTATTAACAGAATATTGTTCTATTATAATGCTTGCAGATTTGTTCTTGCATTGGCATTCCGGTAGCTAGGTTAGCTCGTTAATTAAGAGAATATTGGTCAGCTGTAGTGATTGCTGAAGATCTATTGTTTTATTAACAGAATATTGTTCAATTATAATGCTCGCAGATCTGTGCTTGCATTGGCATTCCGGTAGCTAGGTTAGCTCGTTTAATACAAAACATGGATATGGGAGTTTAATTTCAAAATATTTTGTTTTGTTCATTTTACAGTGATTACTTAGAAAAGGATTGAAGCTTGAAGATAATAAAAAAAAAACAATGACCACATATGGCATATTTCATAGAATGAAGGGACTCTCGTGATATTGCTGTTAGTAAGGGTTATAACATAAGATTGTTAGGATTTAACATAGGAGCTTATTTCAAGAATAATAAAGGGGACATAATGAGTACTTCGGGAGAAAAGGTATCCTTAATAGGTTAATAGAATAATACCTCTAATTGTTAGAGAGGAGTAGTCTCCATTTTTCTACTTGACCAAGTGTGAGGTCAAAATTTTCAACTACACCCGCGGATTAGGGTACATAAATTATTATAGTAAATTCAATAGTTCACCTTGTGCCCAAAGGGGGCTGTTAATGATTTTTCTTCTATGAGCTATTTATAAGGGTCCTAAAGGAGGGATGTTGAGTTATAAGTGTCTCTTTGCGTAGAGCCTTGCGATAAGATAAAACCGGCCATGAATGAGCCGTGATTGTTGTAAGCACTCTTTTTGATAAAGAAATAAAAGAACAAATAAGTTGGTGGACGTAGCCTTGTGGATGAGGTGAACCACGTGAAGATGGTTGTCTCATTTGTGTTATTTTGTTGTGTTGGATTATTTCTTTGTTTACATGATGGTTATGAATGCAGTATAAATGTTTTAATTGGTGAAAAGATTGTTAAAATTTTATTTTGCAGACTTCTTGAATGCTTTATAGCTTTAAGGTATCAGCTGTATTTTACAGTCTTGCTCAAGTTAAGTACCATCTACCAAAGATGATAGAGGAAAGAAACAAAATCTATTTTCCATTATATCCCCTCAAGGAAGGAATTCAATAGGGTCACGACTTCAAGAAATAGAATTAAGAGGATCAGAATGTGGAGTAGAAAAAAATCATCCCCATCTTGTAGAAGGAATACAACCCATCGATTTGGATGCCAAAGAGAGTAAAAAATAGAAGGAAACCTTGTTTGACCCCTATAGTACTCCTAATACAATATGGGAGGTTGTAAGTGGTGTGAAGATGACGAAAATTTAACTGATAAATTAGTCTTATGATGGACATGAAAAGGGGCCTAAAGAAATACCTTATTATGTGTGAATATATTTGTTAACAAAATTGCTAATTTATGTTCGTTGTTGTAAACAAGGTTTCTCTATTGATGTCTGACTTTCTGCATTGTCCATATCTTTTCAATCTTGAAATGGTGTAAGTTTAATGTTCAATGTTTTTCATGAAAGCCTTAATCCCGAGAATATAATGGTAGTACTCACGAATATGATCTTGATGAGTGATCAAATTCCATTTGCATTTGAATTGAAAAAGTAACATAATGTCTTGGATTATTTGTAGATGAACGTGAAGGATGGTTTAGGCATGCCCATTTTTGTGGTTACTAGGGACAAGGTTTATTTTAAATACGCAATGTTGATGTGACGAAGAAACTTCTCAAAGGAAAATTCCATGCATCTCTTTGTTATGAACACATGAATTACAAAAAAAATCAAATGAGAATTATTTTCCTTTGAAATAATTGAATGCATAGCTTTTTAAAGGCATCTTTATTTTTATATCATCATTTGATAATTTCTACAGGAATTTTTGAATCCATCATGTAAAATCAGTATAGATCCTTTAAAAGCGCGACGTAAAGACATCCATCTAAGATGGTTCAAAATGATCTATCATGAATCATGTTGATTTTATATGAAATCTTGTCGGATTTTGACAATAGATCATTGGAGACTTTGTTTTAAAATTTATATTATGATTTTTCTGAACTAATCGAAGTAATAAAGGTTTTGTAAATAATTTTATAAATAATTGAGAATGTTATGATTTTTTGAAATAATTCAAATGAGTTTTTATTTTGAAATAATTAATGAATATTTTTCAATTTGTATAGTTTAATATTAATAATTAAAATAAATAAATTTTAATTTTTTTTAATGATAATGGTTGCTTTTTCAAAATTAAAATAGATTTTTTAAATTTTTTTTTTTTTACTTCTTATAATCATAGTTAATAGAAGGATATAGTTTTGCTATTTTGTTATATTTTTAAGCATTGTGTTGCAATAAAATGATATAGCTTAGTTTTTATGTCTTTTTTGTATTGCATGTTTTCTTTGCTTTGCATTGACATTTTGTATTTATTAGTATATCAGATTTATGATAGTTGCGATAAAAATATATTGTTTTTATTAAAACTAATTAAAATAATGGAAGGAATATATTTACATATTAGTGACATTAATTTTAAATGTAATTTTTTAACCATGATTAAAATTTTGTATTCAAAAGACTAATAGAATAGTATAGTAGAGTATGCGCCCTCAGCTTGTGCTTGAACACCAACATTTCTTTTGTGCAACAATGTTTCAAAAAGCCATATATATCTTTTTGAGAAGTTTTTCATTTTAAATAAAAATTAAGATGTTATAATATTAATGTATTTTTATCTATTTATTAAAAAGTAACTAAGATAATTATATTTTACTTATTAATAAATTTTGATATTTGAAATAAATGTAAACTTTGGTTTTGATAATTATAATTAATCAATATTTCATAATCCTATAATTTAAATTCACAACCATTATAAACTAATTTGATAGTTTCAAGTCTACCGCACTCTATAAATGTGTTAATAAGATTATAACCAAAGTTTTGTTTTTAAGACTAAAAGTGATGCTTAATTCAGTTGCAATGTCTCCATGAAAGTTAAAGTGTTCATAAGATTATAACCAAAGTCTTGTTTTTAAGACTAAAAGTGATGCTTAATTCAGTTGCAATGTCTACATGTGAATTTAGCTTTCTAGAAGCCATATATGCATGTGGTGGTTGGAGGCTATAAAGGAGGAGGGGCTACACCATAAAAGTGGAGAAAACTCTCAACAATGACCATAAAATTGGACCTAGCCAAGGTTATGATAGGATTTGCTGGTTATATGTAAAAAATTTGTTAGTTTATGTTATTTTCTCTCTTAATATGTTAAATTGGACAAATATCATAAGCAATGTCAAAACAAATTCCATAAGTGGGGAGGCCATTGGCTACATCTAGACATAAGGCAAAAGAGGTGTAACAAAATGCTGAGAACAAAAACCGTACACTAACACAGGTTACATCGAGCTTGCAAACTTAAAGCTTGAGGGTCATCCTTAAACTTGTTCTTTACATCATTTTTTATGGCTTGTCAAATTCCAGAACAATCTAATGGTTAGAGTATATTGCATCTCACGAGCTCTCGTAGAGCCCAAATCACCAACCATACTACCCAGTTCAACAATTTGATAGCATTTGATCCCGTTTACAAATGTTGGTTTCCATATTCATAATATGCCTCTTATCCTCGAGACTCCATTTGTTCAAGGCATCCTTGAGAGCTTGCAACGAACGTGAGTGCTTTTTCTTGCAATGACCTTGTTACAAAACATAAACACATTTAAAGTTTAATAAATACAAAATGGGAAAAAATATATTAAAAATAAAAAAAAAAAGTTTAAAAAAAATTATTTATAATAATATAAATCAAATCTTCAATTTCAACAATCAAACATTGATTTCAAATTTCAAACATTCAGTTTGATATTTAAAAAAACAATAACATATTAAACAATTTCAAATCAACAAAACCCACACCCAAATACAACAAACATAATAAATCACATATTAAAATATAAACAATAACATATTGTATAATTTAATACACATTTAAATAATACAAATTAAATAGTATATAAATTGATAAATATATTTAAATAATACAAATGTGAAAACAAATATATATTAAAAATAAGAAAATGTAATTTTTTTATATTTGAAAATATATGTTATTAGGTTATATATAATTTTATTATTACTTTAAAATATAAACAATAACCTATTGTTATAGAATATTGTACAATCTAATACACAATTAAATAATACAAAGTAAATAGTATATAAAGTGATAAACATATTTAAATAATACAAAATGTGAAAATAAATATATATTGAAAATAAGAAAATGTAAATTTTTTATATTTGAAAATATATGTTATTAGGTTATATATAATTTTATTATTAGTTTTTTTTTTAATATATAGAAAAATATTAAAAATTATAAAATATATAATAACATAAAAAATTGTTAGAATTAAAAATATAGATAGTTAAATTACAAGAACTTAAAAAATGAATGATTAAGGTTTATTATAAATTATTTTTTGAAAATTAATAAAATAATATATAATACAACAAACCTAATAAATCACATATTAAAATATAAAACAATAAAATATTGTATTATCTATTACACAATACAAATTAAATAGTATATAAATGGATAAACATATTTATATAGTATAAAATGTGAAAACAAATATATATTAAAAATAAGAAAATATAAATTTTTTATATTTGAAAATATAGGTTATTAGGTTATATATAATTATATTATTAGTTTTTTTCTTTAATATATATATAAAAATATATAATAAGATAAAAAATTGTTTGTAAGAGTTTAATCTCATCATTACCATTAGTTTATTATAAATTATTTTGTTACAACTAAAATAAAACAATACAATTTTTGTGTTAATTTTAATAAATATTTATAAAAATCCACAAATATTTAACAAATATTTATGATATCATTGTAAAAATTATGAAAAAAACTCTTATCTATTGTTATGATATCATTATACTATTGTTATGATATTATTATAAAAATTATGAAAAAATCATTTATTTATTGTTATGATATCATTATAAAAATTCATTTAGTTTTTATGAAAAATTAAGAAAACATATTATAAAAATGATTCAAATAGGATTATCATAAAAATGGTAACTAACATGATTTTTAAATTTAATTTTTATAATAAAAAATTATGATTTCAAAAATTACTAATAATATTGTTTTTAATTGTAAAGTTTAAATCTAAATATCTAAATATTATAATAAATTTACAAAATTTTGATTTTAAAAATTATTAATAATAATGTTTTTAATTATAGATTTAAATTTATTAATCTAAATATATAAATATTATAATAAATGTACAAAAGCATGATTTTAAAAATTATTAATATAATGTTTTTAATTTTAAAATCTAAATTTATTAATCTAAATATATAAATATTATAATAAATTCACATGAATTTACAAAATTATGATTTTAAAAATTATTAATAATGATGTTTTTTTAATTTTAAAATTTAAATTCATTTATCTAAATATATAAATATTACAATCTTAATAAATATAATTTTAATTTTATTTTATAAACAAAATTATTTTTATTGTATATTATTAATTTTACTTATAATTATTTTATTATTTTATAAATAAAAATGTTTTTATCATTATATTATTAAAATTTTATTGTTTAATTTTTGAATTTATTATTTAAATATTATAAATACATTAAATATTAATTTAATTATAATAATTTTTATTAATAATTTTAATTTTATTTGTGATATTATTTTTATTTCATAAATATTATAATTATAGTAAATGTATTTTGAATTTTTATTATTTATTAGCGTAGATTTATCTTAAACTCAAAGATGTATAGACAAAGTTTGTTCAAATTTTATTAGTTAATTTAATTAAAAAATAAATTATATAAATTTATATTAGTTAATTTATATATTATTAAATTATATAAATTTTAAAATAAATAAAAATTAAAAATCAAAATCAAAATTTATATAGTAAAAATAAAATCTCAAAATATTATAATAAAAAAAATTAAATTCAATGGTTAAACATATCAAACCTTGTGATGTAGGATAAAATGAAGCTCCTCTTTGAAACTTTAGTCACTCCTGTTGTCTTGTGTTGTTGTGAGGTTTGGGGTTGTAGTATCTCTAGAAAATCCTGGAGAAAGATTGAGCAAATCTAGAAGCGTTTTATAATGTATAACCTCAAAATTAAAAGCAATACACCTTATCCTATTCTCCTTATAGAAGCGGGTCTTTCCCCTATCGAGTGCCTAGCCGTGACTAGGCTCTTGTTGTACAAACACAAAATCAATAAAATGGGAGACCATAGACTTCCAAAGCTAGCTTTTAAATCCTTTCAAATCCACCTAAGGCTCAAGAGAGGTTGGTATAAGGATACCAGGGCCTGGTTAAACCGCTAGGAGATTGATGAAAATGCTGCATTGCAAAATATTAATAGCATTAAAAGTATTGTTACTTCTAAGTTTAAAGAGAAAATGTGGTCTGCGAAATATTTAGAGGCTAAAAGAAAATTAAGATATTATAAGGTCATGAACCATACTCTAGAAGATCAAAACTATCTCTCTATTTTAACAAGTTGAAAGAATAAAGTTAATATAGCCAGGATAAGAACGAAATCTCATCAGCTCCATAGGGAAACAGGTCGTTGGACAGTTCCTAAAACACCATGGGTGGAAAGGATCTGTCGTCTCTGTGAGAATAGGAACATTGAAGATGAAAACCACTTCCTCTTAGATTGCCCTGTGTACACTCACATTAGATCTCAGTTTTATAATCTTTATTGCAATATCGACTTTCCTAGCCTTTTAACTTGTTAAAATTATAGTGAGCTCAAGACGCTCCTCACCAAGCTCTTTGAGCATAGAAATATAATTTTAAAGCAAACTAATTAATTTGTTTCTTTATGTCTGATAAACAAAAGTTTGGTTTCAGTGAACGTTAACCATCATCATCATCAATATAATAGATATAAAATAATTTAATATTATAATCTTTAAAATTAAATAATTTTATTTTTTAATTTGTATTATTAATATTAATGTACTAAAATATAATTATATATTTAAGAGCTTTTCTTAGCTTTGAGATTTTAGAATCTCTATTGACAAGACCAACCGCGAGAAGGTAAAAGCTTATATGGCCTCAAAAACTATGCTTTGTTATTGTTATAACGAAGCTAATATATGTACTTTGCTGTTGTTGTTACAACAAAACAAATCTCTATACTTTATTGTTGTTATACATTGTTTAATTACTGTATTTATAAGTTTAAATTATTATTATTATTAAGTTAATTTATTAAAAAATAAATAAAATAAATTATTTTTAATTGTGAATTAATTTTATGGTTATATATTTATTAAATGGATTTTATTATAGTAATGATATTATTTAATTGATAAAAGTTAAAAAAAGGGATTATACTCATTAATTTTTAATTTTAAAATAAAAGAAAAATAAAATAAAACAACAATTTAAAAGTAAAAAAGAATAAAAAAAAATGTAAAATAATATAATGTATATATAGCATTGTATTACAAATAAATACTTTTTAATATAAGTTAGATATGTAAATTACATATCTAATTTACATATCTAAGTTACATATGTAAATTACATATCTAAATTACATATCTAACTTATTAAGCACTAAAAATAATGTTAGAAGTTATCTAGCATCACTGTGTTCTATAAAATTACACCCAAAAATCACAAATTTATCCTATGTTTTTTTAAGATTAATGGATAGTCTGTCTTGTTTTTTTAAGAATAATGGATAGCCTCTCTCGTTTTTTTAAGAATAGTGGATAGTCTCTAAGGCCAAATAAAATGACAATTTAATTAAATGGTTGAAAGACGGTTTCTACATATTGATTGGCTCATAAAAAATACCATTCATCAATAACAATGGAAACTTAAAGATACATTTCTTAAATAAGATAACAAGTTGAAAAACAAACGATCTCTGCATATTGATTGGCTCATAAAAAAATGCCATTCATCAATAACAATTTCTAAAATGTGTTTTTGTATATGTACTCGAAAAAAGAAAAAAAAATTGGAACTGATTCATATAATCCGTGGGAACTTCAGAGCAGGGACTAATAAATAAGAAAAAAAAACATAAATATTTGTAAAAGTAATCGTATTCCCTCAATCATCCAATACTGTATAAAACATATTATCTTATTACCATATTATTCATATTATTCATATATAACAAAAGACATATATTATATTACATTCATAGTTAAAGCGGTATTTAAGAACTATTATATCACTAATTTAGTGCTATTTTTAGTGCTATATAAGTTAGATATGTAATTTCATATATCTACAAACATCTTTTCCAAAACTTAATAATTTTGTAATTATGGTTTGATTATTAATTAGAAAATTTTAATCTTATTTATACGGTTAAAATTTTAATATTTATTTGATATAAATCTAATAAATTTATAATTAGAATAAATATATTTTGAATTTTTATTATTTACTATTATAGTTTCATATCATTGTATTACAAATAAATATACATACACATATAAGTTAGATATGTAATTTCATATATCTACAAACATCTTTTCCAAAACTTAATAATTTTGTAATTATGGTTTGATTATTAATTAGAAAATTTTAATCTTATTTATACTGTTAAAATTTTAATATTTATTTGATATAAATCTAATAAATTTATAATTAGAATAAATATATTTTGAATTTTTATTATTTACTATTATAGTTTCATCTTAAGCTATGAAGTAAAAAGACAATAAACATTTGCTCAATTTTTATTAGTTAATTTAATTTATAAAATTAAAATTAAAAATTGTATTATTAAATTATGCAAGTTTTAAAATTAAAATTTAATTTTGTATTTATTAGTTTCGTTCTTAAAATTAAATCAATATTATAATTTTTAAAACTAAAATTAAGTTTGAAAATTAAAATTTTAATTATTAAATTCTTAAAAATATATATAAAAAGTAAAAATAAAACTTTTAAAAATTATAATAAATAAAAACTAAGTTCAATGATTACAAATATTTTAGATATGATAATTGTAATTTTTATTTTTTAATATATAATTTTTAGATGTTATAATCTCTATAATAAAGTAATTTGTTTTTTTACTTTGTTTTATGATAATTATATTTTAATAATAATTATTATATTAATGTATTAAAAATATAATTATAAATTTAATCTTATTTATAATATTAAAATTTTAATATTTATTTGATATAAATTTAATAAATATTAAAATTAAAAAATATATTTTGAATTTTTATTATTACGAGTATATATTTATCTGAATTTTACATTTATCAAGCAAAAATACTACTTCAATAGATTTATTTTAACCTCACATATATGGAAAAAAAGACCATCAATAAAATAAAAATGCCCAAAAAATTCCTTATTTTTATTAATTAATTTAAAATTAAATTTAGTTTTTAAAATTAGATCAATATTATAAATTTTAAAAACTAAATTAAATTAAAACAAAACATCCAAATATAATAAATAATATATAAAGTAATTTAATTTTAAACTTGTAAGTTTTAAATATTATATTTTTAAATTAAAATAATTTTATTTTTTAATTGGTATTATGATAATTATATTTTAATAAATATTATTATTATTATTAATGTATTAAAAATATAATTATAAATTTAAGATTTTTTTTTAGCTTTGAGATTTTAGAATCCCTACTCATCAACCATGGAAAGATGAAAGATTACATGGCCTAAAAAACAACAATTTGAACAAACGACTACCCAACATCTGATGATGATATCACCCATCCAGTATTAATCCTAGATCGTGCCCCAAGATCTTGTCTCAGCTCCACCCGGACACATACCTTCATTGCATCCATCAACGCTATCGTCCTAGCATGGTTGGCACATCACACATCATATAGAATCGCACCATCTTCCGACTAGCTTAGCATACAACACCTTGTTGGTTTTCCCTGTCCTATTCGACTGGACATCCTTAGTCCTTCTAGCTTGCATGCTAGTACACGGTCATGTCTTTCTCATGGCCATCACTCATGTGTTGGCCATCAAGGTTGCCAAAATGGTATGGGCTTGTCATGCACCCTTAGTCATGTCTGCCTCGCACACTTTCCGTAACCCCAATTTCAAAGGCGCTTCACATAGGGTCGTGACAGATAACAATAGCGGGGCACTTATTTTTAGTACTTTACGATATGTTGTCATACGCTCGTCATCAACATGGGTGGTTGTGATGTTGTCCTCAGGGAAAATTGGTCACACATTTGTGGCCTACTCCCCATAGATTTTAAGGAGATACACATGGGTATCAATACAAATGGTTGAACATATACCCTCTAAGGACTTCATTCAAGCTCTCCAATGATTATCAGCT
>LPNX010338503.1:108509-138662 GCA_001517045.1 Pseudotsuga menziesii | reverse complement strand
ATATATATAATATTGTAGAACATTATAATCATTTGAATGAATAATATACTTGCATGAATGTTCACATATTATAATATAAATCATTGTAAATCATTGCATCTAGGTGACTATAGCATCGACCCACTGCATGGTTTAAAAATCTAAGTGACCACGTGTTTCCTTCTTGGCTAGGTGTTGGGAGTATAAAATTTTGTGTAACCCCACTCTTTTTTATTTACCTTTGAGGTTCTCGGGCCTTCAGGCCACTCTGCAACTGTTTCCATGGCCGCCATGTTACCCCACTGTTTAGAAAAAGAGCTCTGAGTCCTGTTTTGAGTTGTTTTTAGTTTCCCCTTCTTCGTCCTCAGGTTCTCGTTGTGCACTGAGAGTTTTTACCTTTGCAAGAGTTTGTTGAGAGCCATGACTTAATACTTACAGCCTGTCCTGTAAGTGGCTTATGGCTCGTTCCTCCGTGACTTGCCTGCAGGGATAGTTTAAAATGTTGCTTGCTGTCGTTACAGCTTTGTCCTCGTCATAGGGTTTCGATATTTTTTTTCTCATGCTTTGCATTGTGGCGATAGTTCCAGCTTCACTGTCTAATTATTACTTGGATATTGCTCAAACTTCTTCTTGCTACTGCTAGCAGTGGCTTGTGTATGCGTCTATATCGTCTCTGTCAAAGGGATAAATGAATTTTTGGTTCTTTGTCTCGTTGGTGGAGGTACTACCGTTTCTTGGTGGCTACATAACCTTCACTTCCAAGTATGAAAATTGATTTTAAAAGATTTTAATACTTAAAAATTAACTTAGTTTACAGTATGAAGCACATTTAAATTAATGTGGTTTCTCCTCCTTGCAAGTAATAGTTCGCACCTCTCTTGGCAGCTAGAGAAATCAAGTAAAGGCCGACACTCTGACTATGGGTAATCCATGGATAACCAATGGCATTCCAAGCTTGTTCAATCCTTAAGGGACAGTTTTTCGATTGGAAGATACAGGCTACAAGTGACCCTTCATGGGTTACTGTTCTTCGGTCTACTTGTTTAGTTTTTTTTTTGCTAAACCCTTGCTATTAGCAGGGTACTTCGGCTTATGTCATCATTTATAAAAGTTTTTTTAACTTGTTTATGTATACTATTATGTTAATAGATCTTGCGGCCTGTCAATCCATACTCTGTTTAGTCTTAAGGCATAGATATTATCATCTTTTGAGCTCGAACTCAGTTAATTTTTATGCTCTTAATATAATTTTGTATACTAGGGTTTTTACCCTTATTCGACTGTGTAATAGAAATCTTTACTATTTAAAATCTATCTTGCATTAATGGTATTATTATAACTTAATCTGTTATTCCTTCCTATTATAATTATTTATTTACAAGCTCGTATATTCGAGCAAGGGTTTTTCCTGTAGGTGACCTGTGTATAAAATAATTTCTTTATTTTATTCTTTAAGTTTTTATTTTATTCTTTAAGTTTTTGTTCCATAATAATTTTTAAATTAATTGTTGTTACAGGTATATAGTGTAATATTTCCAATGTTATCTTTCACCATCCTTAAAGGACTGTAATAATATGCAATAGTTTTAATGTTAAGAATACTAAATCATCCAAAACCTTGGATTATTGCTTAACTGATTATTAATTATGATGTTAATGCTATGAGGGTTTCGACCCTGCACTTTATTTTAGAATTAACTTTCGTTTAAATTATTTAAATGAATTAGTTCTTTTATAAATTATCTTTATTAAATGGTATTTATCATAGCATTCAGTCTATTTTATTTAAATAAACATATAGATAGGTTTGTTATTGTTCCTTGTTACAATGTTCTACATTGCTATAGCTAAATTAATATATAAAAATAACTATACTAGTATTACCCTACCTAAAATATGAACTTTTGTAGATATAGTTAGATAATATGGACAATAAAATAATCTATGCAAAACAACATTTATGCTTTCTTCACAAAAATAAATGAGTGCTTTCTCTAAGTTGATTCTTTTACCTCTGTTACAGGTTACTAGTATAATTTTACAGAATAAAGTTTTGTATAAGAATAATAACCTATTTATTGTAACAACTTGTTTAAGAAATAAACCTACTATCTGTAAAGTATTATGATCATTTCTTTGCTAGCATTCTTATTATAATAGTCTAGTTTAAACAATAAACTTAACTAGACAGGTTAATATTCTTTCTTGAAAACAACTATATGCAGAAATAAATTATTCCATTATTTTGAAATACATAATAACTCTATTCAATCTAGATTTCTATCATATCCTTCATCTATTTTAAAATATACTGCTTGTGCTAGAGTACGGTTTGGTCCATTCCAAATGTGGAAAAACACAGGTTAGGATTATTTTTCATCAATTACAGATTCAATATTTCAAATAAATATAGGATTACAATCTCTATCAGTTCACTACAAAACATTTAATCATTCAGTCTCAGATATAAACTTTTAACACAGTAAAATAAAAGACTGTAGAACCTGTTTAAGATGGACAACAACAGCGTTGGGAGGTCGTTCCTCCCTACCAAATATTGGAGAGCACTCAAACAACGTCTTCTCAGGACCCCCGAGCCTGTTCCTGGTCTCTGTGGTTGAGAACTAGTGCAGCAAGCAACCAAATACTAGTCCAATGACTCAGTAATCACTCTGCACTCAGTAGTAAGATCCTTCAGCTGAAAAGCTACACTAGATCACTTTCTACAGTTTGACCCTCAAACACCTTCGACAAATTCCCTTCCCAATGAAATCCTTTGAAGTACATTCACTTGAATGATTCTCTCCTTAGAAATGACCAGCCTCAACTCTCTTCAATGGGCATTTTTATTAAGATTTCCTAGGTTTTTTTGGGTTAGTTGTCATTAATTGAGCCACCTGCTCTGATCCCACTTTCTTGGGGGATCATGACCCCAAATATAGGGAGGTTTCCACCTGCAACATTGGAAGTGTTTGAGGATGCTGCCACTTGTCTATTTGCTCTCCACCCAGTCTCCTCCACCAACTTGACCAGTAAACACTCTTTTAACAGCTCTCCCATGCTGTTGTCTCCACTTTTATTTATTTATAATTAAAATATTTAGAATTACATTCAACATCCTTGACTCTGTTGAGTCATCAATTACAGCTTAGCATAAAATTTAACATATTGTCTTGAAATAAAATCAAATATGATAATATTATTTTTTGCAAAATTGGGGCATGTGACAGATAAAAACTTACTATAATAGAAATTAAAATTTAGAGATGAAAGCATAATGCACAAGTCAAATACCATTTAACAATATTAGAGCAATTATTTTTTTATTAGTATCCCAATGCAACACAAATTGGAGAGAAAGTTGCAAAGATAGTGGTTTACCAAGCAGGACATGTAGAGAACAATATAAAGTGCAGAGTTAGCAAACCTGTGAAGGACATGATGTTGGTTTCCTAACAATATTTTCTCCCTCCAATTTTAGAAAAACTTTAAACCTGGAAAGATGTAGTACAAGCCTAATGGAAGACCACAAAAATAAGCATGTTTCAGTTAGTTGCAATCATATCTCACTTTTGACCAACATTTTTATTATTCACATGCTTAAGCCTCTTGCACAACATTATAAGTTTTTTCCAATATTAAATGGAAACCCAAAAACATACTATAGATGGATCTTGTATTGTTTATCGTAGCAATAACGCTAGTCATATATTTTAAAATCCTGTAGCAAAGGTAAGAGAAACATGGGTGAAAGATTAAACCAGTGAAGAGTGTCTATTCAACATACATGCATCAAACATTTTCACTTGAAAGTTACATTCAAATAATTTAATATCTAATTAAAAAGAACATAATCATGTACATAATCAATAGTCAATTGTAGAGAATCGTGTGCTTGTGCAAGCTAACATGTCAAAATTTGGATGCCAGTTCCATGAGTGATTGAAATTGACAACTACTATTAAAACACAATATGATCATGATAACTTACTATGCTTTCTATGTGAACTCTGCAAAATCCTTTCCCTTTCCATCTACATCGATGTCATGTCTGAATATATAGCAAGTATAAATACTTATTACCAAGATGATGCATAAAACATATCATACTTGGCAATAAGTATTTATACATTCTATATATTCAGACATGACATCGATATATATGGAAAGCAAAAGGATTTTGTAGAGTTCACATAGAAAGCGAAGTAATTTATCATGATAGTCTTGTCTTTTAATAGTATCTGTCAATTTCAATCTCTCATGGAACTGGCATCCAAGTGGAGTGTAAGCATAATTACCCAATCTAATTCAATATAGCTAGTTGGATCCTCTCTGTTACTAATTGCCTCTATCAATCTCTCGTGCTCTGAATGAGGCAAGAAGTAATGTACCTTGGTTGAGTTCTTCGTTTACATTGTTTGTAGATGGATGTTCGTGCCAACAATCAAGTTTATGAAGTGATAGACCATAGAACCTTGTTTGTAATCCATGAATACATTGCCACTAGTTCTTCTTGATTTCCCATCTAGTGTAAGATATTCACCCTCAACCACCATCGAGCCAATAGAAAATTCATTTCCTTCATCATCAAACAATGATCCATTCAGGATTTTCTTACTTGAATGTATCATGCCAAATAATAATCTGTTCCACATTCATTGTATTTCGAGGCAACAACTGCATATAAGTGTCCTAGTTGTACAAGATCTGAGATATGGTCGTAGTCTATCGAAATTGCTGATTGACCCTCCTCTAAGTGGGTTGTTTCACTGAATACACATGGTTCTACTGCAAGTGACACATAATCCCAATCATCAACCCAATCCATGCATTCGCATTCATCCCATTCACCACTGCTACAAGGGCTGCAAAAGAAAGCAAGTTTTTACGTCCATATTTCAAATAGGGGGTTGTTTGAGCTTCGAACCGAATGAAATCCATGTGTTCCTTGTATTGTGCCGCAACTATAGGAACGTGATATATCTATGTCAACCACATGCCAAAATTTCCTGACTGGCCTTCCTACCACTTTAGTTCAGTCTAACATTGTTGCAGAGCACCATTGAACTATGGATTTTGCATCTTTGATATGGGGGTTTCTGGTAAACCTCATCTCATCCCTTCATAGTGTGGTCTTGATGCATGCACCGGCCCCGTCATGCTCACCTTTTCCATTCCTGGTATCAAAGTAGTTCCATATATGCAACACATTATAAGTCTTATGTAACATACTCATCCATTGGAAGACTTAAGAATTTTTTAACTCGCCCGCACAAACATCTGACCATATCCAATGTTGATCCATTTGTATATCTCCCTCCTTTAGCTTATCATAGAAAATTCAAAAACAGTGTTGCACATAATGCAGATCATGGCATCTTTCATCACTTATGTAAAATTTTGTCTCCTTATGTATTATCATGTTGTTAATGCTGCTCTCAGATCCATGCCTATACGTAATATGTACCATGATGCTGACTTGGTTGAAATGGTAGTATTGACTCTAAATTTCATTTTGTGGCTAAAGGGTGTAGTTTTCTACAAAATCCACAATTGACAATATGGTCCCAATGGGAAATTTGTCCCTGCATTTTCTATACTACTCATCCTGCCATCGCACTACATGCACATGTTGAACATACTGCTCGATTTTCTTGTAGAAATCCATCAAAAAATCACATACTCGTACCTGTTGCCATGAAAACAAGGGTCATATTAGAATGTGACCTTTAAAGAATGTATATGTGGAAAATAAACATGTAAGAGGAAAAACATGCAATAATCATTTGCACCTGTGACTTCACCAATGGAATCTTTTTACTTTCCTTCACACTATCTGATTGATAGGTTAGGTACTTGAAGCTCTACATCTCCACGCCCATATTGCCAAATTGATGGTCATCGCTTCCATGAATGCAACGATTCAAAAGAGAAAACCCACTGCGCCTAGAACAATTCCCATATAGACATGATTTTCCATAGTATTTTTGTCCTTCATGCCTTGGACACATGATGTTGACGATAAAATATCTCGATGCATTCAGTGGTATTACGGATTCATTGCAGCCCTGCTCAAGATTAGTATGCAAATCACAAAATATATGTTTATATGTGTCATAAAAATATTCATATTCTACATGGTATCTACAATAGCATGTATTTCGATCAATGCATATACGAATGTACCACAGTTTAAATTTCTCAAAGGACCTTTGGCCCAAGTTCAATTGTGTGTGCTCATTCCTGAATCTCTCATAGAGTTTAGTTTGTGTTTTGTCAAGGAAGTGTTTGACGTGGGGTTTACGTTCAATAGAACCTTTTATCAGTTTTAGCACATCTCTTTTATTAGATGAAGGTTTGGTATGATCATGCCAGAACGTTTGTACTAATTCCTTAACAGCATCAATTAGCTTCATATCTCGATGAGGCAACCTGCTGACAAAATCCCAACAATATTTTCCACCTGGAGTGTGCATATTTTCTCTTATAACAGAGTACTTCTAAACAATTTTTCTATTTAATTTAAGTATATGAGAAGTGTGTGAAAGGAGGGGATGTTTCCATGTGGACTTGCTTACAACTAATTCTGATAACACACAATGTGCTGCATAAAGCGCTTTAGTACGGGACGTCTTCCCAATCGCATTAAAAATAGATTGGATATTTCTAAGAATATGATTATTATCCTCTAAAATTCTAACCATCTTTATGCCTACAATTCTCCTAACAACAACTAAAAATTTTGACTTTAAGAAACATAGTAATAATTTACATTTACTTGCATCGCTTTTGGATTCGAAATATTCCTTCATTAATTTGTTACATTGTCAATTAATAGTGCCTTTGGGAAACTTACCTTCAAGGCTTGACAAACAAATTTCATCCACATGGATACGTCTAGGATTCCTTTTTCTTTTAGTAGACAGTCAAGGTAGGGAAGTTGGACATGAGCTATGGATCCTAGGGATTCTTTGTTGTGGTGCTTCATTCACATGTCGGTCCATATTGGGAGTGTGCTCGACATGGTTGTGGTATTCTTAGAGAGATTGGAAATTAATCATTGCTCCTAGGTCCAACGCTTCATACTCAACGTCTCTCAATACACCTATGTCTTCAAGAACTTCAACATGGCTCATTTATGGATTGTTGGTTGGAGATTGTGTTGATGTTGGAACTTGAGTTGGGTCTGTTAGATGCAACTGCTTCACCCATGGTTCTAAAGTAGATTTTTTTATGTCAACACTCTATTAGGATCAGTCGCAATATCAATGGTAATGTCTGGACCATGTCTCACTCTCTCCATTTCCAACCTGGCCTTTTTTCTTACCTCATTTCCCTTTTCAATGGGCTTACCTGATTTGCCCATATCCAAAAGTTTCTTTATCAAAACTATGAGGTCTACCCCTACATAAGAAGCAACAAATAAGGTATTAGTTCCATTATACAAGATACATGACATGTTCCAACATAATTAACTAAATTACAAATATGTTAGTATGCTAATTATTGGCATTGATACATAAAAGTTGATTAAAGGTTTCTATTTATGTTCGAACCAAAGTTTCATTTCTATACTCTATTTGAGTCAAGTAAAGATAGTCAAGTTTGTAGGTATTATAGCTATATGATTATGACTTCCTTTGTGTTTGAAAAGTATTTGAAGTCAAAATAAGATGAGTGAAATGAGGAGGTTTCAAATCCCTCAAAAAAAGGATAAATCATTGAGTTATAGGCATCTGTTTCAAGCTCAAAGGCATGTTATGATAAATCTAGCATGAAGAGGAGAGCATGGACAAGTTGGTGAAATGTTCAATATGGACCCTCTCCCATGATTTCTTCCAAGGTTTTTATACAAATTGAAGTGTCTCAATAGAGAACCTCATCTATGCCATCCTTGTGGGAAATCAAAATATATTCATGTGCAAATGATTATTGGTCTACATTGCATACTTCATCTTGTATAGAGAATATGTACAACTTGGTGAACAATTCAATATGGACCCTCTTCCATGATTACTTGAAGCTTTTTTTTTAAATTGAAGAGTCTCAAGAGATAACTTCATTTATGCCATCATTGTGTGAAATCAAAATCTATTCATGTGCAAATGTAAATTAGTTAACATTGCATACTTCATCTTGTATGGAGAATATGGGACTTGTTTAGATGTGAAGTTGGGATTTATTCTTGTGAAATTAAATGTTGTATATGAGAGATATATTGTTGTAGGCATATCATAAAACATAAATCAATGAAATGATCATCTAAAATCTTGTGAATTAAAACAATTATTTACAATTCACCATACCTATTCAAAATGATCTCTTCTTGCAATGAAACGTTGTAGTGTGAATCTTTCCACTAACTTCCAAGACTACTGAATATGTTTGTTAGATTCCAAGAGTGATATTCTATCCAATATATCAAAGAGTGGTGATGGATTGTGAGCCAAATTGCACAATTCAAGAGCACAAAACATGCGAACAACAAAAGAAAACCCATGAGAATTGGTAGCAATCCCAGGAATCCAGATCTCTATTTTTTTTACCTACTAACAGGTGGGTGCACGTGCACACATGTATAATATTTCATGCATAAATTGACACGCACACTAAATCAAATGCGCACGTTCCCCTGCCTAACATTTATATCATTTACTCACTAACGTTTATTTCATTTAATGACTAACGTTCTTCTATAATGACTTCGTATTCATAATTACTTCGAGTATTTTTACAATATAGTCTTCATCACTACCTGGGTGCCATTATGAGGTCTTAGGCTCCTTTCCTATGGCTAGTGGAGGGTAAGAGAGGCCTCCAACACTGAACCTAGCATCATCATCATCATCATCATCATCATCACTGTCATTGTTCATCATCATTATCATCATCGTCATCCTCATCCTCATCATCATCGTCATCCTCATCCTTATCATCATCAATGTTCATCATCATCATCATTCCTTTGAAAATGCTTGAAAATAAAATCAAAGAAAAGTTTCAACTAAACCTATCATCATCATCGTCATCCTCATCCCCATCCTCATCATCATCATCATCACCATCATTGTTCATCATCATTGTCATCGTCATCAGCATCATCATCATCCTCATCCTCATCCTCATCATCATCATCATCATAGTCATCATCCTCATCATCATCATTGTCATCATCCTCATCATCATCATCACCAACATTGGTCATCATCGTCATTGTTAACACTTCTAACTTGAAGAGTATTGAACGAAACATGGTTAAGAAAAATTAGGGTCACATGAACTTTGGTTAAATATAACGATGTGAATATATGATAAAAAGGTGCATAAAAGAGGAAATTATCTCATAATCCGATGGTATAGAACAAAGATGTGAAAATCAATGGTTTAGAATAGATCCGCTATGTGGAGATGCACAGGAGATAAGGATAGGTGGAGATAATTAACAAGCACAAGGATCGATGGTTCTGGGATCAGGTTAGTAAAATCTACGATTGATAAGAGGTCCGCTCCATAAAGTTGTGCGTTGTTAAAAACAAAAAGTCCCAGCGGAATGTGTACGTGCAAGTTAATACAATGGCTTAAAAATAAAGCGAGTATTCATCAACGGTTGTGATCAGATCCGGAGGATAAAGTTGCACGGCAGTTGAAGTGGAAAAGCGGTAGCGGAATAAAAACCACAATACACATGGTGGCTCACAGTACATTTCGCGAAGAAAAATGGTTTAAGAAAAACCGCTAAAGGGAGCCTCCAGAATAGACCTTTATATAAAGTGAAGTTGACTTATTTTGAAAAATCATTTTTTATTTTGCATGCCGAGACGAATGAAAGGGACAGTCCACCATCCTTTGCAGTCAACTTCGCATACATACAGTTCCAGTCACAGGTAAGCTTCGAACACTTGAGCTTTATTTATAGAATTATCGTCATTTTTCTATTATGGAGAAAGAGAAAGGGTTAGAAGGTCTTAACCAGGTCATGGATGAAAGAGAGGAATTCATGGTTGATAGAGATAGAGTTGTATATGACCCGTTTTTGTCGATTGGAAATGTATCAGTTATTAAGGAAAGATTGTGGCAGTATAATTTACATGGAAATGATGTTTTGAATGCTTACAAGTCCTCTCTGTATTATCTCGCCATTGAGCAGACCTTACCCTTTCCTAAATTTGCTGAATGGTGTGCAAGTAATTACTCATCTTCTGAGATAGTCATTCTGAGTTGTTCCACGTCCAAGATACCGTGTAGGATTGATGCAAAGACTATTCATGGATTCCTTAATTTGCTTGATAATTACCCTGACAGTGGTGAGTCTGTGAATGAGTCTGCTTTAGCTAAAGTATACAGAGGTTGTAAAACTGTAGTTCGATGTGAATTTTTGTCTAGTATTCTTAATGAAGGTCAGTCATTAGAGGGTCTCTTTTTTCCATATCGTATTCACATATTCAAAGAGGAAGTCCAATTGGTTGTATCTTTGGTCTACCATATTTTAATTCTAGACAATGACACTCATGTCAATGAGGTTGTCTTGGGTTTCTTATTGAAAATGAGTTCAGTTAGTCTTGAGTTTGAGTCCCATCTGGTCCATTTCTTCAATTTGGATGAATATTTAGTAGAGGCTATTCATATCCAATTAGTTGAGTTCCCAAAGGTCATATTTTTCAAATACCAATCATATTTGTTGAACATGTTATTATGTTCAAACGTAACTGAATTACAATTATTGACTACTATATTCTCTTAGGATCTGCTGAAGCAGATCAAAATGTTTGAATTCGTGAATTCCATTATGTTATAGATATACAAGTTGTTGTTTGATGAGGTATTTCCCAAAGTGTTTGAATAAATGAAGGTTATGATGCAATCATCACCAGAAGACAGGATTGGGGATTGGTTTTTGTATAAAGACTTTACAATTTTAAGAGTGTATGGTTTCACCGGAGAGCCATATAGGTTGCCACTTTCCTTACCCCTAGAATTTTTGCACTGGAATACATGAGACAAAGATTATATGTAGAAGAGGAGCATTTCGGAGCCTTCAAAAATACCTCTAATATCAAATTCCCCCTTAAAGTTGGTTCATTCATCTTTAAAATTAAAGGTGCCTTGGTGATTATGGAAAAATTATTGGAAAACATGGATTTTCAAAAAGAACAGAAGGTCAATATGATCCATATCATATAATTTCCCTAAGGAAACAAGCAAATAAGAACAAACCTTTTGATCACCAAGTTGTTGAGGGATTGAAGGAAGTAGCCAATTTGTCTCATTTTGTGGAAAATCCAAGAAGCAATGAAAGTACAAGTAGTGGATCAATTACAGCGTCTCAAGTGCCAGAAAGTTCTAATGTTTTAATTAAAATAATTTTTTCTGAGGTTGAAAATATGGAAATAGATGAAGACAGTTCACGTAAGAAGACCAAAACATCTCAAGATGGTAAAATTTCAAGTGAAGTAGTTTCAGATGAATTGAAAAAAGTAGTTTTGATTCCTAAGAAGTCAGTGCAAATGAACCAGTTTTCTTTTGAAAGTGAAAATAATGCAGAGTCGAGTTCAGTTTTTAAATCTAAAGAAAAAGTTATGACAAGTTATGTAGCAAAGCAGATGGAGTCCTTAGAAGAAACTAAAAATCTACTCCCATGAGTGAGAAGTCTAGGTAACCCAAATATGTCCCTGATTTCCACTCGGGATATAGAGAGGAACACTTTTAAATTAGCTATGGTAAGTGACAAAAAAATGGCCGAGATGGAGGTAATATTGGATAAAATCAGTGTACCTGACAAAATACAGTTGTACAAACAGACAGGGGATATAATTTATTCAGATTTGTTACATGCCATGATGAAAATTAACGAGTTGCAAGCTTTAGTAGATAAATTGGAGGTTTAGTTGAAGCACGAAAAATTTAAGAACAAGGAAAATTCAATTCAAATAAATAAATTGCAAGAAGCTCGGGGGATGAATCAGGAAACACACGAGCCATCAGAAGACTTTTGGAAGAAAAAGATAATGCCATTTAGGTATTAAAGAAGTAGTTGAAAATTCCAAGTTCTGAACATGTTTAGTCATCAAAGTTGTTGGCATTGCAAGAGGAGAAAGATAAAATTCATCAAGAAATGATGGAGTACAAAGGAAAAACCATGAAGCTACAAGAAGAAAAGAATAAATTGGAAACAGAGCGAATTGAGTTAATGACACAAATTTCACAGTTAAAGAAAGATCAGAATGACGAGAAAGAGATTACGGAAGAATTAATGAGCTAGACCCCTATCGATGGAGATTTGTCCATTGTAAATATTGAAAATCCTTTAAGTTATTTTTCTGCTGATGATTTACTAGTGCCCATGTCACAAGTAAGCTTGAAGGATGTAGAGATAAGGGAATTAAAAGAAGAAAATGAGAAGATCAAATCTGAGCTGACTAAAATGGTTGAAGCATTAACGTTAATGTTTTTGAGGACAGATAATTTTTTGAAATAACAAAGTTGAATGCATGGGGGTTATTAGAGATTCTTGTGCTGTTTACATTATAGTCTGTATTTTCTTTCCTATGTCATTGTTTTTCCTGGTGTTTACATTCCATTTTGTGTTCCTCATATCTGAAGCATAGTGTTGAATGGTTAGAATTCATACTTGTTGTGCTTTGACTATTGTTTCAGATATTTCATAAATGTTTTTGCTAAAGTTAATATAGAATTCATCTTATGATGCTCTATATTGATGGGTTGTTCATATTTCTTCCTTTTCCACCTAAACTCAATGAACGACTGTAATTAAGTGGTTATCTTGCCTTTGATGAGATCTCATGCATGCGACCTTGTGATATATTTATGTATTTTGACTCCATTTCCCAATGATTATTTGTATCATTTCAACCATCTATATGATCATTAAGTGTTGATTTATATATCTGGCCTTGTTAAATTTATATTTGAGAGATCACTCTCTGGAAAGGAAAGCCAGTTTCTTTCTGAAGTGGTTTTTTACTGTTACCTTTTGGATTTACCTTTTGCAACTTGGGTACATTCTGAGTGTTAACAGTCATCATCATCATCATCCTCATCATCATCATCATCATCACCACCACCATCATTGTTCATCATCACCATCATTGTTCATCATCATCATCATCGTCGTCGTCATCATCATCATCATCATCATCATAGTTATCATCCCCATCATCATCATTGTCATCATCCTCATCATCATCATCACCAACATTGTTCATTACCGTCATCATCCTCCTCATCATCAGCAGCATCATCATCACCATCATTGTTCATCATCGTCATCATCATCATCATCATCATTATCATCATCATCATCCTCTTCATCATCATCACAGTCATCATCCTCATCATCATCATTGTCATCATCCTCCTCCTCCTCATCACCATTGTTCATCATCATCATTCCGTTGTAAATTATTGAAAATAAAATCAAAGCAAAGTTTCAACTAAACGTATCATCATCGTCATCATTGATCCTCATCATTGTCGCCATCATCATCATCCTCATCCTCATCACCATAATCATCATCATCATCATCATCACCTCTATTGTTAATCATCATTGTTATGGTCATCGTCATCTTCATCATCATCCTCATCATCATCATCATCATAGTCATCATCCTCATCAACATCATTGTCATCATCCTCATCATCATCATCACCAACATTGTTCATCATCGTCATCGTCATCATGATTATTGTCATGATCATTATCATCATCATTATCGTCCTCGTCCTCATCATCATCCTCATCATCATCATCATTGTTCATCGTCGTCATCATCATCATAGTCATCATCCTCATCATCATCATAGTCATCATCCTCCTCATCATCATCTTTGTCCATCGTCATCATTCCATTGCAATTGTTTGAAAATAAATTCAAAGCAAAGTTTCAACTAAACCTATCATCATTATCATCATCATCATTGTTCCTCATCATCGTCGTCATCATCATCGTCCTCATCCTCATCATCATCATCATTGTCATCATCATCATCATCATCATCATCATCATCATCCTAATCCTCTTCATCATCATAGTCATCATCCTCATTATCATCATTATCATCATCCTCGTCATCATCATCATCACCAACATTGTTCATCATCGTCATCATCATCATCCTCATCATCATCATCATCATCATCATCATCATCATCCTCATCCCCATCATCATCATCATCATCATCATCATCATCATTGTTCATCATCATCATCATCATCGTCATCATCATCATCATCATCGTTGTCATCATCATCATCATCCTCATCATCATCATAGTCATCGTCATCATTGTCATAGTCCTCCTCCTCATCATCATCATTCCATTGCAAATGCTTGAAAATAAAACCAAAGCAAAGTTTCAACTAAAGCTATCATCATCGTCATCATTGTTCCTCATCGTCATTGTCATCATCATCATCCTCGTCCTCCTCCTCCGATCATCATCATCATCATCACCGTCATTGTTCATCGTCATTGTCATTGTCATCATCATCCTCATCCTCATCATCATCATCATAGTCATCATCCTCATCATCGTCATTGAAATCATCCTTATCATCGTCATCACAATCATCATCATCATCATTGTTCCTTATCATTGTCAGCATCGTCATCATCCTCATCATCATCTTCATCATCATCACCATCATTGTTCATCATCATTGTCATCCTCCTCCTCTTCCTCATCATCATCATCTTCGTCATCAACATCATCATCCTCATCATCGCGATCATCATCATCATCATCATAATCACTGTCATCATAGTAATAGTCATCGTGATCATCATCCTCCTCCTCCTCCTCATCATCGTCTCCATCATTGTTCATCATCATTCATTATCATCCTTATCCTCATCATCATCGTCATCATCAACATCATCATCCTCATCATCTAATCATCGTCATCATCATCACAATCATTATCGTCATAATCATCGTCATCATACTCATAGTCATCGTGATCCTCATCCTCATCCTCATCATCATTGTCATCATCCTCCTCCTCATCATCATAGTCATCATCCTCATCATCATCATTGTCATCATCCTCCTCCTCATCCTCCTCCTCCTCATCATCATAGTCATCATCCTCATTTGATCATCATTGTCATCATCCTCGTCCTCATCATCACCATTGTTCATCATCATCATTCCATTGCAACTGCTTGAAAATAAAACCAAAACAAAGTGTTTACTTAACGAATGCGCACACATGTCTTTAACACGTGCACACAAAGTAGAGCGATTGCGCTTTTAGTGCGTGTGCACTAAGTAGCGCGATCATGCTTCTAGTGCATGCACATTGCGGTTTAAACTATGTGCGCGTGATTTAAATTTAGAATTTTGACAGCACCTTTTTTCCAACCAACATGGTGGATGACTTGGCTGCTTTGGTTTTAGGTTTGGGTTTCCCAACCAAGTGGTTTGGACTGTCTTATGACATAAAAACTTGTTTTGTACCGCTTATCCTATTTCGTGCATGATTTTCCATATGCCACGCTTGTCCACTTTTAATGAAAATTCACACACTTGTGTAACTCTATCTGTAGATTTTGAATATGTAATTTTTATTTAAATCTATTATCTTTTTCTATTTTTTATTTAATTTTAAATGGACTAACATCAATCTAACAAAAAAGGTAGGCTATTTGCTTCGGTAATAACTTTTGATTGGCTCGCCTATTTAGAAAACGGAAAAAAAGCGTGCACAAGAAGACACAAAGACGTACATCCTAAACAAAATATATTGTTCATTGACTATGTTAAGGCCAAGATGTGGTGGACCAACGCTCGACCTTGTCATTTTAGGGCGTCACTAATTTCCTCAATTTGAAAAATAAAATATATAACATAAATAAATATGGAAAAATAATGTTGCACTAGACACACCTGTTATCTACAACTCTATATAATTGTTTTCACAAAATTCCACCATTTGCATACCAAACGAGTGGACCAACGCAAACATATTCATTATTTTTTGGGAAAAATATAACATACCAACCTTAGAAGAACCTCATTTTTTGGGATTTATTCTTAGTTTCCATAAATAAAAGTTATATATTCCGGAAGGTAATCCGATTGTCCACGTTTCATATTCTTACACCATATTCCAAAAAGTTGCGTAGGTACCTCTAATATTGCTTTTTGACATTCATATTTTTTGTTTTCTAGAAGTCCATTGCAACGAACGCGTCATAAGTGACCAGCATTAGCTTGCACCAACCCTATGATTGCTTGATACAATTCTTTTCAGTATTTTTATTATATTCTTATTACTAGATTCAACTAAACCGTTTCCCTAAGGGTTAAATTTGTTGAATATTTAATCGTAATGCCTTTATATAATGCAAATTAAGTAAGGTCCCCAGAAAAAAATGAAGCATTATCAAAGACTAAACTTTTAGGAACACTAAAACTGGTTATAATATTGCTTTCAAGGAATGAAATCACCTTATTTGTGTTGATTACTTTTAATGGAACTGCTTCCACCCATCTTATAAAATCATCAGTAACGGTAATAATATACTTAGGTTTCATGGAATATGGAGTTTTTATTCGAACACTGATATCTAGACACCACTATTGAAAATGGACATCCATCACAACTAGTTGTAGAGGGACTGCATGTTTTTTTACTCCTCCAACAGCTGTTTGACTATCCTCACATCTACCAACGAACGTGTGTGCATATTTGAATAGGGCTGGCCAATGGTATCCTACCTTTGTGATTTTATGCATTGTGGTTTCAACCCCAAAGTGAGTGCCAACAAGACCTGCATGTAAATCTTTTAATATTCATGGGGTATCATATTTTTCCACACATCTTAGTAATATACCATAAAAATTCTTTCTGTAAAGGACATTGTTAATAAGGTGGTATGGAAAACATTTGATCCTGCGAGCTCTTCTCTTTTTGGGTTTAAGGTTTTGAGTATACCTGTCAATTAAAAAAAAATATCATCATACCAGGATTCTACGGTGTTAGAGAGAACATGAATTTGATGTTATTCTAACCTTTATTCCTTAACCAATTCTACTTCCTCATCATTTTGTGAATTTTTTACATGAGCTACTAACTTACATAACCCTTGCACAAAGACAATTTTGGCAGTTCAAATCTCCATATCATATTCTTGTAGTGTGGTGACCCAATGAGCGTGTTTCTCTCCTGCATTTTTATGGATTAACACATTCCTCACTATCGAGTAAGGGACAATAACATGTTGGTTGTGGAGCCTGATTTTTTACATTCAAAGATGTTATTGTTCAGTTGTGTTTGTACCCCAATTTTAATATACACTTGTCCCAAATAGGGGATGTGGGGGGAATTGTCCATCGGCGGGAGTCAGGGGGGCAGTGGTCCCCCAATGGGGGTTCAGGAGCGAAGCCCCAAAAATAAATTTTTGAGATGTTTGTTGGCCAACAGTTTGCTGACCCAGGGTATTGGGTGACCCGTAGTATTTTCAAATGGTAATTCCCCTATAAAAGGAAAGCATTGTAATACGACTGTGTATTGTATTGTAGCATTGTAAAACAATCTATGTGATTTTGTGAGAGAGATTGTGAGAGAGTGAAGAGGAAGTGTAGTGTGGTTGCTGCAAGTTGCATCCCTTCATTTTGTTGGATGGTATAATAATAAAGTACTGAAATTTTTTGTGTACGTAGCCCATATTGGGTGAGCCACGTTATATCTGTGTCTCTCTTGTAATGTGTTTAATATTTTCATCTTTAATTGTTTAATTATTATTGCTCTGTGATCCTATTTTTATAACAATTGGTATCGGATCCAAAAGTTCTATTTGGATGGTAGACTCATTAAAAAATAAGGGTTCCTAGTTCGAGTGGAAAAAAAAAACAAAACAGTCAACGATTTTGAAGGGTGAAGAATGGGAGGTTCTTGACAAAAAGGCATTAGGAACAATACGGTTGTGCCTGGCTTCATTGGTGGATTTCAATATTTTGAAAGAAAATACAACAGAGGGTGTGATGAGTACATTGGCTAAGCTCCATGAAAAAACTTCAACTTCCAACAACGTATTTTTAATGAAGGATTTATTTAATATGAAGATGTCGGAAGGTGGATCTATTGTTGACCATTTAAATGAATTTAATATGCTTACTAGTAAACTAACTTCTGTAAAAGTGAACTTTGATTATTAGGTTAGGGCTCTTCTAATCTTATGCTCATTTCCAGAAAGATGGAACAACTTGGTCATGGTTGTAAATTACTTTGTCCCTAGCTTAAACACTCTTAAATTTGATGGTGTTGTTGGTGTTATTCTTACCGAGGAAATGAGAAGAAAAAGAACATGTGAGACATTAAGTAATGCATTGACTATGGATGGCAGGGGAAGACAAAAGGAGAGAGGAAGGAGCCCAGATAATTGCAGCAACTATAGAAAGTGCAGATCCAAGTCTAGATTTGGAAAGATAGAGTGTTGGAACTATGCTACGAAAGGACATCTGAAGAAAGAATGTAGAGCACCAAAGAAGAAAGGAGACAAGCAGTAGGAGACTACTCAGGAAGAAAATTTAGCAGGTGATGTGTTACAAGATGCTATGATTCTTGCATCAGATTACAATAGTAATTACTAGGTAGTAGATTAATGGGATTCATTTCATGCTACACCCCATAGGAAATTCCTTCATGATTATGTTCCAGATGATTTTGGACATGTTTTATTGGGGGATGATGAATCATGTAAATTTTTTGGAATGGGTAAGGTACATATTAATTTAAATAATGGAACTGAATGGATGGTAAAATATGTAAAGAATATTCCTTCTATGAAAAGAAATATGTTCTCAACAGGGCAGTTGGGAGATAGAAATTGTTTGTCTATGTTTGGAAATACATGGTGGAACATCACTAAAGGAGCACTAGTAATAACAAAAGGAGATAGGATATGATTTTTGTTTTTATGTCCTCATAATACTGATTAATCTATCTCTGTAGCTTCCACAGAAATAGGTGCATCGTTGTGGCATCACATGCTTGGCTACATGAGTTAGAATGGGATGCAAATTCTCTACTCAAGGAAATTCTTTCTAGATCTGAAGCATGTAAGTTTGGAATTCTGTGAGAATTGTGTTTATGGAAAACAAAAGAGAGTTAGATTTCTTAGGGTTTGGAAACAAAAGAAGAGTGAAAAAATAGAGATTGTGCATACATATGTATAGGTACTGGCACAAGTACAATATCTTGGTGGCTCTTGTTATTATGTTACTTTTATTGATGATGCAACTAGAAAAATTTGGGTTTATTGCATTAGACATAAATCTAATGTGTTTTCTACTTTTAAGAAGTGGAAAGATTTGGTTGAGAATGAGACAGGAAAAAAGTTAAAAAATATCAAATCTTATAATGGAGGTGAATAATGCAACAAGGAGTTTGATAGTAATTATTGTTCATACAATGGGATTCGCAGAGAGAAGACAGACCCTGGAACACCACAAGAAAATCATGTGTCAAAAAGGATGAACAGAATGATCATGGAATGTGCAAGGTGTATGCAATCAGTGCATGTAGGGCTTCCCTTACAGTTTTGGGTTGATGTTGTAGATACTATTGTTTATTTAATAGACATAGGGCCTTCAAGTGTTTTAGATGGTGGAATTCTAAAGGAGACATGGACATGTAAAAAGATAAACTACTCATCTCTAATAACTTTTGGTTGTGAAGCATTGGTCCATATTGATAAGGAAAATAAAACGAATTCTGAGTCTACATCCAAGAAATACACCTTTATTGGATACGGGTTTGATGATTTTGGTTATTGCTTATGGGATTATGAAAATCACAAAATAATTAGGAGTAGAGATTTAGTATTCAATGGAAAGGTTATGTACAAAGATCTGTTGTAGGGAAAGAAAGAGGAAAAGGAAATCACAGAGTACACAATGCTTGATGAAATTAAAGAAAATGAAGTTCTGAAGGAACCAAAAAATCAAGAGCAGCAACAGATACCTGAAACTCCTACAAATGTAAGGAAATATACCAGTTTAAGTAGACCTCTTGAACGATTCTCTCCTTCACTACATTATTTATTGATGATTGATTCTCGTGAATCAAAATGTTATGAAGAGGCAATGCAAGTAGAAACTAAGAAGAAGTACAAGGAAGGAATGGATGAGGAGATGGACGCATTGGTAAGAAACTAGACATGGGATTTGGTTGAGTTTCCTGCAGGAAAAAGAGAATTGCATAATAAATGCGTTTACAGGTTGAAGGAAGAAGGTGAAGGAAAGAAGTTGTACAAGGTTAGACTTGCTGTAAAGGGGTTTGCAAAAAATAAAGGTATATATAAACTTTAATGAAATATTTTCTCTTGTTAAAATGAATTTAATTAGGACTATTTCAAGTCTAGTGGCGGTAGAATATTTGCATCTTGAACAGTTAGATGTAAAAACAACCTTTCTCCATGGGGATTTGGAGGAAGAGATTCAAATGAATAAGCCAGAGGGGTATGAGTTCAAAGGGAAGGAGAATTTTGTTTGCAAGTTGAAGAAGAGCTTGTATGGCTTGAAACAAGCTCCAAGGTAGTGGTATTTAAAATTTGATAAGTTTATGATAGAACAGGGTTATAGTAGATGTCATTCTGACCACTATTTTTATTAATTTCAAGAGGATAGATAACAAAAGATATATTATCTTGTTATTGTATGTGAATGGCATGCCTGTTGCGGGTTCTAAAATGTAGGATATAAATGCGCTGAAAAGGAAACTAGCTAAATCATTTGCGATGAAGGATTTTGGTGTTGCAAAGAAAATCCTTGGTATGAGAATAACAAGAGATAGGAAAAATCGCAAATTGACATTGTCTCAAGGTGAGTAGATAGAAAAGGTGTTGAAGAGGTTTAGAATGAAGAATGCAAAACGAGTTAGTACACCTTTGGAAAGCCATTTCAAACTAAGTAAGGAGATGTGTCTCAAGACACAACAAGAGATAGAATAAATGTGCAAGGTTCCCTATTCGTCAGCAACTGGAAGCTTAATGTATGCCATGGTGTGCACAAGATCATATATTACACGTGCAGTGGGATTTGTGAGCAGGTATATTAACAATCCATGTAAAGATAATTGGATAGCAGTATAATGGGTTATCAGGTATTTGAGAGGTACCACTTCTTGTGCATTATGTTTTGGAGGTTCAAACACTATTCTCCAGGGATATGTTGATGCAGATATGGAAGGTGGTAAAGACAATAGGAGGAGCACCACATGGTATGTATTTACTATGGGTGGAACAAAATTAAGTTTTATTTTGAAACTAGAAAAGGTTGGTGCACTTTCAACAATGGAAGCAGAGTATGTTACTGCTATAGAAGCTAGTAAAGAGATGATTTAGTTACACAGGTTCATGGAGGAATTGGGTAAGAAGAAAGAGAATATCAGGTTGTATAGTGACAACCAGAGTGCCATTCATATTGCAAAGAACTCACACTTTCATTCGAAGACTAAAAATATACAACTCAAGTACCATTTTATAATATTTGTTTTGGAATATGAACTATTAAAGTTGGAAAAGATACATACTAGCTAGAATCTTGCATACATGTTAACAAAGGTAGTAACCAGAGAGAAACCGAGTTCTGATTGATTTTAGTTAGCCATCAAGCATGAATGTGAAGAAGATAAAATTTCCAATTCCAAGGTTCAGAGCATAGACCAACAAGTGCAACAACGATGGAGTTATTGTCATCAGTCTCCAAGTGGGATATTGTTGGTTGTGGAGCTCGATCTTCCAAATTCATAGATTTTATTGTTCACTTGTGTCTATAGCCCAATTTTATTGTAAACCCATCCTAGATGGGGGGTGCAGGGTGACATCGTCTTCGTGTGGGGGTTTTTTGGGGGGGGATCCCCCTAGATGAGGGGTCCTCGGGAAAAGAACCTGAAATAAATTTTTAGGATGTTTGGTGGCCAACACTTTGCGGACCCATGGTATTGGGTGACTCGTATTATTTTCCCATTGTAACTCCCCTATAAAAGGAAAAAATTGTAATACGACTGTGTATTGTATTCTAGCATTGTAAAAGATTCTTTGTGATTGTGTGAGAGATACTATGAGATACTAAAGAGGAAGTGCAACGGGGTTTTTCCAGGTTGCATCCCTTCATTTTGTTGGATGGTATAAAAATAAAGGACTGGAAATTTTTGTGTGGACATAGCCCATCTTGGGTGAACCATGTTATATATGTCTCTCTTGTAATGTGTTTAATATTTTCATCTTGTTTAATTTTTTAATTGTTATTGATCTACGATCATGTTTTTCTAACATAACCTTAGTCCAAGAATGTAGGAGGTAAGATATAAAATGTTTGATTTCCTTGTACACAACATAATAAGAATTTAAAGGGTAACTTACCTCTCAATTTTTCAAATCTCTTTTTGAGTTTCTTCACAAAGTTTTCTTCTTCTTTGTATGAATCATTGGAACAAATTTTACTTGACTTTTGCTTACTGTCCTTTGTCTTCTTTGAATATTTAAAAGTTGCTTCCCTCTTAGATGGGTTTTATTTTTATGTTCTCATTTCATATGCAGTGAGAATTCCATGCAACTCATCCATTATTTATTGGTCTAGGTTTTCTGATTATTCAATGGAATATAGCTTGGGATTGAATCTCATAGAAAGAGACCTAAGAACTTTTTAGCCAATGATTGTTTCAGCAACCTTTTCACCCATTCCTCTAATTATGTTGACAATCTCGTCCACGCAAAGAAAATAGGATGCAATATTCTCTTCTTATTTCATCTTAAGACTCTCAAATTGTCTTCTATGGGTTTCTAATTTTTCCTTCTTGACTTTTTCATCTCCTTCCTATATACTCTACAAGTTGTCCTACATATATTTTGTTGAATCACAATGCATTACTTTGAGAAATTTTGACTATGCTAAGAGACTCAAAATTGCATTCCAGGATTTAGAATTATTCTCACTGAGCTTCTTTCCTTCTGTTTCTACAGGTGGAGTTTTTGGAGTTTTGTAACCATTCTTAACTACACCCAAAATGTCAAATCTAAGAGCCATCGAGTAGGTTCTCATTCTTATGCTATAGAAGACATAATTTGATCCATCAAACAATGGATTTGTGTTTGTAGAGAACCCTTCTTATTGATCCATGTGTGCTAAAAGAATATGACCTCTAGTGGTCAAACTCTTTTAACGAACCTACTCTAATCCCAATTGTTGGAGCACACAAGTATACTAAGACGGGGGAGGGGGGGTGAATTAGTATACTATAGATGTTTTATTTTTATTGCATTATCATCTCAAATCAACCATGTCTCTTAAGGAAATAACCTATGAATATGTAGAGGACACCAATCCTCAGTGTAAGTACCCACTTACACTCTTCAACATCAAAAATGTTAGGCACCCATTTGTTGATCTATTGAGGACATCAATCCTTTATGTAAGCACTAACTTACAATTTTCATAAACCAATCAATCAAGTACACACCTACAATAAATCTAGTGATCACATTCTTCAAATTTGGTAACCATTTCTATATTTGTTCTTCTATTTATGTCAATCTTTCGATTTCTCAGAACAACGTAATCTTGTAGCTCACTTCACCAAAACCCTGTTCATGTAGCTTGATTCAATTTCTACAACTCCCTTCAATCATGGTAGCATACTTCAATTCCTTCTATGCCACATTTGATGAAATATTAAAATAAAGATATAATCTACAATTTCATTGTCATACCAAGAAGAGAATACCCTACAAATTTGATGCCCAAAATTTCCTTAATGCTTTATGTTTTTAGTTATGCATTATGTTTTTAAAGCTAGAAGTGTCTTACAACAAGCAGGGTTTGTCTCATGTTCTTGAGAAGCATCAAAACCTTAAGGGTTTACCATTGAAGTAGGGTTCATCAACTTCATAATTGAAGGTATGTTTGTGGATTTTGACTGATCCGTGCTTCTGCTTGTTAAAGGTAGTTATGCATTAAGTTTTTAAAACTAGAAGTGTCTCACGAGAAGCCACAAGGGTTTGTCCAAGGTTCTAAAGTGAGAAGGATCAAAACCTCAAGGGTTTACCATTCAAGTAGGGTTCAGCAACTTCATAACTGAAGGTAATTTTGTGGATTTCAAATGATCCCTGCTTGTTAAAGGTAGTTATGCATTAAGTTTTTAAAACTAGAAGTGTCTTACTACAAGCCACAAGGGTTTGTGTGAGGTTCTAGAGTGAGAAGGATCAAAACCTTAAGGGTTTACCATTCAAGTAGGGTTCATCAACTTCATAATTGAAGGTAATTTTGTGGATTTCTAATGATCCCTCCTTGTTAAAGGTTGTTATGCATTAAGTTTTTAAAACTAGAAGTGTCTCACGAGACGCCACAAGGGTTTGTCAGAGGTTCTAGAGTGATAAGCATCAAAACCTCAAAGGGTTTACCATTCAAGTAGGGTTCAAATGAAGGTAAGTTTGTGGATTTCGAATGGTCCCTGCTTTGCTTTTGATTTGATGCTTAGATTCTCTTGGAGAATCCAAAAATTCCTTTTTGGGAGTTTGTCTTCGACGTTTTGGGTTTTTTTTTAATGACAGTATAGGAACAGAAATTACCCTCATCCCTCTCACGACTATGCTCGTATTAAAGTCATATTGCTCTGGAAATTTAGTTGATGCTGAAAGGTGTAACCCTAAGCTTCTCTCGTGGACTTTAATTCATAATATGTAAGGTATTTTCTATGTTCAGATACACTTAAACGTTTCTTTATGTGCAACTGAAATTTTATTATAATCTTATTTGGTGTGTTGTAATTCAATATGTGTTTATTTACGCGGTGTAACTCTTTAAATGGAAACATGTAGGATCAGCGCTCGTTAAGATTTGAGTGATCAGAGAGGGTGTTTTACGAGAGAAAGCGTTAAAAGATAGCCATGGATGGATCGAACGTGATTCGAGAAAAGTTGACAATCGGTGCGTTTGAGAGCAGCTAAAAGAGAGATCATTTTGAATTAATAAGGCCTTGGGTATGCAAACGGAAGGTGCTTACTCACTTATGTGCAAGACTATTGACAATCTTAAATTTGATCCATACACCAAGCAAATCAATTCTCCCATGGAGCGCTCCAATCAACCATCCATTAAAAGCAACCAGAAATACCCACTCTACCTTTCATGGAAAACGCATCTCCTGTTTGTTTGTCTTGACTACGAACCCGTGTAGTAATGTAAAGCTCCACAATGGTTTTTAATTAAGCTGACTTTTAGCCATACAGCAGTTTTTATCTCTTCGATGGAAGATTGAGTGGATTGGACAAACTAAGCAGAGTGAAACTTCGAATTAATAGAAAGACTAAAAAATCCTTGGGTAAGCTCGACACTGTAGATCGCAGGAAATCATCAAGGTACCAATGTTTCATTAGTTAAAAAACCTGAGGGAAATCAAACTCTTATTCATGGAAAGGATGTTGACCTGTGACCTAGCAGTGGATATAGAAGGGTGTCATGAAGAGTCGATTATCTATGCTATAGCCGGATTATCTTATTTCCTTGCCAGTTAACTTGCATTCACAAGTAAATAGTTTTTTGTATTGATGTATTTTAATTGAGGGCCACTTGGCGAGTCGTTGATAATAAATTTCAATTTCAGAATCCAGGATAAGACAGTCAACAGTATAGAAAAAGGTAGAAAAAGGTTTAGTGAATGATGTAAAAAAATTAATATTAATGCTTATAGTTCAATATTTTGGTTACATTATTTTTTTTTGTTTTTGTTCAACCCTGGCGCCTCCACTAATTTTTATTACCGGATATGGCTCCTCCCGGGGGAAGACGGAAAGTGACTAATACATTTGGACTTTTTCAGGTATTTGAGGTGCTCCACATGAATTCCAATATGATTTGCTGAAGGAACGTCCTTCATTGTTCTACAGTATGAATCGTATTGATTTATTACTAAATTCATAGATTTCATTGAATGGCATAATGTCATCCAATAAGATGAGATTATGAAGCTCTTAGCTTAATCTATACAGTTTTATTTTGATGTTAGTCTGTAGTAATAGTCGAAGAAATTAGAGTTTATTTGATGTTAATGTGGTTTATTAATTTAGTAAAATATTTGTGTTAAGTTTATGGACTCACAGGTCGTATAAAACTTGTTAAAAAGTCATCTGTAACTTAGTTGTGAGTGTGTTGTAAATGACTGTAAGTAGTCAAAACTAACTGAAATAATTTTGTTAATTGCTATGTTAATTTGAGTTTTGTGAGATCTATCAACTGTAACAGCGAACTGTTACAATGCTGTAAATGTTGATTTAATCTATGAAGTTTTAAGAGGCGCTGAAGCAAAGAGCGGCACTCCCTGCGTTCCCACAATTATTATGATCTTGTATCATGGGAGTACATGCCTAAAATTAGTACGTACCGTAGCATAATTTGTATTATGGCCATATACAAGCCTCATACCAGATAGGATAACCTTCCAGGGATTTTTAATCATCCTAGATGAATCAGCTACAATCTAAAAGGTGCATCGGCTTAGAATGAGCTGCACTAAGTGAGCTGGCTTGGGTAAGGTTTTATTAAATGATCCATATGTTCCGATGTTATGTATTTTGTGATTGAATGGGTTAGTTCAATCCCGGTTTAACTCTTCCTCGTATGGGAGTTTTTTTCCACTATAGTCATGGTGCTATTGAATGGGATGTATCTTTATACATATGGGTTTAGACTAGCACCAATCATATTACTAAGATTAGTTTGAAATACATTCAGGGGTATATATTTGATATATTGATAATGTTGTTTACTAAAGAATGTGTCAATTACTTGTATCTAATAGTTAAGCTAATATAACAACAACTTAATTTTTATGGTTGTTAAGCTCATAGTTGAAGCTAAGCTCATAGTGGTATCAGCATTAGAGTTAAGCTAATAGTTGTATCTAATAGTTAATTTAAAAGTTCATATAAACCTTAGACTATGCCTTATGCACATTAACTCGACTCCCAAGTGCCATATGAAGTTCAATTGTCGCATACTTTGCACATTATCTAAGTGATTGTTCTTGGTGCATGGTTTCACTGAAATCGAGGTCAACTTCTCATGCTAAGAGATAGAGTTCATCTAAATTTATTTTAATAGTTGTATCACTATTGAAACAATCTAATAGTTATCCAATATAACCATGATTAGAGTTGAAGTTAAGCTAATATTTGAAGAATCATTGGAGTTAATATAATATTTATGCAATATAACACTGATTAGAGTTGAAGTTAAAATAATAATTGCGTCGAGAGGTGCACTACAGCCCAGTATGGGGGAGATCTTGTAACATGATGTAAAGTTAGTAACGTTTGTAACATGTCGACAAAAAATAATAGTGATAGTGAATATTATGCGAGAGATCTTGTAACATGATGTAATATTGGTAACGTTTGTAACATGTCGGCAAAAACAAATAGTGATAGTGAATAGTTCACCTCTGAACTACAAATTGTAACAGGCGGATCGAAAACATGTATCGGGCAACGCACATATATTTGCTCACCCAAACACTTCCGATCTTGGAAATAATGGAGAAGGGTTTGTAATAGGCGGATCGAAAACATGTCTCGGGCAACGCATATATATTTGCTCACCCAAACACTTCCGATCTTGGAAATAATGGAGAAGGGTTTTCGAGTGTGGTGATTTCTTTGAGAAAGTGGTGCATTTACCACAAAAATCGAGTGCACTCCTTGCTCCTGAAACATACATGCAAAGCCTATTTTGTTTGGCCAAAAATCCAATGTGTCCATCATCATTAGATTGTACCAGGGATACCACAACCGATTTATGTTCAGAACCCTGAATTAGCCCAACCGATTAGTTAAATATCACAAAACAAATGGACACATTATGGAGTAAACGAAAGAAAACCATATCTGCCTGTTAGGATTATTAACCCTCCCTTGTCCAAATTTGGTCATATGTCTAAATCGGGAGTCATGTCTAAATCGGGAGTCCATCTAGTCTATTTATAGTCATTAGCACCATTGGGTAAACTTGACCTAATTTGGGCACATGTTTCAGTTACTAAAGTGTGGGGAACACTAATTGAGGCTCACTGCCACTTATTGCACTTGATTGCATAAGTTTAGGAGCCTCCCAGATCAACCCCTACAATTTAGGAAGCCACTGGGAGTGCCGAAACCAACCAAGGTCAATTCACTTCAGTTAATGACTAGTCAAGCTAAGTTAGGAGTCAGTTACTTTCAGTTCAAGTCCTCCACATTCAGTTAGCGCTAGGTTTACTTGACTGCACACATGTGGGGCGCATTTCTCACCTACCACAGTTAGTTAACCATTGGTCAACACTGAATGTAACACTTGAGTTGTGTTTTAGAGCTCCGATGAACTCCGGTTATGGTTTAGACAAGGACAGTTAACTACTGGGTCCCCCGATAGTGATTTAGACAAGTCTTGGTTACCTACAGTCAAGTAGAGTCTAATCAATTCGAACTTCCTCATGTGGATTCGAATTGCTTGTGGCTATTAAAGCCATTTTACTTCATTGTAATTATCATTCAGATTACTTTTTTGATTAATGAAAGCATTCACAGCTGCAAGCCTTTTGCACTGTTTCATTCTTCAATTGCTGAGTAAATTGTGAGATCTTCTTTGTGAGTTGTGTATTTGTCTGCAGATCTATATGCTCAAAATTAATATGGTATCAGAGCCTCGGCGGACAAGGCACTTCTCCTCCTCAGATCTCCTACTGGATCATTTTTTTTGTTTTGCAGGTACAACTTCGAAATGATTTCATCTCTGATGAGACAAGGTCTCTGTCGGGTGTCTATTGTACTTAGTAAAGAGTGTTTTAGTAAGATTAACTGGCTGAATAAAAGTGATGGAGCTTTTGGAACAATAGCAACGGGTCTTTCTCCTAGCTTGCGCTACCTCATTAGATCTATTGAAGACCCGAAGGAACTCTGGACAAGATTGGACAGAACCTTTGGAATGATTTATGAGGATCATAATAGCACTTTGGAGAGCACAACCAACACCATAAGCATCCTTCATCCAAAAATATCGGCCTCCACTCTCTCTGATGAATTTGTTCAAGATAAAGAAGAAGCAAAAGCTTCTACACAGTCAATTCGAATTGAAGACAGTCTCCATGCAATGACTCCTTCTCCTGATGCTCCGGAAGTTCATGAGATCTCTGATATCTCATCTTCTCATATTGCTGAAATAGAAGAAGACATTCAAATCTCTGATATTGAAGAAAAATTCTACTGCACTTCCATGCAAACATTCACCGGTGATTTTGCTTTAAATTATGTGCAAAATTTACCAGTAATTGCTTCCGAAAGTGAAGAGAAATTTGATTTTTCTTCCTCTAATGTTGCTACTGGTGTGCAAATATGTAAAAAATTGGATATTTTGAAAGAAATATTAGATTATAAGAGTGACACATTCGCTCCCCATGATCTATATTTTCCAGCAAAATCCTGCAGGATTGCATGCACCAAAATTCAGAATTTTGAAGAAGAAGAAAGTTGTGCATCCACCGTCTCAGTTAACCATTTATTTGAATCTGATATTAACCTTATTGGATCTGATATTGCTTGGTTTAATATATCAACTTCATAATATTTTAGTACTTCTTGTAGCTGTTCTCATCAATGGTGTGAAGAAACAAGTACCGCAAGTCTCCTACAAAACTGCTGCTGGGGATTCGATTCCATTTCACAGTTTTGGATCTGTTTTGAACCTATTTAGATCTGATTTACTTTCTGATCTGATATTATTCGGTTCATATTTTAAAATCCAAAAGCATTCAGTCATGCTTGTAGCTGCTCTCACCAATTCCGGTGTGAAAAATCAAGTACCGCACTTTCTCTTCAAAACTACTGATGGGGATTTGGTGTTAGTTTCCTCATATGAGGTTGCTGATATTTTATTATGTGATTCATTATCTATTTTAGAAGCTATATCAGACTATGGAGCTCAATAATTCACTCTCAACAGTCCCAGTGCTTCTCTACCATTGATCACATGCTCATCTCCTCATAGAACTAGTAAAGAGGAATATTTTCTGCATCCGCCTGGACACCTGCTCCTAACACTTGGGGATGTTCTTACCACTCATGGTTTTCTGTTCATGGCCGCAACATATCAGTTTCTTTAGTGTTCCTCACATTGTC